>OY856409.1:501108802-501111302 GCA_963693085.1 Alisma plantago-aquatica | reverse complement strand
ATTAAGGAAGAGTCTAAGAACTTGCAATATGATACAGAATTTCAATTACAGACTGCCAAGACTAAGGAACAAAGAGCAACAACAAAATTTCAATGTTGTCTGGATGTATTAGTAGCTTCGTGGGTTATGTTTATACTTCTGTATCAAAGAAGGTGTACTTGTACTTAGATGGGTGTGTATCAAACAAATGTAGTGAACAGAGTTGCTAATCTTGTACTTATCAAATGACTTAATGAATGAATGGCTGGTTCTGGCTATATCGTATTCCATCGTACCCTTGTTCAGATAATTCTTATGGTTGTGTTTTTACATCATTATGTTTAGATTTCGTTACCATGGTGTGTGGTATGATATGTGTTATTCTTATTATACAAACCCCAAGATTGTAATTCCTATCTTGCCTCTCTGTTTTATCTGAAACTTCTTCTTGTGTATCTCTACCGCACAAGCATGTGCCAATAGGACAAACCTGAGCGTGCACATCAATAGATCAGTTATTAGTTATGATCACCATGGAGCGGCATTTCATGTTCTACCACTATCGAAAACTACTGTGTTATAATAAAAACATGTAGAAGGATTTCAACTTAATGCAGCACCAGCCTCTTAGCTTTCTTTTCCACAAATTTTCTATTGTTACTCAGTACATGGCGCCACTAATGCTGCAAACAAAGCATTAGGATTTACTCAGTTGTTGTTCAGCCGAACAAGTCAACAGAACAGAGAATAAATGTCAGTACATGGCGCCACTAATGTCACTGAGTTCATGAAAATTAGAAAATGACCACCAAGAATTCAAATCTCTTATTGTCGCCATCTAACAACAAGTGAATCAACTGTTACAGATTATTAATTGGTACACCGAACTGAGGAAATTCAGGATCATTGCAGCTATATATATATGAGGAGCCAATCCATAAAAAATATATTGACCACATGAATGACTACATGCAGCACCAAGAAGTGCATAACCATGAACCAATCCATAAAAAATATATTGACCACATGAATGACTACATGCAGCACCAAGAAGCCCTAAATTACAAGCCATTCAATTTCCAAACCTGCTGCAATTACCAGCTATGAATTACCAGCCAAGTTCATGTTTATCAAGCTATGTCTCCAAGCACGCCCGAAGTTGAGCAATCTTTGGTAGCCTATCAATGAGATAGAATAATATTTGACTAAAATTATTAAGAAATACTTTAAACTAGAAAAAAAATAATGTACATTACAACTACCATTCAAAGGACCTAACTTATGTCCATTCAAATTGTTCATTATCATCCAATACAAGAACGTCCTTCAATTGAACCAATACAACTGAATTCCAGCCAAACAGTTCTGAATTCCCAGCTATAAATGATGAAAACTGATGTAGATGTAATGGAGATGGAGTTTGAAACAACCAAGAAGTGAATTAAGTATAGAATTAACCTGCAGACCTGTATAAAAAAATAAAGATTAACCTGCTTCACACACTGGTGATGTTTATCAGTACACAAGGATCACAAGTGTATTATAGAGAAGCGCAAAATGGCAGCTCTGTAGAAGGTGTAAAGGAAGCTCTGTAGAAGCGCAAAACGGCATCAGAGTTAGTACTGGGGGTCAGGTGACAGCTCTGTAGTGAATTCCCAGCTGTGATTAAATCCCAGTTGTGATGAAACAACAGTGAATTCCCAGCTGTGATGAAACATAAATTAAGCATGAATGACTACATGCAACACTAGATAAATTACATGCAGCACCAAGATAAATTAGCATGAATGACCAAGAACTGAATGATTAAATGCAGCACCATTTTAAGAACCTGTTGATCTACAAACATGAACGATCAAGAAGTGAACACACATGATCGATCAAGAAGTGAACACACATGAATGATCAAGAAGTGAATAACCATGCCATAAAAAAATATTGACCACATGAATTATATTTCCATGAACATAGAGGAGATCTAAATAGCATCATTGCCAGGTTCATGTTTATCAAGTACATACAAGACCGAACATGGATCACTGAATTAGCATTGATACAACCCTAAATTACAAGCCACTTCAATCTCCAGTCCTGCTACAATTACCAGCTATGAATTACCAGCCAAGTTCATGTTTATCAAGCTACAGCTCTGAAATACCAACCAAATTCAGTACAACATAGTACATTCAAATTAAGATACAACCCTAAATTACAAGCCACTTCAATCTCCAGTCCTGCTGCAACGTCGTGAAGTCTCTCATATCTATTCTTCACTAGATTCATGAATGTCTCCAAGCACACCCGAAGTTGAGCAATCTTTGGTAGCCTATCAATGAGATAGATAATATTTGACTTAAATTAATAACAAATACTTTAAACTATAAACAAATATTGTACATTACAACTACCACATACCCCTATTTTGCATGTTCGGCTATTATACCCTTTCCCATTGCAAGTACTACAAGTTCTTTTCTTTTTGGATTTTAACTCAGCTTGTGGTTTAAATCTTTGTGGTTTC
>OY856409.1:500658802-501101302 GCA_963693085.1 Alisma plantago-aquatica | reverse complement strand
ATTCGGATTTGAAATGTATGTTTCTGTTTTGATTTTGTGTGCATGGAAGCGAATATTGCAGGTTCTTCGAATGGGTTGATGAACCGATGAGAATTCCTAAAGAATTTGTAGTCAAGATGAAGAGGCTTGAAGAAGGAATCAAGCTATTTCGGATGAGGGAAGAAAGGCTTGAAGAAGGAATCAAGCTTTCTCAGATGAGGGAAGAAAGGCTTGAAGAAGGAATCAAGTTGTCCCAGACTAAATATAGGTGTTATGTGGCTTTATTAGTGGTATCTTGGGTCGTTTTTTTCCTGTTGTATGTGGGATCAAGTTAGAAGGGAAAGGTGGTGTAATTTGAATGATCAAGTTAGAAGGAATCATGTTTTTTCCTGTAACTTTGTACTGAGTTTTAAATGAATGAATGAATGAATGATTATTACTATCCCTTGTCATTGATATGTTTTTGTGGTTGTTGCACATTGAATGAAATGGATTCTATGTATGGGAATTGAGCAATGCAGGTCTACAAATTCAGTGCTCAACGGTGGTCATGTATGTGTTCAATTGGTAAATGTCTGAATTGATCATAATGCCTTGGGGTAAATATCTAAATTGATCAAATTACAAGTCTACAAAGTCAGTGCTCAATGGTGGCCATGTATGTGTTCAGTTGGTAAATGTCTGAATTGATCATGGCTGCATATAAGCATAGATAAGAATCTTCCAAAAATATATGTTTGGATGCCCAAATATTAACACAGTATAGTAAACCAAGAAGGTCAACATGTTGACAGGAAACTTAAACAAAACTGCTAAGCAGAATAATTGTGGACATAGCAGCGTTGTATGTTCTGCAAGATAGGCCATATACCATGCTTGCAATTCATACAGACATCCAGACTAAACGTAATCATTAGATTGAGTTACTTGCCGGTATAACCACCAAACAAGGATCTACAAGAACAATCGTCTAGATTCTCAATTAATCAAACACGGACCTTTAGTATACAAATGATAGGAGACAAAAAATCAGCAGCAAGGCATTCCATTAAGAAGTAAACCAGGCTACATCTAGATCCTGAGAACAATGCATTCCATCAAGAAGATAACAGATCATTAACATTAGCAAATAACTCTTAAAAAATCACAATAGGTAACTTAACTTAGAGGTTGAATGGTAATGGGATAAGAATAAAACATCAACAGCAAAAAGCAACCAAAACGTCAGGCTATTAATAACTTTTCAAATAATTTAACATAAAATCCCTTTACCATGATGAAACCTAGAATATCTTCCAATTCATAACCAATAGAAAAGGAATGTTGAGCACATGACAGTAGAGAAGGAGCTTGATTTATAAGCCATGCTCCAACAGCCTACATATATAGACAAGGAGTATCTTATGACAAAGTAAATGTTCCATATGCATATTTATTAACCTCTAGTAGAAAAGGAAGAAAATCTCCAACTCATGCTTGTAAAAATGTTACACAACATTTATACCAGCATTAAATATAAACATATTGAAGTATATCTATAGAAATTCTATAGCAAAGTTAAATAGCTAGCTACTAATAATCAAGCCATTACAGAAATTCTACAGCATGGGGTTATATTTTGCAACCATGAGGGGCTCGCGGTGAATGTGTTAGAAAAAGCATACAATGGATCACAGAGTGCATTCAGTGCAGATACTTTTGCACTATTTTGTAACAAGTCTATTCATTAACTAAACTGAATCGAATCACATTCAGAGACAAACATTAATTGAACTGAATCGAATTACAAGTCCATTCATTTTAGAATTTTTGGATAAGCATTATTAAATAGATCTAGTAAGAACAACATTTTCTTTCCATACAACATGTTACTAAATTCGTCCAATAGTTTTAGCACTTCGTGCATACAAGAATACATTGCATAACCATGTGGAGTCATTTGTACCTAAAACCAACAAATAAATCAACGACCTGATTAAGATCTCACACAACAACAAAGCAAATTTTAAAACTTCTGATTTATATTATACATAATGAAGATTTCCAAATGAGTCAAATTCTTCCAATAAAATTGCATAGTACAAGTACACCGCATAAATTATGCAGTGCAAACATTAATCACTAAACGTGCATACATTAAATATGCAAGTACTAAATACACATAAAGACACAAATAGACATCAAAGGTTCAGTACAAAAGTGGATCCAAATCCATAGTTTTAGCACAAAATGGTTACAAGACACATTCTTCATGAGCCACTTTTACAGCCACTTGAATGTCTTCATCCACTTTTACATAGTTTTAGCATCCACTTTTACAGCCACTTGAATTCTTCATCCACTGTATCTTATTCTTCTTCAGACTCATAAATTTGATTAAGGTCATGAGCAACAGATTTATCTTTGGCAACCTGCAATGTAAATTTCCATAACATGAGAGATCGGGATTATAAAAATCATGTAAATTAACTGAAATAAAAATCACGTAAATTAACTGAAACTTACCCCAGATCTGCATGTACGACTATTGTGCCCTTTTCCATTACATGTATTGCATGTCCATTGTCTTTTTGCCTTTAACTCAGCTTGTGGCTTAAACCTTTGTGGTTTCCTATTTCCTTTACAATGTGATGGAGGTGGATCTCTTGCTTGCATGCCATCTTCCACATTTTGAATTTGGAGCACGCATTGACTACCTTGTGTTGGAATGTGAGTTTGAGATGATGGCATGTCTTCTTCACAAGAAGTTGTTTCCATGTCTTTTTGCAATGACACAATGTTGTCATAAGTTTTTTCAAATAGCTCGCGCACATCAAGGTAGGTGTCATTGTGTTTAGAAGATATACCAATTAACTTCATTGCCGATCTACAAAGTGAGTTATACCTGCCCAAAGGGGTACTTCCATCAACTTCTTTGACATAATGACTTGCACTTTTGGTTTTTGTTTCCCTAGTCCATCTATTCAGCACATATTGACGTGGCATCTTATGAACTTTAAGATAAATCATCACTTTTAGTATATGACCACATAAGATGCCAGAAAATTGAAATAGCTTGCATTCACAAAAGAATCCTTCATTATTTTGATTAACATGTACTTCGTAGCTATTCTTTGATACAAATGCAAGTGACTCGCCACCAACACGTGAAATTTGATATATTGAATCTTTACGAACCTCCTCTAAATCATAGCATGAGGTCAATTTCATTTGTCCTTTGAAAATTTTAAAAACCGATCTTGTGTAGATATCCCTTGCATGTTCCTCAATGGGAGCAAAAGACCATAATGTTGGTTGGCCATCCTTAGTTATATAGTCTTCTTCATCCTCTTTGTCATAACAATTCTCAACCACCTTCTCAAATGCTTGGACAAATTTAAACAAGGGAAGATGATTGTTTACATGATCTTTGAATATTGCATTCATGCTCTCACTCCGTTGTGTTGTAGACATGTTGGCAAAAAATGTGTCTCTAAAGTATACATGTATCCATTGCTCTTTGATATTCCATAACAAGGTTAGATGTGAGTTGTCACCCAAATTGTATGATGTAATCATCTTCTTCCATCTTTATTCAAACTCATGAATGGTGATGGGTTGATTGATGCAAGATTGGAACTCTTCACAGAACCCGGCAATAGTACCACAAATCACACCCAGATGTTCATGTGCTTTTCTCATTATGTGCCATTGACAACAATGGTGTACTGCATTAGGAAATACAATACGAATTTCCTTCTTCATTGTAGGATCTTGATCAGTTAAGATTGCCTTTGGGTGTTTTTCAAACATAGCTTCTAGAAATGTCCGAAAAACCCATACAAAGGAGTTAGCGGTCTCATCTCGTAATAAAGCACAACCAAACAAAGTAGATTGCTTGTGATGATTCACCCCAATAAAAGGTACGAATGGCATATTGTATCTATTAGTCATGTAATTTGTATCAAATGTAATCACATCTCCAAATGTTTGATATGCCATTCTTGATCTTGCATCTACCCAAAAGATATTGCGTGCACAACCCTCATCATCAAATAGTACAGAATAGAAGAATGCAGGGTTTGTTGCTTGCTGCTTTCTGAAATGCTCGAATGTGGAGGCTACATCAACACCTATGTATCTCCTCCTCAAAGAAACAAGTTGGTTTCTTAAATATTTTCTTAAGAATGTGACATTATGAATTCCACCTTGTTGGCTAGCAATAAGTGACATTATTTGTGCACTAGAAATATTTTGATCATGCATTTCCTGAATCAAATCATGAACCTCAGAAGACATATGACGGTGTGACTGATGAAACCTCTTTTTATATGGACTATTGGTGAGATCATGGTTTTGCTCTTCGTCAAAGCTCACAACCACCCATTTTGTATCTTCTTCTAGCTTGACTCTCATTTGAGCCTTACATCCTGTTCGATTAGAAATGACATCTTTTTTTGGGGTACCCTTATCACCATTTTCTTCCTTCTTTTTTGGTCTATATAAACCATCCTTGGAACACATGAATACCCTATTTGTGACTTTTTTGGTTTTAGCTGAGACATAGTGATTCCCTTTCCTTATGCTAAATCCCATATGATATGCATATTGATTATAAAACTCCTCTGCCTTATCAAGACTATCAAATTGCAAACCTATGAAAGGTTCTAGTTCAGATTGTACTTCCACCCTCTCAACATCCACATGGGTCTCATTTTCTTCACCAAAGTTTTCATTTGCATCCACTGCATGGTCATCAACTAACCAATCTATTCCCGCCATACCATCAACATCATGAGAAAAATCCATATCTACACATAAAAGACATAATCACCGCTTGTTTGCATTTAGGAAAACGAGACCATATTGATAAATTAAAATAAAATCTAACCATGTACGGATTGTTGTGTGGTGCTAGTGCCTTCCATATCCAACCAAACTGGGATGTAACTTTCCATATCTATTAAGGGCAAAAAATGATTATTATGATAAACTAAATACGATTTTTAAGGCCAGAAAAATACTAAGTGGAGGAGCAAATACTATGTCGAAGGAGGAATGAAAAAACTCGTTGTTTTAATCTATTAGGGCTAATTTGGTTGGACCGAATTGGAAAATGAGAATTGCAACTGCATAATGGTTTCAATTCCGCAAGTTTGGTTTGACGCAGTTGTACTTCTAACCTTGAAATGTGCATAACCAAATAATTGCACAACCAATACAATTTAATTTCATGTTTTTCATTTCCAATTTTCAAACTCCGGAGTCGTAGCAGAACTGCACGGAACCAAATTGGCCCTTAGTAGAGGTGAAAAGAAAAACAAACCTGACAAATTCGCCAAAATTTGGTCGTCTATCGCCGGGAAGAGACCTGAACGGAGGGGTTTGGATGGCAAGGTCGGTGAACGGAGCTTTGTCTTCTTCTCCGGTAGCTGGACCGCCGTAGGAACCTGTCTCCGGATGCCACAGGGAAGTGGATCGGCGTCGGCAGAGATCCTGGTCGTAAGGAGATCCCTCCTTGGCCGTCACCTCTGCGCGGAGCAGCTGGTCACCGGAGCTACTGGTCACCGGTCGCCTTGTCCGGTCAGGCGTTGTCAAGCCAGAGAGAGAGAGCAGGTGGCTTCTTGGTTCGGTGCTGGACTCTGGTCGGCCATCGTCGACTTGGTGGCATCGTCTTCAGTCGGCGTTCAGTCTAGAGAGAGAGAGAGAGCAGGCGGGAGTTGCAGTGGAGAGAGAGACATGGGAAGGAGCGAGGAATCAGTGGAGGAGAGAGATCGCATGGGGGGAGAGAGTGTCTGGTCACGGGGATCAGGTGGACCCAACGCCTGCTGTTGCCTGAGTGGGCAATTTTTCTCCCAGCCGCTGATAAAAAATTGGACAAATCCAAGGGCAGAAAACTTCATTGTATTCTGGCCCAATACACTTAAGTGTATCCTAGCCTAACTCTATATATATATATATATATATATATGTATGTATGTATATATATATATATGTGTGTGTGTGTATATATATATATGTACATATGTATGTGTGTATATATATATATATATACATACATATATATAGACATATATATATGTGTGTGTGTGTAGTACAATGATCCAGTGAGAAACATATCTTGGTGGGAGCATGAGAGCCATGGGAATAACTCTTCATGGTGATCATCTTTTAATAATCCAACTGTATGGATTAAAAGTAAATATTAATATTTACCTTTCTATAAAATTTCATCATCATTGCACTTTTCTAGCATGTACATCAATAGAATACTTTTCAATGCTCTATATTGAATTTTAGGCTGACCGTTGGATATAAAAAGTGTACATTGTATATATAGATAGGTAAAAAATATCTAATTATGGTGATTTTTTTAGGGAAGGTAAATGAATTGATGCTCTTCCTATCTATACGGTTGGATTTTTTAAAATAACTATAAATTTATTGTTATTCAAATGCCTCTCGTGCTCTCACCGTAGGATGTTTCTAACTGGATTGCTACACACACAGATATATATACATATACATATACATATACATACATATATATATACTTGTGTGTGTGATTGTATGTATGTATGTATGTATATATATATATATATATATATATATATATGTATATATATGTATGTATATATATGTATATATATATATATATATTTGTATACTTCTACAAGGAAAGTATTTTGTTGTAGTCCTATGATATTAATGGGACTGGGTTTGAGATAGGTGCTAAAGGTTTTTGCAATGATCTTATATCATGCATAGATCAAACTGATAGGTCTAAAGACACTGACTAGAGATGAGTTTGTTGTCTTCTTGATGAGAGTTATATATGTTTGGTTAAGTGTACCAATATGACAACTAATGTCATCCTGGTAAGATATGTATTCAAAGAGATTATGGAAGGTTTGTTTGATGTTGTTCACTTGATTTTTCTTAAATCCAAGCCAAAACCGTCTGATCCAAGAGGTTGGTCAGCTCCAAGGTTTTGCATGACATATTTAATCTTGTTATCAATAAAAGGCTCAATTACAAAATTTGTGTTGTTAACTTTATGTGAGAAAAGGAAGTTCCAGTCAATGTGGATGAGTGAAATACCGCCTACCATGATTGGATAGAGTTTTGAAGAAGGTGCCAAAATCATGTAAAATATGTATCTGGTTTGTAGTGTGCATACCAGTAATGATTAGGTTGTGTATGCATGATATATGCCTATTAGAGTTGAATGTTTTGTGGATGTATTTTATTTTTGTATCACCTTCTTTGAGCTATTATATTTTGGCCCATCATTTCCACATGATCTCATTTGCCCCGTTGATGTTTTCATATTTAGGTTGTAATACTTTAGTGTAATTAGGGTCAGTTAGCAGGTTACTATCAATTGTAAAAAGATTATCATGGTTGTTTGTAAGCTTTCTCATGATGTTGCCAAATGTCATTTTATTCCTTATCCAAAGTTTGGATCTGGTTATTTTAGATTTTGTTGTATATGAATCCTAGGTTCTAAATCTATTAGATGAATTCACCATGGTTCTTAGATAATATGTGTAAAGTTTGGATGACTGGTCTAAAATCTTTTGAATTGAAAGGGTTTTGGTTCCCATATAGTTGTTTTGGTGTTGAGAATGATGGGAAAGTAGACTTATAAGGGTCGGTTGGTTGATAAAATAGATGGTAGATAGTGGTGTGTCCAGAGACCATGAACATCAAGTGATCAAGTTTGTCCCAAATGTGTCCACAATTTATGTGTTGAGTGTGTTAGAGACAGATACATCGATTAGTTGGAAATTCATGATGAAGTTGTCAAAATAGTGATCATGAGTGTGATGTGCTTGAGGTGAGGTAGTGTTTGGTGTAAGACACTCAATTGTGCACCTCGTGAAGCTGAAATCACCCCCTACAATCCAAGGAGTGTCGAAGTGATTGCATGCAAGCTCAACAATCTCTTTCATGAAGGATTCTTTATAAAATCTAGGTTCACCATAGACAGGTATGAAAGTCTATGAGATGTTATCATCTAGGTTTATATAGGATATGGTGATGCAATGGTGACCTATACAGTGTTTAATATATGAGTATGTGTATGGGTTTTATCCCATCTTCAAGCATTCACTAAGACCATTGCAAGAGGTTTTTATCCGTTTAGTGATGTATTGTCAACCTATGGTGTGAAGATGAAAAGGGGTCAGATATGTTTTTATTTCTTGAAGCATGATGGAGTGTATCTTCTTACCCCCAATAAAATGTTGATCAATTCTTATTTGGGCATTTGTATCCTCACAAACATTCCAAGAATCATGATAGTGAAAATAAAACACAAAGTAAGAGATGTAAATAAAAAAGGAAAACATATAATAAAGATCAAAAAGTGAGAGCTTTGAGCTAGTATATAGTGAGTGATATGCATATATAATCTTATGTGTAATTGATCACACAAATTGTGTACTAGGTTTTATGATAATTTATGTATTACTATTAACATAACATAACCTCTCAAATATGAATCTAATTTTAGCAAACTTCTCTAAACTTAGGTCATTGACCTGGTTCTTGATGGATGTGTTACTTTGATGATGAATCTATATCCCTACCATATATGTCTATTGTTGCATCCTAGGATCCTTGTCAATGATGGCATCCTAGATCTAGTGACTTGAGGAATCTACAGACTGCACTACCCATCAACTAGGCCAATTGGCAACTCCAGTTGTAGGCTTCAGTGATTGCATGTGAAAGAGTTATCAACTTCTCTCTAAAGTTGTAGGTATAGGTTTAGTCAAAAGACAGGGGTGGTGAGAGATCACAATGTGGTGTTGGAAACTAGTAGGTGTTGGTGCAACATGGAGAACTTGTGATAAACCCATAAACTTCTGGTGGCAACCTGGTCTCATGGTTGCACGTATGTAGGTATAAGGTCGGAAGTATGATATCTTAAATAGGATGACCTGGATGCATTTAGAGCATTTCTCACTAGAATTTGTTCATCTAGGTGTAACAAAGAGTTGAAGGTGGTTGTTTGGCTAAAAAGTATGTTGACTCAAGGTATAAATTGACTAAACCCTTATTTTGATGATGACTAAACCATTCCACTTATTTTTGTCTAATGCTTCTACTTGAGTGATTTTAGATTAGGTATAGACACACTCCAAATGCCCTAACTTGCACATCTCAAATTGAAGAAAAGACAAGTCAAAGTCAATACAAGTGCATGTTTTTGGACTATGATGTAAATCCATAAGAATCATGTTTTAAATCACTTATAATGATTGTATGACTTGTAATAAAGCTTAGAAAAAACTAGGAGCACTTAAATCAAATATTTAAGCACTTTAATGACATTTTCCAAAATTCATTACAGGCACTTTATCAGTCAAGTTACAATCTCAACCGATCCTTGATGGATTTTGAGAATGTCATGGTTTGGTTGAGTTGTCACTTCACAGAACTCGACTGATCCCTACACTGGAACAAAACTAATTTAAGTGATCGATCGAGTTTCATCCAAGATAAACTCGACCGATTGGTCAAATTATCTTTGTCGTATAGTGTATTTGGTCGAGTTACCTTTATAGAAACTCAATTGATAGCATTGTATGGAAAAGTACAGAAAAGTGTTTCTAGACATTGTGGAGTTGCAACAAGAAAAGATATATTTGTTGCAAGCCACAAAACAACTAATTTTCATTCTTAAGTGTTCCCAAAGGCTAAGAGGCATCCCCAACTATAAATAGGACCCCTTGGGCTTCATTCCAAGGTTGAGCATTCAAGACAAGAACTATGAAGGTCCCTATTCTATAGTTGTGTGATCCTATAGCCTCCTCTCTCTCTCTAAGCTTAATCACTTTCTACATCCATTAGAGTGAGTATGAGATTTGTAAGAGATCTAGTCCTACATGTATATCTTGTGAGGCTCTCACTTACACCACCTCCCTATCTCTCATTTCAACCAAGAAGATGAAGGTTCTCTTTCTTGGCTAAGAGAGGTGAAGAAGAACAAGGGAAGGAGTCCCTTGGTGAAGATCAATGATGAAGACTTGGAACAAGAGTGGGTAAGACCTTGGTGAAGGAATAAGACTCCTTGCTCAAGTGGGTAAATCCTTGGTGGAAGCTTCTCCGAGTGAAGGTGAAGTCAAAGGCCGAAGATCCAAGAAGAGTGGGTAATTCCTAGAAGGATGAAGACTTATGAAAGAGTGGGTAAGTCCTTGGAGAAGGCCGAAGACTTGTTGCAAAGTGGGTAAGTCCTTAGTAAGGTTGAAGACTCTTTGTATTGGATAGGTAAGTCCTTTGGTGGGTCATGTATTATAAGTCTTATGAATGAATATAAGAGTGCAATGGTTGAGAAATCCTAGAAGTTGACCTCTCTAGGTAGTGGACTGACAACTCCTAGTTTGGAGTGTGGAACCACTCTATAAAGCTTGTCACTTGGTGCTTGTTCAATCTCTCTCTCTCTCCCTTGATATGCATGTTTTAGTTGTACTCAAATCTCCTATTTAGCAACCTTATCTTGTGATATAACTTGAAGGTCTAATGAATTTGTTGAAGTGCATTCAGCTCTATTCACCCCCCTAGAGCATCCAATCACCCATCTAGGATCCAACAATTGGTATCAAAGCGGGTTTATCCAAGCATAATTCAACAAGTAGGAGAATATGAGTGACTACCAAGGTGGAAGATACTTCATCAACCTTCTAATCTTTGATGGGAGTAACTTTATCTATTGGAAAACAAGGCTACAATTCTACATCCAAGGATCTTCAGCTATGGCAAATGGTGGAGCATCCATATAAGCTACTGAAGACAAAGATATAAGAATGGGATGAAGCTACCATGAATAAATCCACCTTGAATGCAAGAGCAATCAACATCCTCTGTGCCACCATGAACCCCACCGAGTTCAACTGGATTTCCTCTGCTTATGAGGTATAAAGAAATCTATGCATCACCTATGAGGGGACAACTTAAGTCAAGGAAAGCAAAGTCTACATGCTCAAAGGGCTTCTTGAGAACTTCAAGATGGGAAAGGAGTAGAAGATATCCAACATGTACTCAAGACTCAACATAATTGTAAATGGCCTTGCTATCCTAGGTCATCCTATGAGTAGAGGAGAAATCAACTCTAAGATCCTTAGAACTCTCCCCAAGAGATGGGAACCCAAGGTGACTTCCATTGAAGAAGTAAGGTCTCTTGATGATATCCCCATTAAAGAGCTCATTGGAAATCTACAAGCCCATGAAGTCACACTTGACAAGAGAGAAGAGGTTGAAAGACAAGAAGAAAAAGATCTAAAGAGAATGAAGAATACTGAAATCGAGGGTCAAATTGAAGCTATTATGGGACAAGCCTCTCCATCCTCTCATGTGGATGAAGATGCCATGTACTCCAAGGGTATATTCTATAAAAGGCAAGAATTCCTCCTCCATTCGGTGCCTCAAGTGTGGAAAGAAGGATCACTTCAAGATAGATTGTCTACAAAGCAAGAAGACCCATCATCACAAGGAAAGAAAAGAGAAGTACAAGAAGAAGAAGAAATGGAAAAAGAGCTCAAGTGACTCCTCCAACTCAAGCTCAAGTGAAAAATCAAGTGGAGGATCTAGCTCAAACTCTAGTGATGAAGGACAATGCCATTTTTTTCTTATGGCTTCAACAAATGCAGACCCAAATGAGGTAAATTTGAACTCTTTAGATAAAGAACCTTTAATTTCTATCATTAATGCTACTCGTGCCTCTCTTAAGTCTTCTACAAAGAAAAGGAACAAACTTGCTAGAATTATTGATAATATGCATGTAGAATTAGATGGTTTTGAACATGCTAATACTTGCTTGCTTGATGATAAAAATACTTTTCTTAGTCAAGTATACTCTCTTAAACTTGAAAATGCTAGCTTGTTTGATAATATTAGATTTCTAGAAGCTCAACCTCTTATGAGTAGTTCTAATGAAGAGCATACCTTAATTTTGTATTCTCTCATGCATGATATTGATGTTATTAGAACTGAAAACAAGGACAAAGATCTTGTTTTGCAAGGATTAGAATCTGAAAATGGTGCTCATCTTTCTATGATTGCTTTGCTTGTAAATCAAAATGCTTCCTTGCTTGCCAAAATCAATGTTCTTGAATCGTGTTCTAGTTCTACTAGTAGAAAGAATAATGTTACTGCTCTTCATATTAATAGAGATTCTTATTTAACTAAAGCTCTTTGCTTAGAAAATGATATTTTACATTCTAGAGATAATATCAATCATTTTCTTCTACTATTTCTTCTCGTATGCATGATAATTATAGTTTGAGATAGTCTTTGCAAAGATTTTTAGTTGGTAATAAGAATCTTAATGATATCCTACACCATACTACTAAAAAAATGGGTAGACATGGTTTGCAGTATGATGGTAGCCAAAGGAACAACAAAGGTAAGGGACCTCCAATCTTCCATGGAGAATCATCTAGTTCCAAGTCTATGGACACATGCAACTATTGCAATGATATTGGCCATTATTCTACTTGTTTCCCGTTTAGAATAGCACCCAAGAGAACTAGGGCTTGGGTTGCTAAGCTAACTCCTCCAGACCCAAAAAAATACTTGGGGACCATTTCATCTTTCTTCTTGTAGGTACTTGTAAATGGGTTGACTTGAGATATTAAATTGCAAATTGACTTCTCAGTCCACATGAAAGAACAAAAGTGAGATGTGTAGAGGGTGACAACAAGTGGAAAAGCAATGGTAAACACAGAGGTAATGTTATGCTTGCTAACATCCAATCATTGTGTGTTTTGCCTAGTTAGTGTGCACTATACATATAGTTTTTGAGTCAAAAGTGATATTTTTTGTTTCTCTTTACACTCTTGATCATAAAATATTTTAAATGTTTGCATAGTGTATTACTAACTTGCTTACACATGTTTGAATATGGCTAATATTTTTATCATGCCTATAGATATGTTTTTATAAATATGTGCATGTTGTCAGCAGCTTTCGGTCAAGTTTATCTCGTTAGAAACTCGACCAACCAGCACCAATGGGTGTTGTCATTGGTCGAGTTGTCAATACACAGAACTCGACTGACAACACTATGCACAGAATATATAGTTGGTTTTTTAGACAAGAATTTCCCTTTCAACTAGATTTTCTCAACCAATAGTCTTATTCTTTGGCACTCCCTTGGTACCTTTATATATGCATATTGCCATGTTTTTAAATTGCCTATCTTTCATACAACTATATCTCTCTAATTTCTCTAAATTGGTATATCTACATCTTGCAATTACTTGCTTTGAGTTGTTTTGTAGGTTTTGATGATGATCTCTTTGAATCTCTTGGTTGTGTCTTAAATTACTTCTATTTTGCTCAAACTTGCTACAACTATCTAGTTGTATATCATTTTTTGATACAACCTTGAGGTTCTTAGTGGTAATCATCTTTTGGTAATGATGCATGCTTGATAGTGAGTTATATCCTTTCATGCTTCTGAAATTGCTTATATTTTCATCAAGTGGTATTCAACTATATGCTATGCTTGTATCTTGTTTCATACTTGCTCAAACTTTTTTCTTAAATTGCGTATATACTATCTTGAGCTTCTTATATAACGTTGTGATACATGATATATAGAGCTACATTGTATGTAGAATTTGGAGCATACTTGAAATTTTATGCAAATTTCGATCTAGTGTCAGATTTTGATACAAGACTAGTGTTTTTAATGCAGAAATGGCCTTCTAAGAAAGGCTCATGGCTTTTCCATAAGCCCTTATGCTTTTTGGGAAAATTCTATCATGTTGAGGGTCAAAATTGTGATTTATTATTTTTCTACAGCACTTTATCTTGCATTTTGGATTGTTCAAGTACATGTTTTAACTTGGTTTTATTCTATGCTTGGAAAAGCCCCTAGTTGTGCTCTTCTACTCTCCTTATATAACTTTTTATTATCTCCTTTCTTTTAACAAGTGGTATTTCTTATTTCTTCATACTCCCACTTTTTGAAATGACAATGAGGGAGAAAGGTATGTCTTCTTTATGTCTTCTTTTGACAAAAGAGGGAGAATGCATGTCTTACATGAAGAGAAGAAGCATGTCCATGTAAAGGGGAGAAGGTAAAGGGGAGAAGACATATATGTATAGAACATATATGAGTAGAAGACATAGTATTCTATAAATGTTATGAAATCTAACCATGTAGGAGAAATAGCATCAATTGAAGGAAAGTATGAGAACTCCACTAGCATCAATTGAGGGGGAGCATATGAACTCAATTCTATTAAAATCCCTAGTTTTCTCTAAAGGTATGACTTTACTTAAATGCTTTCAATACATTTATGGGATGGTTTGTCATCTTCAAAAAGGGGGGAAATTTTGACTCAAGGTCTAAATTGACTAAACCCTTGTTTTTATGATGACTAAATCATTCCATTTATTTGTGTCTAATGCTTCTACTTGAGTTATTTCAAATTAGTTATAGACACACTCCAAATGCCCTAACTTGCGCATCTCAAATTGAAGAAAAGACAAGACAAAGTCAATACAAGTGCACGTTTTTGGAATATGATGTAAATACATTAGAATCATGTTGTAAATCACATGTAATTATGGTATGACTTGTAATTAAGCTTAGAAAAAATTTAGAGCACTTAAATTGAATATTTAAACACTTTAATGACATTTTCTAAAATTCATTACAGACACTTCATCTATCGAGTTACAATCTCGACCGATCCTTGATGGATTTTGAGAATGTCATGGTTCAGTCAAGTTGCCACTTCACAGAACTCGACTGGTCCCTACACCAGAATAAAACTGATTTAAGTGATCGGTCAAGTTTCATCCAGGATAAACTCGGCTGATTTGTCAAATTATCTTTGTCGCACAGTGCATGTAGTCGAGTTACCATTATAGAAAATCGACCGATAGCATTGTATGGGAAAGTGCAAAAAAGTATTTCTAGCCATTGTGGAGTTTCAACAAGAAAAAATATATCTGTTGCAAACCACAAAAGGGCTAGTTTTTATTCTTAAGTGTTTCCAAAAGCTAAGAGGCATCCCCAGCTATAAATAGGACCCCTTGTGCTTCATTTCAAGGTTGAGCATTCAAGCCAAGTACTATGAAGGTCCCTATTCTATAGTTGAGTGATTCTACAAGCTCCTCTCTCTCTAAGCTTAATCATTTGCTACATCCATTAGAGTGAGTAGGAGATTTGTAAGAGAGCTAGTCCTACATGTATATCTTGTGAATCTCTCATTTCCACTACCTCCCTATCTCTCATTTCGACCATGAAGATGAAAGTTCTCTCTCTTAGCTAAGAGAGGTGAAGAAGAACAAGGGAAGGAGTCCCTTAGTGAAGATCAAGGTTGAAGACTTGGAGCAAGAGTGGGTAAGACCATGGTGAAGGAAGAAGACTCCTTGCTCGGGTGGGTAAGTCCTTGGTAGAAGATTCTCCAAGTGAAGGTCAAGTCAAAGGTTGAAGATCCAAGAAGAGTGGGTAATTCCAAGAAGGTTGAAGACTTGTGCAAGAGTAGGTAAGTCCTTGGAGAAGGCCAAAGACTTGTCACAAAGTGGGCAAGTCCTTGGTAAGGTTGAAGACTCTTTGTATTAGATAGGTAAGTCCTTTGGTGGGTCATATATTGCAAGTCTTATGAATCATTATAAGAGTGCAATGGTTAAGAAATCCTAGAGGTTGACCTCTCTAGGTAGTGGACTAACATACTCCTAGTTTGGAGTGTGGAACCACTCTACATAGCTTGTCACTTGGTGCTTGTTCAATCTCTCTCTCTTTTGCTATGCATGTTTTAGTTGCACTCAAATTTCCTATTTAGAAACCTTATCTTGTGATATAACTTGAAGGTCTAATGAATTTTGTTTAAGTGCATTCATCTCTATTCACTCCCCATCTAGAGCACCCAATCACCCATCTAGGATCCAACAAGGTCTTCATTTGTATGGTCACTATAATATCTCTCCCATGAATGACCACTAAGTAAATGAAGGGGCAGCCTCGTCATGGCGTTAGGCATTACAGAAATATGTGGGTGGCTCTTCTCCTTGAATTCAAAACATCAACAAGTATTACATGTTATAGCCCTTATCCCAAAATTTCACAACACCTAAAATATAATCCCAAATGTCATGAAATGTTATCAGCATGCCTAACTCCCTTTGATTTAATTTTTAGAAATGATGAATCTTTAAAATATGACTGATGTCCATGTATACTTATCCAAAATGCATATCTTTAGACTTGGTTTTTACTTTATTGATTCCAAAATCACATGACTCTAATTGATACCCACTATAATTTGTTAGGGTCTAATTTTTATAAGATATGAGAAAAAATAAACAATTTTAAGAGTTACGATGTCGTTCAACAATGTGGATGCAGTTTAAATAGATTTATGGGGTTCAAATATTTGTAAAAAAGACTAATATACATAGTTCACATTAAAGTTCTAAAATATCACCAAACCACATTATTCTATAGATGATTTAAAATTGAGCATATTATGTGTTGAATGTTATAGGAGGATAGGTAGCATATTTAATGGGAAAAGGTGATTTTATAGATATGTGACAACTTCATGGAATTTTTTATGGAGAAAAGAAATGGTGAGCGGGAAAGGAGAGGGGAATGTTCATTGAAACATACCTTATAATTAAAAACTCTATTTATTTATATTGCATACCGAATCAATGAGAATTTTTTAATTTAAACAATGAATTTTTTTTCTAGAAGAAAAAAAAGCAATGACGGACCATAGAAGAATCAAATATTCAATATCTCTGTTATATTATTTATAGAGTAAATGTTGATTAGATAAATTTGTTTCATTGTAAATGTATTTTTATGTCACTACTTGAAAGTAAATTAATTTAACAGAAAACACTTTCTTGGAGAGGAAATTTTCAACGAGTATTAATCTAGAAGAAACCACAACTTCTACATCTCCACAATATTCTTTGGATATAGATTTGGTTCGTTATATATATATATATATATATATATATATATATATATATATATATATATATATATATATATATATATATATATATATATATATATATATATATATATATATATATATATATATATAATAATTCCCAAATTTACTTGGATATGAAATACTCCTACACAAAATGTTTTCCTGGAAAAAGATTTTTGGCAAGTTGTCACTTGGGAGGAATCAATTTTGTATGGAAACAAAAAATTAGCTAAAAACAAAATTATTTCCAGAAGATTTTGTACAAGAATATTATCTCAACATTAAATTTACTTATAGGAACGTTAATTACTTAGATAGGACAAAATTAATGGGGGAAATAAATTCTTGGTAAAACTTCCAATAAAATTAAAATTTATTGTTAGGGAACTTTTTTGATAGATAAGAGTTACTTTGACTAAGAACAATTAGCTTAACAAAAGAAATAGAATGATAGAGGAAAAGAAACTCTTTGGGGTGAATAAGATTGAGAAATAGTTTTTAGATGGAAAGAATTTCTTGATGCAACTATAAAATTTATCGACTAAAAATTTCCAAGATAAACTTATTAGCGTAGAAAAAGAAAATATTGGAAAAAGTTTTTTTTGTATGTATCAATAGAAGTAGTGGTCTTAAAAACTATAGATTAGTGGTGGTGTAGTTAGTATATCTGATACAACAGTTATATTTGTGTGTTGTTCACTATAGATTTAATACAACTCAAGTCATACACAATGGGACAAACATGTTTTATATATAGCAAAACAAAAACAAGTGTTAAACCATTGTGATACATTGTATTAAGACAACATGTTATAGTCCATTGTAATAGATTATAATCATACAATATGATCTAACATGTTGTAATAGACCCTAATTAGACAACAAACTCTAACATGTTGTAATATACCACAATCACAAAACATACTCTATTTTGTTACAAGAATAAAAATTGTATATGTTGTAATAGATCATGATCACACAACATGTTCTAACCCATTTTTATATATCATAATTACACATCATGGTTAATCTATTATCATATTCTACTATTGTAATAGACCATGAACACACAAAATACTCTAACCCATTGATGTATTCCATAATTATAAAATAGGCTTAACATGTTTCTATATACCTTAATCTACATGTAAGTCTCTAACGCATTGCCATAATCAAACGTGTGTACTAACAAAGTCCCAAAAAGTGATATACTAGTACAAAAAAACTATTTATAAAGTTCTATAATTAAAAAAAATCAATTACAATACAAGTATAATTTACTTGGTTTATTATTTGATAAGTTATTATATATATACTTGATTTGGAATAAAAATCCTTATGTTTTTGAGATAATAATTATCATTTCAATAATTATATATGATTTGTATTTTTTAATTTTTGGTCGACACCCTCACACATGCATGTCAACCCCTGATTCCCCACCGCCCAATCTGACTATGATTAACTATCTCAAAAAACCAATACCCTATATATCATCTCCAAACCATTATCATATTCAAGCTTTCATATTCTTCAACCCCACAACTTGCTACTAGGTTTTTCATCGTGACATATCACGTGGTCAGCAATTTTAGCATGCTCAACCAACCCAACATCAAGTAATAGGGAGCATGTAAGTCCTTGAAATTCCAAACTCATAAAAAACTAACTGACTATAACCTCATAGGATGTACTAAAAAAAATTCATTTGACAAAAGCCTCTAATTAGTAAATATGATTATTATTCAAAATTATATGTAAAATGTGAAAATTATTGAATGATACTTTATAAGATTGTGTTTTAACTATAGTGCCAACAATTTATGTTGGGCGTAGCTTTTTTCAGTGTGTGTGTCAACTCCTTGTTCCCTTAAATTCTTTGCTAAACTACCCACTCATAGTCGTAGGATTTCTCCATCTTGTCTCCCTACAGTTGTCTTTCCCCTACAATAAGAACATCTACTCTGGCCTGACACTGCATCCTTCTCCAACATCACGAAGCATATTGCCTCCTATCCACTCACAGTTGCATCCTCCATCTTGTATGACCCATTTCTAGCTCCTTCTCCAGCATCATGGAGCCCCACTGTCGTCGATCTCTAGCCTACCTCCTGACCACTTGCAGTTGTAGTGTCCACCTTCTCTGAATCATTGCCACACCTTCTCCAGTGTCACAAAATTGTATTTCCATCATATCTTGCCTGCCTCCTTCCCACTCGTAGCCGCTCGAAGCTTCCTTCAATATAAATTGGTAAGGATGTTAGCCTCATGATTCTATACAATCCTCCTTTTATTCTTGTTGGCTTCAATGCATTCGTGATCTCTTTCTGGACTCTACTTAAAATGCTCCTTCTCTACTCTTGGTTTTATTTGTGATATTTGTGTTGAGAATTATTTAGTTCTCAAGATACAATATTCTCTTGTTCTAGATGGTGTTTATCCATCTATAGAAGATCAACAACAATAATAATAAATTATTTTTACTCCCTTTTCTTTAATTTTTATTAAGAATGGAGCTAGAGGTGCTTCCGTATAAGTAAGTTGCATCTATTAACATGTTCTTATTCTTCCCATTAAATAGGTTCTCTTTATAATGCTCAATTTCACTAACCTCCATCAAAATCAAGTAAATATTTATGTATGATGTTTTGGCAAAAGTTTGAAATCAAATATATGGATCAGAGCAATGGATTTGGTTGTATAAATTAGTCTATTTTCTATCATCATGGAATTTATATTCTATGTTGGTGGAAATGTAAGGGTTTATTCTTATCATGTAAGAACATTTGACTATGGCATGATCTTTGATGTAATTTATTCATACCTTCACTTTGGCAATTGATAAAAACATAAAAACAATTCAACATGGGCTTTCTCTTGGGATTGCTTGTGCACTTTTTTCCAAATCCATATTGTTGTTGATAGTTACTCTAGACACCAACTAGGGGAAACAAGTGAGTGTATTATTGGATTATTTGTATCAATTGGTTCTCATCATATATTACTATACCAAAAAGGGTTTAATATATGGCATCCATCATGGTTTTTACCTAGTTTAGAGCATGCTCCTACATCATTGGAATTTCAATTATTAACCCATGGTTTAAACTCTAATAATGTAGCCATTATCTCACATTGGGAATAGAAAGGACAAGACATATAATTATATCTCTGGCAAAGGATTTTCTATGTTAAGATGAGGACACTAGTTGAACATAACAAGGAATTTAAAAATTTTAGAGTCATCCTAGATAAGGACAAGGGGGCAAGAGAAGAGGAAAAAGAATTAAAATATGTTAGAGAAAATTGAACAATTATAGAAGAGGTGGCCCCCTGTCACCCAATTACGCACCCAAACCCTAGGAAAAGTGGTAGGAGATAAATTGTGGTTGGTTCCATGGATTGAACTCAGTTTGCTTCATTGGTGGCCCATTAGCTGGTCCGCTAGGCCAACTTCACCCGATTTATTAAACTATGTCCAATTAATTTAGACCACTACTTAACTACTTATGGGTTTTTATATGAATTTTTTTCTATATGTCACCTCTCAACCATCTATATGAGCATGCTTTGTTACACTATGTATGCATGAGGGAATGATAAAAATTGTGAACATATAAATTGGTCCAAAGCAACATATTTCTGATTAGGAGTTTATTAGTGTCTTATAAAATTTATTGAATGTAACCATTGCTTAACTTTGTTATTAAACCAAGTAGATATGGTATTCTTCACATGGTATATATTTAACCAAAAAAAGATTCAATTGACTCATCACATGTTATCTATATCCTAAAATTACTCTTCCATGATGTAGATGATGTTCCCATAAAAAAGTTTTACATTATATGAATTTTTTGGGTTGTTCACATATTTGAGTATGGCATTTGAAACAATTGAGGTGAGTTTTTAATGGTATATGTATTTACCTAATAAATAAAAAAAGGCATTCAATCTGCATAACTTGGGAATGAAGAGGGAGCACAATTCTCTCTATGGTATCACTTCTCCAACAATTGACCTCTAACAATCCTATGCAATACTAATGTGGTCATAAATCACTTATGGGACCACTAGAATTGATCGAAGAGTTTTCTTGATTACTCAACTAGTTTTGATCAGAGAATTTTGTTGGTTTCTTATTGATTGAGAAATTATTGTATTTATTTGATTGATTGTGAAATCCTTCATTCATAAAGAAGTGCATCTTCTTGCTCAATTTTCATAGTATTGGATAGCCTAGGCATAGCTCATACTGGCAAGGCATGCCCTGGTTGGTCCAACTGGCTTACTTATGGTCAATAGTAATGATGGCTCTCTTTCTCTCTCCTTCTCATTCCTTTTATGTCTCTAATATAACAAGGATATCATTACAAGATGCATATTTTGATGAGATATTATAGGATTTCAATCGATCCCCACTAGTATAAGGAGAAAATAGGAGTTTTGCCATGATTCCCAATGAACAATGGTCCTAGAGGGTCCCCAATGGTGGTTGTAAATTTTTTCTAAAGAAAAATATTGCTTAGTAACCATAGAGAGGACTACAAGAGGAATAAATGTGAGTCCTTTGCTTCCTATAAATCAAGGGTTTGGGATTAGTTGTGAACCTTCACGCACCTGATCCACCCTTCTAAAAAAACTGAAGCTTCCTCCATCTTGGCCAACCAACATTCATAGAAGCTACCTCCATCTCGAGCTTGTCACCCACCACACCACCATAAAATCTACCTCCATCTCAAGCTTGTCACCCCCAAGACCACCATAGTAGTGAGTATTTATTTCTATATTAAAATTCCACAATGAGCTTTAGTGGTGGTTTCCTAAGTGATGTTAATTTAAGATTGGATTAGTGTATTTAAGATCAAATTAGAGTACAATAGGTTGAACCTATTTTTTCTTTAGGTAAGTTCTGGTCAAGTTGGGTTGTTTTAAGTAAAAACTAGGTTGATTTAGCTCTAGTTTAGTCCATACACTAAATTGAGGTTTATGTAGGCCTTATTTTAGTTTAATTTCATCCAAGAAAAGCTAGGAGGAGGTCATTTTTTCACTTCACATCTTGAGGAAAGATAGGACAAGTTCAAGTAGTAATACATTCATACTGACTCAAAACTAATTTCTCTTCGTAAGTGGGGTACAAAAAGTATGGACAATTAAAACATTCAACTCTAAGCTAAACTGAATAAGGATCCACTTGGCTAATTGATTAGTTGGAGTGTTTTTTGTCCCATTCTAAATTCATATAACCCTAAACTTGGTTCCTAAATCAATAAATAGTTGTTTGCAAGTCATGTAGATCATTCTATCCACCTTGACAAATATTCTAGTTTTTGTTTGAAGGATTCCAAAGGTGGCTGCTGATTTGGTCATTATTTGAGGCTTAATTCAAATATTTAATTGAAAATTAGTGTATGTTTTTTCTTGTGTACTTATGCACACCCATGATAAATATTGTATCTTTGTGCATCTCTATATGTGCAACCATGTGTAGTTTAGGATACCCCTTTTTTATATGCATGAAGATTCCATAGGTCATAGAGTTATGACCCTCAGTTCCAATTTTGTATATGGACTCAAATTTATCCCACCTTTTTCAAACTTAAAATTATTCATGCATTATTAAGACAACACCCCATTAGGATTTTGGGGGAAGAGGATGACTAATTCAAACTATGACTTTGGGCACCTGATGCATGCCATTGTGGCATTAATTTTGGATAATGTTGCAGTCTTGATTTCATAGATTTTCTTTATTAATCGACTGACATGCAATAAAATAACTTCTATCACAAATAAATTGTAAGTTGATCTTATCAATATTATTTTATTGAATTCTTATAATATTTTCCTCAATTTTTAGGAATGAATGAATATAAGAAGAGATGAAGGTAGGAGGCAATTCAGTTTCCCGCAATGCTGACTTAAATGCATACCTTGCACCAAAATTGGCATAACTCTAACATCCTAAGGCGGAATTTAATGTTCAAATATGATTTGGAAAGGAAATTCAAAGGCCTACAGAAAAATAATATTTTCGGGCGCACTTTAAATTCTCTGGAGAACAGAAATTCGCTCCAAATTGCTGCTGCGAGAATCTGCATTAAAGAAAGACAATCAAGAGTTTGTTGACTAGATCTGAAAATTCAAAAGGATGACTCCCTCTCTTTTTTCCCCCTCTTTTTTTGGATAGCTTACCCCTCCTTCTCCTATAAAAGGCGGGGCACTTCCTCCTCTCTGGACATCTCAGGTTTTCTTATATTAGAGCGTCGAAGCAATTGTTCTTGTAATCATCTTCTTATTCTGCAATAAAGTAGATCTCAGTTCAAGCATAACTCTTTCATACTTGTTCTCGTCTTTTCTTTCCGCCTTGGTTTTAATCTTCTTTATCCGTTCTTTAATTCTGGAGTAAGGAACAAAGAACGAATCCATTTTATTGTATCTAGCAAAAGGATTGACTCCTAATTTTGGGCTAGACTATGGCTTCAGTGCTTTCTTCCTCCGTCTCCCCTTTCTCCATGAGTGAGTAGACTTTTATCGAGGCAAGGGGAATAACCCCTTAGCCATGGTTTTAACGACTTCTTCTTAAATGACTAGATGGTAATCGATTTTAATTGACGATTGATCTTCGGATCGCATGTTAATCCGAATGGAAATGACCATGGAAATTCGGATTTAGAACAATAAAATCGATTACATAGACGTTTTGATATGACCGTGGATTTTCGTCTATTAGGATGATAAACTAGGAAACATGAGCACCAGGACCAATGGGCTCATGTGGAGTTTATCTCTTGTGAGTTTTTAATTCGCAAACCTTCTTCGAATCGTCGTCTAAGAAGTAGTTGTTATCGCCTAGGCTAAGGTGGTGAAAACCCCTACGAGCCTCGATTTTCCATCTTTTGATTTCAATCACCGACTTTCTTGCTTGCCTTTGCTTTCTTTAATTTTTAGTCTTTTCAATTCATATAGTTCTTTTTGTGCTAACAATAGTCAAAAATTTTCCTTGTGCAATTTTCTTTATTCTTGTTAGTGCATTTTCATTCATTCCTTAGTGTAATCACCAACCCCAAAACTCGATTTTTTTACATTCTCATTCCAAATCTAAAAATACAAAAAACAATTAATAAAAGTTCTTCAAACATTTTGGGTTCTAAGAACAATCTCCAAATAGTTGTCATGTGGGATCGACCCTTCTATACTACCCTTAAAACCGGAAGTAAAAAAGGTTTAAACTCTAGGATTAACCATCTTAGTGATTGATAGTGCAAAACGACGATTATCAATTTGGCGCCGCTGCCGGAGACAACGGATTGTTTTTTTCGAACCCCAAAAACAATTTTGAAAAACTTTTTTTCCTTTTTTCATACCTTCCGAGTAACATTCCGGAAGTGTACTCCTCTTTCTGCCGAGTTTCCATTCTGGCAGTCCGTTTTTTCTGCACACGATTAACTGCTTTATTTGTGCATGCGACGCCCGAACGACGATTTTCAACCGTTCGATCCGGAAATAGAAAGGACCTTTCATCGTCGAAACCGTCAAAATCTAGCAACAATGAATGAAGACGAGGTCGCTCGTAGAATCGACCAAGCTCTCGCAGCTCAAAGAGAGCTCATCCAAGCCGAACAAGCAGAAAGAGAAGCCGCTTTGCGAGCAGCCTTTAGGGCTGAACAAGAAACCATAGAAGCTGATAGGAGGGAAACTGAAAGGCAAAAACAATTAAAAGACTTTTATGTCCCCAAAACAGCCTATGCACAAAATCTTGTTATACCCCCTGATATCATGGCTCCACAATTCGAAATCCGAACACAATGGATCACCATGCTGCAAACTCACTCCTTCTCTGGCAACAATGGGGAAAGTTGTCAAGATCACCTTCAGAAGTTCATTGACCTTTGCTCTTTGAACAAAATCCTAGGTGTCTCTGAATATGCCATCCGCCTTAGGTTTTTTAAGTATTCCCTCTCCGGCCAAGCCAGTAGTTGGTACAACACCATGGAGAGTGAGGAACATGTCACAACTTGGGAGGTTCTGCAAAATAAGTTCCTTGAAAAATTCTACCCCCCATCTCTCACCTATGAACTTAGGGGTCAAATAACTCACTTTTCTATGTCCCCAGGAGAGACCTTAGGTGAAGCCTAGAAAAGATTCAAGGATTTACTTAGGAAGTGTCCCCACCATGACATCTCTCAAGCCCAACTCATAGAGATTTTCTATCGTGGTGTTGATGATGATACCAAATTTTTTCTTGACTCCTCATCTGGAGGAAATTTCATGCATCAAAGTTTAACTAGCGCATGGGAGGTAGTTAAACGGGCTTCTGAAACAAGGGCTAGAAGAGGGATTGGAGGAATCCTTAAGGTAGCCAAGGCAGAAGTTAATAATGATATCCAAAGCATAGCGGAAAGCCTAAAATTAATTGCCTTAAAACAAGATCGGTTAGAGTCATCCTTAGTCACCCTTAGGGAGTCACCCCAACAACTAAAAGCCATGGATTCCCTTTGTGGTATTTGCCAAGGATATGACCATACCACCCTCCACTGTCAATACCTCTACAACATGCCTACGCAACCTGAAGTAGGTCAACAACCAGAAGACCTTAATTCGATCCATACAATACCAGGCCAAGGTTACTACAATCCCAAACAACCTAGAAATCACCCTGGTTTTCAGTATGGGAACCCTTCAGGCGCCAAGAACTATACCCAACTTCAACAAAGGCCTCCCTACCCTCAAAGTCACAACCGACCACCACCTGGATTCCCATACAACAATCAAAGAAACTTTGGAAATCACCAAAATTGACAACCCTACCAGCAATTCCAAAACCTAAACCTTCCATCCCAAAATCCAAACCAACCTCAACCCCCCCAACCACCTCAAAACGCCGTCCCTCCTCCTCCCCCTAGTCATCCCAATTGGGCAAGCATAGAACAAACCCTCATGGCCATTCAAGCCCATCAAAAGGCAACTGACGCACAGTTAGCCCATTTGTTTGCCCAACAAAAACCTCCTGTCGGGACTTTTGTAGGACAACCTGAAAACAACCCCAAACATCCTGAACAACTCAAGGTAGTCTCTACTCGTTCGGGAAAAGTGCACACCCCTTCCCCTTCAGAAAAATCTCCAGACCCACCTCTAGAATTCGAGGATGAGGACTTGGTAGTTGTCGAACCCGAAGTCACACCTAAACCATCCATCCCCGAAACCCCTCAAGTGGAATATGAAGAACCAGTTTACAAACCCCGACCTCCCTATCAAGACCACCTCAAACAAACAAGACTTGATGCCCGCTTCATGAAGTTTAGGGAATCTATGAAAAAAATACATGTCGACATTCCCTTCCTTGATGCTTTGGTAGACATGCCCACCTGGTCCAAGTATATGAAATCCCTCTTGACTAGGAAGTATGTTACAAAAGAATACGAGACTGTTAAACTTGCTAGAAATACCTCTGACATTATCCTAAGTAAGATGCCTAAAAAACAGAAGGATCCAGGTTCTTTTGGAATAGGATGTTACTTAGGTGACAATGCTTGTAGGAAAGGCCTAGCAGATTTAGGAGCTAGTATATCCATCATGCCATATAGTCTTTGCAAAAGGTTGGGATTCAATGATATGTTACTGTGACGTCCCCGGATTTTGACTCCTCCAAACCCTATTGGGAATGAGAGGTCAGAATCCGAGAACATCATCCAATCATATCAGAAAGCGATGCGGAAGCATAATTCGCATACATGAACATACAACCGTAACATTCTCAACATTCAACATGTAAATTTATACAACATGAATTATTACACAATGGTTTACAATTACATACTGAAAGATAATTTACAAGTCTAAGAACATGTATGCTAACTAGGATCTTCACAATAGGTACAACCTGAACAACTTGCTCATATCCTGTACTTTTCATCCCATGCTATCTCTGAACCTAAAACATACGTGAAACAACAAATCAACACACAAGGTGTTGTGTACGTGGGAAGAAAGATACATATATTTATGGCTTGCATAATTATGAAAAAGATTTGCAGAAGGAAAGAAAATCATAGAAAACACTTCTTTATTAAGCGAAATACGCCAATTTAAGTCATTTTCCTAGATGAATTGCATTATCAAGGTGGACTAGTACCAAAACATAAATATGGGCCCATCCCCGTGTACCAAGTACTCTAGGGAAACTCCCTGTACACCGTGTGCTCTAGGGAGGTGTACTAGCCAACATTAATCCATTCCCTCGTAAGGGGGATAATGAACACCTTAAATAACTACAATACATCTACTCATAATTTATGTTTTCAAGTGACAAAACAACGTGTACTACATAGCAATACTACATCCAATATTTGCAAATAGAAGAGAGCATACATACATATCATGATTGCAAGCAAGAAAACCATAGTCATATAATTAAATAAAAACCCACGTACCTGAGTTCAGAGATTTCTAATCATATCCATGATCATCTAGATAAACTGGTCAACACCTGATTAATAACAAAATCATATACTAGAATCAGATTTTGATCATCTTAACCCTAGTCGTGTTCATTAGGGTTTATATTATCTCATTAGGATATTCCAACATTTACTTGCATTATTGTCTTATATTTATCTTACTGATGTCATCTTCCAGATTATGATTCATTGTCTGAATATCAGGTTCCATATTCTATTTTTATGCACATACTAACCCTAGGTTACATCATTAATCTAGATTAGGGTTTTAAAACCAGGTATTAGTATTCATCTTCATATAACATGAATTATATACATCTCACTGATATCTGATTTACATCTTAGCTTTAGATTACTGATATAAACCTACTCTGTAAATTCCACCATTTATTGAGCATGTGTGCAATAATTACAATTTATATAGGGTTATTAGCCCTAATTAGTCATATTAAGAAAATTACATGACTTCATGTCATAAAATGACCATAACTGACATAAGATGCATTATAAACATGGTTATGGACGTACTGACATTTTTCCATAATTTAATATCATCATCTGATATTTATTTTCCATTAAACAAGTATTACGTATCTTATATGATATTGCTAATATTAAAGCATAAAAAGTCTGATATTAAACTTTCATGTTGTTCTACATATTTTTCTGAGAATTTTGATACCTTGTTTGCATTTGTCTGATAATCGAGCTAATTACTGTGATTTAATGAAAATCTGAGCATTTACTGAATTATTACCTTAATCGGCCAATGGGAGCTCGCCACGTGGCCCCTAGGTCTGGCGCAGCTCCTTTGCTTGCTGCGGCCGGTCCACTTGGTCTGGGCCGGGTTCTCTAGCGGTTCACGCGGCTGGACCCGATCTATTTCATCTTCCTTTTCGTTCAGCGATCCAACCCGCGGTCTCTGTTTCCTCTGTGAAACAGAGCACCGCCGCACAGGCTCTCCTCCGGTGAGCACTACCTCACTACCCTGATCTCCTCGTCAGTCCAACTACCCACTGTCGTCTTTTCCATCGACTTTTACACTTCCTCAGCTCCTCCAGCTCTTGGCCACGGCTCTAGGTTTCCATCCGGGTAGGAGCGCCGCCGTCACTTGACTCCTCAGACAGACCTCATGGTCTCGATCCCTTTAGGATCCCCGCAACGATCCGGGATCCTCCCTGGAGTCCCGCGCAGTGCCTGAGTGCAACACAGGTGTGATGGAAGGTCTGTTCGACCGGTTGGAGCTCGGTCCGGTGACGTCGGGGCTGTGCTAGTCGATACCAACCCCTGGGCCATCGCACTCTTCCGCGAGTGTTGGGAGGTCTCCGCCTCGGTGCAAGGACGCTCCAGGAAGAACCAATTGGAGTGAGGGTCCTTGAAGTGTGAGCAGGTGGCAACCAGTTAGGCCGGCGTAGATTGAGTTGGCTGGAGAAGAGGGGGAGGGATGTCGAGGAATTGAGGGCTCTTTTTGGCTAAAAGAAGGGTCGCGGAGCTAATGCGATCCTTAAATAGGCACCATTAGGTCGAGCATTGCCTCCCCTAATGTGGCTGACGGGTCCAAGACGCCGCCATTTAGGCGTTTTCTAATCCATGTCTGTTAGGGATATTTTTGGGGCTCGTTCGAGCGACCAGGAGAAACCGGATCTGAGGAGCTAGATTTGGCGAGATATGGTCTAGAGGTGAGAGAGAGACGAGGGTTTGAAGGATGGCGCTACTGAGTAGGCCGAGCTCCGCAAGAAACGGGCGAGGAGGACGACTCAGTCGCCTCTTCCACGGATCCGGATCCGGATCCGGGCCAGGGTCCATCAAGTTCTAAAAGCAATACAATACATTATTTCAATTTCTAATATCTCCTAATTGGGTGGTCCAAATGCAATGAAATTTTAGGTGTAGCTTTATAATGTCATGATGTAGATGTGGCATAAGTTTGGGGAGGAAATTCGAAGGTTAGGCATGGTTATTGACTAATCACATTAAAACCTAAAGTCACCTTCATGTGACACTTAGGGTATTATATTATGTGAAAAGGATAGGCCATTTAGTCCAAGTTGACACCAAAACTCTAAAATTGGTTCATATATACACAATTCCTCAAAAGCAAAATAGTTCACTACTCACTGGATCACCAAATGTATGATTGGTCTTATGAGGACTTAATCAATTAGTAAGAGTATTCTTTCATAATTGAAATCAATTAAGCATCATAGTCCTCCATCATATTTCCAATCACCAAATTTTGAGAAGGAATTCATAATTGTATTACCAATTCTTCAATGTGGTATTTGACATCTTACATAGAATGCTTGTCTCTCATTATTGTATTAGTTATTGAAACTCAAAAATCTAGGTTATCACATTCACCCCACCTTAATTGGAATTTCGTCCTCGAAATTCAACTAATCTCCTCCTTAAGAGGCTAATTAGGAGTTCAACTGCATATACTTCATCATTGCTTAGGTTCTAAGACCACCATAATTGCATGCACTCTAAGTTGTTAGCTTAGGGTCTAGAGATTCTTGGGTGTGTCCACTCCACCTTATACATGTGGAAGCATCACTTAATGTCTTAGCCATGACATTATGGTATCTTAGGATTATATCACCCCTAAGGATACAAGTTTTGTTCATACCTTTTTAATGTGCAAGAGGAATTCGTTTATGCCATGGTATTCAGATTGTTCAAATCTAACATCGTTAACATCTTTTATGATCAACATCTTACAATAATTTCAGCATTAGAGGAGATGTATCTTCATCCTTGATATTAGGATTTTTATACATAAGAAGGGCTTACGTAACATGCTTGACCATTAGGGTTTCACCCTATGGTGTGATATTCATATTCAGCTTAGAAGCATATTTTGACAAGGATTAAAGTTACGAACTATATTTTTGATCATATATCCTATGATCCGAAAATATCTTTATATCAAGTTCATGAGTTCAAATTTTTATGTCTTGCACGTATTATGTGAAGGGAAAAAGAGAATATACTATGTTTATCCCATGATATCAACATCATATATTTCATGTTTCATATGAAGGGGAAAAGAATATTCTAAAGTCAAACTTATCATGATTTCAATCTTTGGTACTACATGTATGATATGGGGGGGGGGGGGGTGGGATATAGAATAGGTCAAGCTTATGCGAGTGACTCCTCATATATAAATCATTTATATAGCTCAAGTGAGGTTTCTATCATTGTATATTAAGAAAGAGAAGAAGAAGGGAGAACATGCATGTTGAGTATCTTTTGCACAAGGCATCATACTCTCATAACTAGATTTCATATATTACCTCACTTGCAACTAGCGATGAGATTCACAAAATATGTCACTCCAGCTAGGACCTAACTCAGTCAAAGAATTGACTTTATCATATGGGTCATCTACCCATCCTTTTCTTTTACCCAATTCTCACATATAGATTTGAATCATGCAACATGACTCAACTCATCTACTTAGGAGTAACCCAGCTTAGGACACATCATAATTGTAGGGTAGGTCCTATGACCCTCTCCTTGTGGATCTCACCCTCTCTGGAGTTCACCACATATCTTGTCCTAACACTGAGGGTCCTCCTTTGTAAAAGAGCTTGAGGCTCATGCATATTCAACCATATTTTAACTTAGCTCATCTTAAATAAGAAAAGAGGATGCACATTCATTATCAGGACTTAGTTTAGATTCTTCAAAATTGGATTCAGGTCATATACAACTTAAATCCTTATAAAGCAACTTATATCATTAAAGGTAGAACTTAAATATGATCACCCATGCTTATATCAACTACCATTCTATCATCTACACTGTGTATCACATATATTGATACGACTCTAGACATCTAATCTAGACTACTCTCTCTTCTAGACTGATGTCACTCCCTTTCACTTAGGTTGCACGAACACCCACTACTCTCCTGTGTGATGGACACATTTTTATATTTACATATATCTAATAAAATATTATATAGTTTTTTTTTTCTCCGAGAAAGAAGGCGTCAGAGAAAACTGTCGAGGTACGAGCCGATTGGGAAACAAAACCAAACCAGCAAACTCGAGTGTCCAACACACAGTAGATAGTCTGGTGTCATGTGACCTAGTGAAATGGTGAGAACGAGATGTAGACTAGTGTAGCTACCCAATACATATGAGCTCTATATGCAAAGGGTTTCAGACACTTGTCTAAATCTAGTTCTCGAACATCTAGGTTCTAACCTAGAGGCTAAGTCAAACCTTATTCCTATAGAACAACTTACTAAGTTTCTAAGGTTTAAAGTGAAAGGTGAGATTTAGGTTTAATGTTTCATGATGAGCAATTATTAGGTGTAGCTATTGTTCATGCTCTGATACCAACTGTGACGTCCCCGGATTTTGACTCCTCCAAACCCTATTGGGAATGAGAGGTCAGAATCCGAGAACATCATCCAATCATATCAGAAAGCGATGCGGAAGCATAATTCGCATACATGAACATACAACCGTAACATTCTCAACATTCAACATGTAAATTTATACAACATGAATTATTACACAATGGTTTACAATTACATACTGAAAGATAATTTACAAGTCTAAGAACATGTATGCTAACTAGGATCTTCACAATAGGTACAACCTGAACAACTTGCTCATATCCTGTACTTTTCATCCCATGCTATCTCTGAACCTAAAACATACGTGAAACAACAAATCAACACACAAGGTGTTGTGTACGTGGGAAGAAAGATACATATATTTATGGCTTGCATAATTATGAAAAAGATTTGCAGAAGGAAAGAAAATCATAGAAAACACTTCTTTATTAAGCGAAATACGCCAATTTAAGTCATTTTCCTAGATGAATTGCATTATCAAGGTGGACTAGTACCAAAACATAAATATGGGCCCATCCCCGTGTACCAAGTACTCTAGGGAAACTCCCTGTACACCGTGTGCTCTAGGGAGGTGTACTAGCCAACATTAATCCATTCCCTCGTAAGGGGGATAATGAACACCTTAAATAACTACAATACATCTACTCATAATTTATGTTTTCAAGTGACAAAACAACGTTTACTACATAGCAATACTACATCCAATATTTGCAAATAGAAGAGAGCATACATACATATCATGATTGCAAGCAAGAAAACCATAGTCATATAATTAAATAAAAACCCACGTACCTGAGTTCAGAGATTTCTAATCATATCCATGATCATCTAGATAAACTGGTCAACACCTGATTAATAACAAAATCATATACTAGAATCAGATTCTGATCATCTTAACCCTAGTCGTGTTCATTAGGGTTTATATTATCTCATTAGGATATTCCAACATTTACTTGCATTATTGTCTTATATTTATCTTACTGATGTCATCTTCCAGATTATGATTCATTGTCTGAATATCAGGTTCCATATTCTATTTTTATGCACATACTAACCCTAGGTTACATCATTAATCTAGATTAGGGTTTTAAAACCAGGTATTAGTATTCATCTTCATATAACATGAATTATATACATCTCACTGATATCTGATTTACATCTTAGCTTTAGATTACTGATATAAACCTACTCTGTAAATTCCACCATTTATTGAGCATGTGTGCAATAATTACAATTTATATAGGGTTATTAGCCCTAATTAGTCATATTAAGAAAATTACATGACTTCATGTCATAAAATGACCATAACTGACATAAGATGCATTATAAACATGGTTATGGACGTACTGACATTTTTCCATAATTTAATATCATCATCTGATATTTATTTTCCATTAAACAAGTATTACGTATCTTATATGATATTGCTAATATTAAAGCATAAAAAGTCTGATATTAAACTTTCATGTTGTTCTACATATTTTTCTGAGAATTTTGATACCTTGTTTGCATTTGTCTGATAATCGAGCTAATTACTGTGATTTAATGAAAATCTGAGCATTTACTGAATTATTACCTTAATCGGCCAATGGGAGCTCGCCACGTGGCCCCTAGGTCTGGCGCAGCTCCTTTGCTTGCTGCGGCCGGTCCACTTGGTCTGGGCCGGGTTCTCTAGCGGTTCACGCGGCTGGACCCGATCTATTTCATCTTCCTTTTCGTTCAGCGATCCAACCCGCGGTCTCTGTTTCCTCTGTGAAACAGAGCATCGCCGCACAGGCTCTCCTCCGGTGAGCACTACCTCACTACCCTGATCTCCTCGTCAGTCCAACTACCCACTGTCGTCTTTTCCATCGACTTTTACACTTCCTCAGCTCCTCCAGCTCTTGGCCACGGCTCTAGGTTTCCATCCGGGTAGGAGCGCCGCCGTCACTTGACTCCTCAGACAGACCTCATGGTCTCGATCCCTTTAGGATCCCCGCAACGATCCGGGATCCTCCCTGGAGTCCCGCGCAGTGCCTGAGTGCAACACAGGTGTGATGGAAGGTCTGTTCGACCGGTTGGAGCTCGGTCCGGTGACGTCGGGGCTGTGCTAGTCGATACCAACCCCTGGGCCATCGCACTCTTCCGCGAGTGTTGGGAGGTCTCCGCCTCGGTGCAAGGACGCTCCAGGAAGAACCAATTGGAGTGAGGGTCCTTGAAGTGTGAGCAGGTGGCAACCAGTTAGGCCGGCGTAGATTGAGTTGGCTGGAGAAGAGGGGGAGGGATGTCGAGGAATTGAGGGCTCTTTTTGGCTAAAAGAAGGGTCGCGGAGCTAATGCGATCCTTAAATAGGCACCATTAGGTCGAGCATTGCCTCCCCTAATGTGGCTGACGGGTCCAAGACGCCGCCATTTAGGCGTTTTCTAATCCATGTCTGTTAGGGATATTTTTGGGGCTCGTTCGAGCGACCAGGAGAAACCGGATCTGAGGAGCTAGATTTGGCGAGATATGGTCTAGAGGTGAGAGAGAGACGAGGGTTTGAAGGATGGCGCTACTGAGTAGGCCGAGCTCCGCAAGAAACGGGCGAGGAGGACGACTCAGTCGCCTCTTCCACGGATCCGGATCCGGATCCGGGCCAGGGTCCATCAAGTTCTAAAAGCAATACAATACATTATTTCAATTTCTAATATCTCCTAATTGGGTGGTCCAAATGCAATGAAATTTTAGGTGTAGCTTTATAATGTCATGATGTAGATGTGGCATAAGTTTGGGGAGGAAATTCGAAGGTTAGGCATGGTTATTGACTAATCACATTAAAACCTAAAGTCACCTTCATGTGACACTTAGGGTATTATATTATGTGAAAAGGATAGGCCATTTAGTCCAAGTTGACACCAAAACTCTAAAATTGGTTCATATATACACAATTCCTCAAAAGCAAAATAGTTCACTACTCACTGGATCACCAAATGTATGATTGGTCTTATGAGGACTTAATCAATTAGTAAGAGTATTCTTTCATAATTGAAATCAATTAAGCATCATAGTCCTCCATCATATTTCCAATCACCAAATTTTGAGAAGGAATTCATAATTGTATTACCAATTCTTCAATGTGGTATTTGACATCTTACATAGAATGCTTGTCTCTCATTATTGTATTAGTTATTGAAACTCAAAAATCTAGGTTATCACAGTTACCCACAGCCATGACCATCCAACTGGCAGACTCATCCACAACCAAGCCCATGGGGATCATAGAAGACATTCCGGTTAAAGTTGGAAATGATGCTTATGTCCCTTGTGATTTTGTGATCATGGATATCAAGGAAGATTTATGCTATCCCCTCATTTTTGGACGTCCCTTCTTAGCCACTGCTCGTGCCTTAATTGATGTTGAGGCTGGTACCATTGTGTTAAGACTAGGGAAGCAAAACCTAGAGTTTAGGGTGTTTGAAAGTATGAAGGGACCTAGCCTTGAGGAAGAAGTCTACCTCCTTGATTGCATTGATGAATTAAACCAATTAAGGCAAGAATGGGAATTAGTTGATGACCCCCTATGCACTGCTCTCACCATCCCCGCCGAATGTGATTTTGACAATGAACCATCAAATCAACTTAAGATTCACTTGGACAACTTTGAGGAAATCCCAAGTGCTGAGATTGAAGACCTTAAGATGATCTCCACCATAGAAGAACAACCTGAACCACCTAAGGCCCCAGAAATGAAGGCTCTTCCCATAGGTCTGAAATATGTGTTTTTGGATGAACAACAATTATGCCATGTTATTATCAATTCTGATCTTACCATTGAACAGGAAACCATGCTTATGGGAGAACTTAGGAAAAGGAGAACAGCCTTAGGGTACAAAATGACAGACTTGGTTGGGATAGATCAATCCATTTGCATTCACAAAATCCCAATGATTGAAAACAGTAAACCTTCCCGAGACCCACAAAGGAAACTCAACCCAAACATGAAGGAAGTCGTCCGTCTTGAAGTGATTAAACTTTTGACTGCAGGAATCATCTACCCCATCTCTGACTCTCCTTGGGTCAGCCCGGTCCAGGTCGTCCCCAAAAAGGGTGGGACCACAGTCGTTAGGAATGAGAAGAATGAGCTTATCCCCACCCGTACAATCACAGGGTGGAGGATGTGCATTGACTACAGGAAACTCAACAAAGAAACTAGGAAAGATCACTTCCCTCTTCCCTTCCTTGATCAAGTTCTTAAACGTTTAGCTCATCAACAATACTTTTGTTATTTAGATGGCTACTCGGGTTTTTACCAGATCTCCATTCATCCAGAAGACCAAGAGAAAACCACCTTCATATGCCCTTTTGGCACATACGCTTTTAGACGAATGCCCTTTGGCTTGTGCAATGCACCAGCCACTTTTCAAAGATGTATGTCTGCCATTTTTTCAGGGTTAACTGAGACTGTCATGGAGGTGTTCATGGACGATTTCTTTGTCTATGGAGATAGTTTCACTTCTTGCCTTGGAAACCTCTCCCTTGTTCTTGACAGATGCATTGAGTCACATTTAGTCCTTAATTGGGAAAAATGTCACTTCATGGTCAAAGAGGGTATTGTTCTGGGCCATAAGGTGAGCAACCAAGGCATTGAAGTTGACCAAGCCAAGATTGAGGTCATCACCAAGCTTCCCCCTCCCACCTTAGTCAAAGACATCCGAGCCTTCTTAGGACATGCTGGTTTTTATCGGCGATTCATCCGTGACTTTTCCAAAATTACAAAACCTCTCACCAATCTTCTTCAAAAGGAGGTGCCTTTCCATTTTGATACGGCATGCATGGAGAGCTTCTTATTTTTGAAAAAGGCTCTCACCACCACCCCCATCATTCGTGCTCCTGACTGGGCCTTACCCTTTGAAATCATGTGTGATGCTAGTGATTTTGCTGTAGGTGCCATTTTAGGACAAAGAATTGACAAAAAACACCATGTCATTTACTATGCATCCAAGACCTTAGATGAAGCTCAGCGAAATTACACCGTCACTAAAAAAGAAATGCTAGCCATTGTCTATGCTTTCGATAAATTTCGCTCATATCTTGTTGGTTCTAAGGTTGTTGTTTATACTGATCATGCAGCTATTCGTTACCTCATGACCAAAAAAGATGCCAAGCCTAGACTCATAAGATGGATTTTGTTATTGCAGGAATTTGATCTAGAAATCCTAGACAAAAAGGGATCTGAAAATGTCGTGACTGACCACCTCAGTCGACTTAGCTACAGCCCCATTGATGAACATCCCATAAATGAATCCTTACCCGATGACCAATTGCTCAAAGTTGACTCCCAATTTCCATGGTTTGCTGATTTTGTAAACTATTTAGCTGCAGGTGTATTGCATCCCGAGTATACGGGACACTCTAAAGCTAAATTTTTACATGATGTCAAAAATTACTATTGGGATGAACCTTATTTGTTTCGACTTTGTGCCGATGGTTTATATCGTCGTTGTGTTTCCAACGAAGAGAGCATCACCATTTTGGAACAATGTCACTCTGGCCCCTATGGTGGTCACATGAATTCCCAAAAAACGGCTAGGAAAGTCCTACAATGCGGATTCTTTTGGCCCACCATCTTTAAAGACTCGTATGATTATGTGCTTTCATGTGACCAATGTCAAAGAACGGGCAATATTTCTAAGCGTGACCAAATGCCTCTCACCTCTTGGCAAGAATTAGAGATTTTTGATGTCTGGGGAATCGACTATATGGGCCCATTTTCTTCTTCTTATGGGTTTACTTACATTTTAGTCGCAGTCGATTACGTATCAAAGTGGGTTGAAGCCATACCTACTAAAACTTGTGACTCTAAACCCGTTAAGAAACTTTTTAAAGATGTCATTTTTCCTAGATTCGGAGTCCCTCGCACCGTCATTTCTGACAGGGGGTCCCATTTTTTGGAAAAAAGTTTTGAGGCTCTTTTAAAAAAATACGGGGTCTATCACAAAGTCGCCACTCCTTACCATTCTCAGACCAGTGGGCAGGTAGAAGTATCCAACAGACAAATCAAATCCATTTTAGAAAAGACTGTTGGACGAACTAGGAAAGATTGGGCGTTAAAAATCAATGACGCCCTGTGGGCATATCGCACTGCCTACAAAACACCCATTGGCACCACCCCTTTCAGACTGGTCTACGATAAGTCATGTCACTTACCAATAGAACTAGAGCACAAAGCAAGATGGGCCATAAAAAGTTTGAATTTTGACCTTTCCATGGCTGGAGAGAAACGTTTTCTCCAAATGAATGAACTTGATGAACTTAGGATGAGTGCCTATGAAAATGCAAGAATCTACAAGGACCGAACTAAAATGTGGCATGATGGTCACATCAAGCGCAAAGACATTAGAGAAGGGGATCAAGTCCTAGTTTTTAATTCTAGATTACGACTTTTCCCTGGGAAACTCAAGTCGCGATGGTACGGCCCTTACATTGTCAAGTATGCTTATCCACATGGTGCTTTTCTTCTTTGGGATAAAGTTCTGGGCGAGTTTAAAGTCAATAGGCACCGTCTCAAAAGATATATCACTACTGAAGATGTTCTCACTTCTGACTCAACTAAGTTTCCACCTTTGCAGGATCTGAACTTCACTGACCCTTCACCTCCACCGCAGTGATTCTTCCCTCCATCTCGCTCTTAGAGTTTGCTCGGGTCGAGCAAAATTCTAAGTATGGGGTGGGGGTGGGTGGTACGTAATCCACCCTTTATCTTCCCTTTTCAACATTTCTTTCTACATTTTATTTGTTTGTTTTGTTTACTTTCAAACATAAGGCCTTTATCTAGTCGGCCGAATGTTGTACTTTATCTCCAAAAATCAATTGCATTATCAATTTTATTTCAAAAAACTTTGCAATATCAAGTTCCTTATGATCACGATAGCAATTCTTGGAAACGGTGGCAAGCCTTAGAGTATCAAATAGAATCAAATGAATATTTTCTTAATTTTAGCATTAGATTAACTTATTTGTTTTTACTCTTATATAATGTAGCTACATGTTTCTTCTATCTTATGCAACGACATTTCAAGCAAAAAAAAGGGTTTTTTGTTGCACGGAAAAATAAATCGCATGCCAAACCCTAAGTCAGGGGTGGCATACCCTTCTTCCATACCCCACAAAGGGCGTACCATCAAAACATGTAAAAAAAAGCGCACACAAAAAAAAATTGTGGTCAATGTAATCACAAGTCCATGAAAAATTATATCCCAAGTCAAATAGAGGAGGGATTTTTTCCGTCACACCTCAAATTCTCTATCCCCGTGCAGCAATCAACTCTTCAAAAAAAAATTGAATGTCGAAGCGCAAGTTATATCGAAACTGTCTTTACAAAGTATAAGTTCAAAAACTTTAAGTTATGAAAAATGTTTTCTTGAGAAACATAGTGCTTGCAATTTGTGGTTCTAGGAGATGGGTCGCTTGGCCATTAAAGGATAGAAGAACTGCTAATCTAGGGAGGATGAACTTGTTATTTCAAAATTTTTTGGATCATTTTGATTTTTTCAATTGCTTGAGGACAAACACAACTTTAAGTCCGCGGTATTTTGATGCATGCCATTGTGGCATTACTTTTGGATAATGTTGCAGTCTTGATTTCATAGATTTTCTTTATTAATCGACTGACATGCAATAAAATAACTTCTATCACAAATAAATTATAATTTGATCGTATCAATATTATTTTATTGAATTCTTATAATATTTTCCTCAATTTTTAGGAATGAATGAATATAAGAAGAGATGAAGGTAGGAGGCAATTCAGTTTCCCGCAATGCTGACTTAAATGCATACCTTGCACCAAAATTGGCATAACTCTCACATCCTAAGGTTTAATTTAATGTTCAAATATGATTTGGAAAGGGAATGCAAAGGCCTACAGGAAAATCATATTTTTGGGCGCACTTTAAATTCTCTGGAGAACGAAAATTCGCTCGAAATTACTGCTGTGAGAATCTGCATTAAAGAAAGACAATCAAGAGTTTGTTGACTAGATCTGAAAATTCAAAAGGATGGCTCCCTCTCTTTTTTCGCCCTCTTTTTTTTGGATATCCTACCCCTCCTTCTCCTATAAAAGGAGGGGCACTTCATCCTCTCTGGGCATCTCGGGTTTTCTTATATTAGAGCGCTGAAGCAATTGTTCTTGTAATCATCTTCTTATTCTGTAATAAAGTAGATCTCAGTTCAAGCATAACTCTTTCATACTTGTTCTCGTCTTTTCTTTCCACCTTGGTTTTAATCTTCTTTCTCCGTTCTTTAATTCTGGAGCAAGGAACAAAGAACTAAGCCATTTTATTGTATCTAGCAAAAGGATTGACTCCTAATTTTGGGCTAGACTATGTCTTCAGTGCTTTCTTCCTCCGTCTCCCCTTTCTCCATGAGTGAGTAGACTTTTATCGAGGCAAGGGGAATAATCCCTTAGCCATAGTTTTAACGACTTCTTCTTAAATGACTAGATGGTAATCGATTTTAATTGACGATTGATCTTCGGATCGCATGTTAATCCGAATGGAAATGACCATTGAAATTCGGATTTAGAACAATAAAATCGATTACATAGACGTTTTGATATGACCGTGGATTTTCGTCTTTTAGGATGATAAACTAGGAAACTTGAGCACCAGGACCAATGGACTCATGTGGAGTTTATCTCTTGTGAGTTTTTAATTCGCAAACCTTTTCGAATCGTCGTCTAAGAAGTAGTTGTTATCGCCTAGGCTAAGGTGGTGAAAACCCCTACGAGCCTCGATTTTCCATCTCTTGATTTCAATCACCGACTTTCTTGCTTGCCTTTGCTTTCTTTAATTTTTAGTCTTTTCAATTCATATAGTTCTTTTTGTGCTAACAATAGTCTAAAATTTTCCTTGTGCAATTTTTTTTATTCTTGTTAGTGCATTTTCATTCATTCCTTAGTGTAATCACCAACCCCAAAACTCGATTTTTTTACATTCTCGTTCCAAATCTAAAAATACAAAAAAAAAATTAATAAAAGTTCTTCAAAAATTTTGGGTTCTAAGAACAATCTCCAAATAGTTGTCTTGTGGGATCGACCCTTCTATACTACCCTTAAAACCAGAAGTAAAAAAGGTTTAAACTTTAGGATTAACCATCTTAGTGATTGATAGTGCAAAACGACGATTATCAGCACCGTACCTAAAATATAGGTTGCAAAGATGGTATGCACAGCCTCCTATATCAGATGTCAATTGTCATTTCACTTTATACAAAAATTATATTAAAAAATCTTTCAATAAAATTTTAAACAAAAAAGTAGTGTCATAAGACAATTGTTCGTTATAAGAAGGAAACTCTAGATTATGCACAAACTAGATACCAATTTAACTCATGAAATACAATATACATCTAAGAGAGAGTATTTCATCCTCATACTAAACTATAATTACAATAAATAAGTTTATTTTCCATTCACATTTCATGATTTGAAAATAAACATCTATGGGCCATTCACTAAACAAAAATAATTTTTTCAAAAATGCATTTTAACATTATTACATAGGTAAGATTAATATAAATGTCATGTTTATCTCACATATATTATGTAAACAGCATTATTTCCAATTCATTTTTGTACTAAGAATTTATATAATATTGAGTGCACGAAAATCATCTCTTATTTCTTAATATATTTTTAATACACATTATTCACTTCAACTAAAAGTATCACCACTGACAAGGTATAGCAAATAAGATATTCAAATATATTATGAATGAGGAACTCAACACTAAGAGAAATACCAACAACTCATTATCATTTCTAATTTAGTAGAATCCTAAGTTTTTTATCTATTATGTTCCAACTCCTATTGGGTTTTTTAAAAAATTGAAAATATGGAGCACTCCTAACTAAGTCGAATGAAACACTTTTGGTTTTTCACTAAATATCCTTGAATTCTATCCATATATTGTCTACTTATACGTATACCACTGACTCGATCCCTTAGTTTTCCATCAAAGAAAAATATTTCTATGGCAAGCTCATACACCTTAAAGCTGGGTGGGGCTTGAAAGATATTAAATTTTGATGACCCATCAAGTCTATTCAAATTAACATTCTAACAATTCATTGGCCTTCAAAGAATAGATGATTTGTTTACTAAAAACTCAATCTCTCTAGTCCTAGGGTATAATAAGGAGAATTCAAAAAACTAAATCAAAAATTGGGTATCAACTTGTAAATTTCCATAGGATCTTAGCATTCCCGGGAATATAACCAAACTATCTGATCGAGACCACACCACATGGTCATAAGTTGGAATTTATTTTTAGGTGATCTGACTTGTTGGACTCTATCTAGCACTTTCTTCAGTTAATGTTGTTGACGTGAAATTTAATCACACATGCAGGGGTCAAGTATACATATATCACCATAATGGAAATTTCTTGATCTATTTTTAGACCATGATGACAATACTTAGGACTTAGAATTTTGTCTTACAAATTTGTATAGCATGACTATCACGATGAATCAAACTTCATTAGTTATTATATGAATTCTCCCTCTTATCATTGATTTCCCCCTTTGACTTTCTATGTTTTTCTATTCCACAAGCATGATGGGCATGTATTAATGGATTGAAGGTTGATGTCAACAAATTGTTTGTCCAAATAATATAAAAAAAAGAAGTGGATGAATTTGTATGCATAATTGATCATGCATGAAATGATAGTAGTAGTATTTTCCCTTGATTAAAGTGTGATTTTTAGAAGTTGCATGGCTCACCTTATCACTTATTTTGGATGGTAGTGATGTGACTTAGACTCAATGGATACATCGTGGAGAGAGTAAATTTTCTTATATTTTAGATCATAGTGAACAATCTAAGATACAAGAAGATGACACATTGTAAGACATGGCTTACAGTGTAGAATAAAATATTTTAAACTTCCCCAAAATTTTTGAAAGGTTGATGAGTGACTCACAAACCTTGTTATACAGCGGTTGTGTCAAGTTCACACAACTATCTTCTATTTTAAAGTTGTAATACCTGAAGGTGGTAAATGGATGGCCTGATAAAAGCTTTATAGCCTTACTTCAACTCTTGAAAAATATGATTCTAGAGGGTGATGTGCTTACTTGTCACACATACGAGGCAAAAAAAGTGCTTTCATCCATGGGCCTTGATAATGAAATGATACATGCATGGCTCAATGATTGCATTATTTATCAAGATGGTCATGCTTCACTTGATACTTGTTCGGTTTGTGAAGAATCATGATACAAGAAGATCAGAAGTCCTAGTAAGATTTTATGGTATTTGCCAACAATATCAAGATTTAGTAATAATGTTGATGATGTGAAGAAGTTGATTTGGAATGATGAGAGAGAAAGTGATGGTTTTATTAGATATCTTACAGATTCTCCACAACATATGACAATAAATAATATGTTTCTTAAATTCGGTGGTTTTTTAATAAACTTAATATTGGCACTTTCAGCAGATGGGATGAACCCCCATAATTCAGGCACTCGTAGTACCTGGTCGGTGATTTTGGTAATATATAATATTGAACCAGATGTATGCATGAGATGTAAGTATTGTCGGTAACAAAGAAGCTTTATAATGGTATCAATATTAATTTGGATCCACTCATTGAAGATTTGAAGATTCTATGGAACAAAAGTGTTAACTTGCATGATCCATACAACCAAGAAAATTTTAATCTAAGGGAAATGCTTGAAAATTTATCTAGTTACTGTATCAAAGGACTTCTTGGTTTCCCTATTCATGAAGACAACACACATTTTGCTAACTAAAACATAGGGAAAAAATTGTTTATCCTCATTGTGGCAGGTCCTTGCATAAGGGTCATCATTATTGTATGGAAAACATAGCTTTTCATGAAGAGATAGAACTACAGAGTGATCTGAAGCCATTATTTGGTCACCAAATCTTTATTAAAGTAAATAATTTGAAAGTAAAATTTAGGAAAAATATGAAATCTTCAATTCTCAAAGGTCCCTATAAGAGGTTCATATTATTTGATCTTCCTTATTGAAGATATATATATATATATGTGTGTGTGTGTGTGTGTGTGTGTGTGACATCATTTATATGTGATACATATAGAGAATAACATATGTGATAATTTGGTTAGTATAATACTCAATATGTCATGAAAGACTAAACATGGTCTCAGAGCAAGATTGGACATGGTTCAACATGGGCATTCCGGATAGACTGGCCTTACAAAAAAGGGAAGTTAGACATACTTTCCCCATTATGTTATACCCTTTCAAAGGATGAATATCTTTTGTGGGTTCCTTAAAGGAGTTAAGGTTCTATAAAAGAATATTCCTTAGACACTTGTAAATTTGCTGATATGATATATTTTTAATTGTTAGAATTAAAATCAAATACTTCCACATAGTAATGCAAAAATTCTTTCTAGTGGATATCCATTAAATTTTTTCTAAGTAGGTTAAAAAATGCTATCACTCAGCTTTGTACGTTCTTCAATGCATACACTCAAAAGAAATTGACCCTAAAACTCTGGACTCATGACAAAATCATATCATTGTCACCTTGTGTAAAATTGAGATGTGCTTCCCTCCTTCATTCTTTGATGTAATGGTCCATGTGATTGTGCATTTGGTTAGAGAGGTTAAATTGTGTGGTCCAGTGTATCTACGTTGGATGTATCCATTAGATCAATCTATGAAAATAATAAAAGGGTATGTGAATAGTAGATATCGAGCAGAGAGTTGTATGGTAAAAAGCTACATATTAGAAGAGGCTATTGAATTTTTTGCCTAGTTCTTATCCAATGTTGAAGTCGTTGGTCTTCCTAAATCATGACATGCCAAAAACAATCGAAGCACGGGGCAGTATAGGATACAAGATGGTACAACTGTCTTCTGATGAAATACTCTCAACACATGTATATGTCCTTCGAAATACTGATATGGCTGAACCCAATGTCGTAGAACACATGGATTATTTACGCATCCATTAGGTAATAGAATGAGAATTTATAATAATAGAACACCATCTCTCTTTTTTTGGATGGAAAAAGAAATGTTTCAGTGAACAGATTGCTCAATCAACATGATATGTTTCAAAGGAGCTTGAAATGGTCATCCGTGGGGCCTAAAACAATAGTGTTGTCTTTTTCTTGCTATTGTATCAATGGGTACAACTTATAAATGGAATGTCAATATGGGAAGAGAACTATGCAAAATAGTAGGGTATCTCTGTCTTTGAAGCTTTGCACATTTCTAGTGCTAAAGAAAAAATTCCAATCTGGCATTACATGTCCTATTATCTAATGATCGAAGACATGTGTAAGTTGGATTACAAGTTTTGCAGAGTTCCTATTTTCTATTGCAAGTGGGTTAATAATTACAAGGTTGTATGTGTTTAAGATGGAGTGACCTTGGTGAAACTCGACAAGAAGGGACATAAACACAATCCCTCTACAGTGGCATTACATGCAAGATAAGTTTTCTATGTGATACACACAGCTAATAAGGGATAGTTTTCAATCTTATCTCATAGAAGAAGGTCCTAGAAGGAGATTACAATGAAGATGAAATTATTTTAGAAGAATAAACATCGTTGTCTAGGATCATTCCAGCTATGTCCGCAAATGATGATGTATTGTTAATGAAGAAATAATTTGTGCTCAAGATGATCACACTGATGGAACATTTGTTGATGAAGTTAGTGTTCATAGAACCAAAAAATAGTGTAAGTACAAGTGAGAGTAAGTAGTATTTTTATCCTAAAAATATGAGTTTCTAGATAAGCAATTTATTTCACTCTCATTACAATATTGCGTTGTGACACTACTACCTGTTTTGTATGATCCAATGCTTTTAGTATTTTTCATATTTATGATGAAATTATTATCTTTTTCCTATTTAATTATTGCAGATATGTCTTCCTATGAAGATATAAAGGATCAAAAAATATAAGGGATCATACTACAATGTCGAAGGTTATTACAAAAAGACGTAAAGGACAAAAAAAATCCATTGCAATAGAATTTATAAGGACAACCAATTGGGAAATCCCAAAAAAGTTTTAGCATTTATATTGGAGTCACATCATGAGAACTGGTTCCAATCAGTATTAATAGTTGTAATGATGTGAGAGAAGGTCTTAAGTATCTTATTTGGGAAGATATTGTGGTGGGTATGTAGACATTGATACCTTTTTTTGCCTCTTTCTAAAATTGAAAGTGAAAAAGTGACACAATATATACAATTCATTTATCATGTACACATAGTCTTAGGCTTTTGTAGAATGTATTTTGGATTGGATATGTTAGAAAAAAGTGGATGACACAAAGAGCCAATGATAGATGGAGGTAAGTCTCTCTTATCAACAATGTTCGTGAGAGATGAAGATGTGAATATTTGTAAACACCCACCAAAAGAGTATGGTTTGATAACTCCATAGCAATGTGAAGATTGTGTGATGGGTCAGTTGAATGAAGAGTTTAAAGTGATTATTTCAATTAATTCTAGTTTAGTGAGATTAAAAAATGATGTTCTATTAATCATTAAGTTTATACCAACATATTTGCTTTTCTTCTCAATTTTTTAGTTCCATTTATACTAAATTAATGTAGCATGTGTGTGGTGAAATCAATATTTTTATATGCTAATTAAGTAGAGAAGAAGTAAGGTTGGGCAAGTTTTGTAAAAGCATAAAGTATCACCCTAGGATATCTCATAAAGGATATGTTCTCCTAGAACAAGAAATGGCAAGTTTGAATCTTTTTTCAAATATAGGCTCTTGTAGGTGTCGTAGAACCAAACAAAGATATAAAGTAATCCTAGTTTCATCATCATGGAATAGAGGTCGATGAGAAAATTCTATATCCAACTACATCATAGATATCTAGATCACAACTATGGAAAAAATCTAGAATGGGAAAAATTGGTAGTATTACCAATGACACAATGAAGGAAGTGGTAGATAATATTGTAAGTTATTATCCTAATCTCAAGTTTTGTTTTTTCATCATGTCGGGGTTCATTATACTAATGATATATGTTTTTTTGGAAGAATTTTCTATCTGAGGAAGTCTCAGAGGAATTTATTAGCAAGAATAGATGTAATTATGTGCTAACTATGTTATTGAGGAAGAAGGACTACCTAGGTCATTCTATAGAAACCAGACCAAAGGTAACAATTACAAAATACTTTAACATGTGGCTCTAGCAGATGATATTTCATTTCATGTTCTATTACGAATGCAAAAGAATATACAATATTTGGTCATTAAGGTTAGGCTTCTTGAGAGAAAGTGTCTGGATGAAGTAGGTGATATAGAACACGACCCTACTTCCAAATCTAGTTACTCACATGTCCAACTCTCAGGTCTTCTGTGGGTAAGAAATAATGCAGTTTGGCTTAAATTTTTGAGATAGTATAGCTTTCTAGTTGTACTTGTTATTGACACTAACCATATATAATTGTGTTATGATTATAAAATGTGCATTTTGATTTTGAATAACCCATAGCTCACAGAAATGATCCAATTACCATTCACAATCATTAGATCTTAAACACAAAAAAGTTATAATTAATACCCCATTGATACCAAATGAAAGTGTTCCAATACCTATGGATACGACAGAAGTTTATGAGATCTTTCAAGGCATAGGCACCTACCTCCCTTGGCATGCAGAATTGATTAAATAAATTTTGAAGGTACATGTGACAGCATGACCATATTTGTTAATATTTCTTAAAATTTTGTTATGTACTAATCCAATATTTGTTTTTTTCTATCCATATGTAAGAAATCCCAAGCCTCAAGGTATCAAGGAAAAGTGAGAGAATCAATAAGCACACAAAACAAATGATTCAGAAACTACACAAATGTACAATGAATTCTCAAGCCCCACTAGGCCAAGACCACTCCTTTAAAAGCAATCCTACAAAAATCACCCACTAGAGTTGAAATTGTGGATGGTAATTCATATAATTCCTATTCAGATGACTAAAAATATAGTAAGTTATGCCCATGAATTGTATATCACACGTGAAGTAGTCAAGATGTGCCATGATCAAGAGAAACTAGAAGCCTCACATATATTAGTCTACTTCAAGTCAGCTTCACTAAAAGTGATTATATTAAATATTATTATTATAAAACACTAAATATATGTCATATGTTGTAGGAATTTGTTAAAGAAGGTGACCTTATGAATAAAATAAAATATATTTTGATTTACATGTCCACATGTTGTAGATATGATGTATACTATAAATGAGGAGAGTTACACTAACTATTTAGAAGATCAATTCATTAGAGGGAATTTGAAACATTGGAAGTGTTTTTTACCTTATACTAAGGGGTAGGCATTAAAAATAATATCTTGCCCATTTTTATATTTCTTTATTTAAATATAGAATATTGCTAAAAAATACATTTTCTTAAATGGAATCATTTCTATGCATAGGGGACATTGCATTCTTTGTGTCTTCAATGCTACTTGGTCAATCCACTATCTTGATCCTTTGAGAGGAAATATAGACAAAAGGTGAAAAAGCTTGTGGAAGTTCTTTGAATATTGTCGCATTATACCTAATACACACTTTAAGAATATCATATACTTTTACTATTATATACTATTATTGGTTTGAACTCGAATAGGGCTCATAACTTGTATCAACGGATGCATGCACAATATAGAAAGCATTTGAAATGGAAAATTATTAAGGTTATAAACTCTTCCAAACCTAGTCATACTTGCGATGTATAATCACTATGCCTCTATATTTTTATGTGATATATTCGCTTGTGCTATATTCTATTGAGCTATAATATCTTGTGATTGGATTAGACTTCTTTCTAATGTACTTTTCTCTAGTTCATAGGCCTTTCCAACTATCTTTTTTTCTTTTTGATAACATTGAATCCATAGACAAAGCAAATCAATCGAAGGTTAATCCTGAAAAAAGGCTATATGAGTCTAAGGATTGATAAGGTGAGGGACTTCGTATCTCAAGGAATAATGTATGTTGCCTTTGTTAGATGTATGAGCAATGTAGTATTTCACCTTACAAAGGGACCAAACATGAGTCTATTCATGTATTTGTCAATATTACATTTTGGTTTCCCATGAAGTTATACATACATTAGGTATACTATATATTCCAAATTGGGAATCTGATGATGGAAGGTTAAAAGAGACATCAATATGTTACTTGTACAAAATGAGAGCTATCTTAGGATCTATTTTTAGGACCCTCCCAATGAAAATAATTCTTCAACTATTGTCTAATCCAGGAATATGTTTGTTCTAAATGAGTCAAAATCCATATGTTTGGTGGGATCTAGTATTGACAACAACATCCTTGGATGGAGTCTTCCCTATGTACTAGGGTTCTATAGTTGTTCCTTGACTTAGCATTTGTAGTTGTTTGTAGGTACATACCAATATTCCTTTACTACACAAATATTTCCATTATGTTGAACCCATCCTAGAACTATAGTAGTAAACACTATAAGCATTCTAAAGCGACACATATAGGAAACTTTGATAGAGGTATGCTTATTTGATCTCAGTTTGTCTTTGACATAGATTGACACACAAAATGATTTCCCCATAAGGAATAAGGTAGATGATATAGATAATTGTTTACATTAATTATCTTAACTTTTTATCTAGTTAGCTTATTCAATTTCTTATATGTAATTTTGCTACAAAATATATAGGTTGTAATTCTATGTCACTTGTCTTTGGTTAAACTTAAGGTGTTTCTCCTAAAACTATGTAGTTTGAAGAAATTAGACTATAAGTCATGTCAAATACGAAAATGGTAGGTATACTCTTTCATATGTAGGGCCTAGAATAGAGAAGAGTCACTTTTTGAGACATGCATTCATAAGTATGGGTCCCAAATGAGTTCCATTAACACATAGGTAAAGTACTTTGTCACTTTTATTGATGGCTACTAACATGTCATGTGGTTGTCTCTGATGAAGGACATGTCTGAAATTCTCACCATCTTCCAGTCCTTTTAACTTGAAATTTGAAAACCTTTTTGGTTGTCATCTCTATATCCTTTGAACTGAGAGTGCTCAGGAATACTTTATTCATAGTTTCACTTGGTCTCTTTCATCTCACGGCATCCTCAACCAATCATACTCTAAAAAAAATGGAATCACATAATGAAAGAACATACACACCAATTATACTACATGCACTTTACTTTTCACTGGTGTACTAAAAGATTTCCACCGGTGATGAGGTGATTACAACAACTTAGTTAGTTAATTGCAAGTAATCATCTATCCTTCATCCAAGGAAGTCATTACACTATGTACCCCCTAAAGTCTGTGTGTGTGTGTTTTTTTCCCTTATATTAGGAGGTGATCAAGATAAATAATTCCTAAGTCTAGTAAATGTATATTGATTAATTATTCTAAAGTTCAAATAGGGTATAAATGGTATTTCCTACAAGTTCATAACTCATTTGTATCAATGAATCTTACCTTTGTCTCTTTTAGTTTTCAATGAATCTATTATGGAATCATCAGTCACCAAAGATTCAAAAGCCAAATCAGCATTTGTATACCAATTATGTCACTAATCATCATTAATCCAGAAGTCAGATCACCAGGTGTAATGTCCCAAAATATAGGATCTTATCCTATTACCATGATTAGGATATTGGAATACTTGGTTCTTTAGAATTGGGCAAACAAGAATAAAATTTATGCCTTAAGGAACATTCTTAATGCATATAACATATTATGTGAAAATAGGTTCTTTAATCAACATCACATATCAAAATAAACTCATATTAACTAAATAACTTAATCATGTATAAACATGTAAGGAAATTCATTCAATATGTCACATATTTTTCCTTTGCTAACTAATACGCAAATAATGTCTAAAATATGTTTAGTTAGAGGTATAATGTGCTTTGGAATAACAATTGGTGTTTGAATATCCATAAATATGAATGATGTACCATTATCTAAATAAATATTGAGTTAATGGACATAATAAGCTAAATTATGAACATATAAAATGTGTGCATAATAATATAAAGAAACTCTTATGGAAACAAATTGAAAATAATAGGACCTAATTAAGAAAATTGAGAATAAGATATAATATTTTTATAAATATAATGGCAATGAGCCAAAAATCCTATTGGTTCCATAATTCATTAAAGGAAATATCAAAACTAAAATATAATGATAAAATCATATTCTTTGGGTGCCAATTAACTAGGGTGCCAAGTTTGAGAATAAAAAGATAATCCTAGATGTCTTATTTACATTTAGGAAGGATAATATGGTATAAAAAAAATGTTATATTCATAATCTACGCCTTTAAATTAGGGTAGGTGTCAAATTGGTATCAATTGAAAAATGTTTGAGCCTTGAATAAAATAGAAAAGGAAATATGATTAAAATATTAGGTTGATATAACTTGTTTTCCTAAGTTTCCTCATTTGATTCAGTCATGTTGGTTTTTCTTTCTTAACTGAGACCCAAACTCTCTCTTCACCATTGGATGTCGATCGTGTGGTTAGTTGTTTATCTTAACCTTTCATTTTTGGTTACCCAGTGTGTCAAACAGTTCTCCCAATTTTATCTCCTCAGAAACTCTCATCTCTCATCCTTTTTTTATGTTTCCTTCTCCAATCTCTTCAATTTTGTTTCTCAAATCTAATGAGACCAAACCATTTCACTCCCATTCCATTTTGAGAAAGTTCCTAAATCTCATGACTAGGGCTTATCTGGAGTAAGTTGACAATGCCTACTCCCCGTCACCCCACCTATAATTAAGGATTTTGTAGAAGAACCCAACATCTCTCAATACCCCACCATTATATTAAATGTTCTTTATGTCTCAAAGCATTCCCATGAACTCAACCTTCTTAATTGGGATCTTTGTAAGAGTTCCTTCACCCAGGCAATTCCCTGATGAACCGCATGAATCTTTCAACAATTTATGTGGAATGCAGTTTAATGGTTAGCCTCATTAAACTCAAGGTGGTGGTGCTCGTCGGAGTTGGCAAGTCAAGAAAGTCTGTAGTTCCTCCATGCCTAGAAATTAGTTCCTCTAGTTCCTGGAGAGGTAACAAAACCTTCCCCTTTCTTGGTTCTCCTTTCCCTGCTCAGGTTTGTGGTTTTCAACTTTCAAGTCAAATTGTTATCTTTCTGACTCCTAAATGAACCTGGTGTTTCTACACACAGATTCCTCTAGTTTTTATCATGATGGAAACATAAAGTATGTCAGTAATTGATGATTTGCGTTGTGTAACGTTCTTTAGAAGTTCTCTCAGGATTTTTATTTTGTCAATGGTGCACTACCGGACTTGTCAATGGAGGAGGGGAAAGCTCTAGTCAGATCTGATCCTCTCCCTATCCCTCCTTGGTCTTGTTGAGATCGGCATACTCTGGAGAGTTCACTCATACTCTCATCATGAGAGGATGATAATTGTTTTCTAGTTTTATGCCTGCTCCATGGAGCTCGTGAAGTTTTTGTTCTCACAGCCTGATCTCAGAGAGGAACGTCATAGACATTGTTTCGTCCAGACTATCCTTGCATGTTTTAAAGTTTGTTACACAATTAAGGATATTTTGGTCATTTTGGTGGTCTCATGTTGATATGGTCACATTTTCTTGGATGACCTGATCCATGTGGTGAGGTTTTACTGGTGCCAACTCAGTTGGGTCGCCCCTTTGAATGGATGACAAATTACAAACGTGGCTTTTCTAAATTTTCTGATAGGATGTTTTTTCCAAAATTTATAACAAAACATTTATTGTTCATAAAAATATAATAAAATATGTTTTAGAATCAATATTTTATTATTAATGGAATGGCATCAGTTTTGTCATCTAAATCAAATGTAATAAATATATGGTTTTCTAAGAATTTTCTTAATTGTTTAATATTTATGAAATTTATAATTAATAATATATAAGTCAAAAAAATAAAATAAAATATGTTATAAAGTTAGTAAAATATAATATATGATATGATGTAGTTTTGATATACTAAATCGATAATGAATTTTAGGGTTTATACCACTAATGTAAAACTGACCCTAAATCCACATATATGTTTAATAGGTGCTTTGGAGGCCTAGGCTTGAATTTATGACTGACTTTGGACTTATGTAGACTTCATGTAAGGTATGTAGCATCCCTATTCATCACATTGAGAAATCACCTATATTCTCTCTCTCTTGGTCCTATGGACATATTAGCCTACACAATGTCTCTCTCTTATGAGAATTTATTTAATATGAAAGATTCTATGTTGATTTTGATCTTGTGATCATTTTAACTTGTTGGATATTCTTATTGGACTCATAATTGAGTATTTGATAGCATATCCTTCTTTGGTGGACTTTATGATCTTAAATTGCACGTTATGGTGGACATGATTGGATGTTTGTTTATGGGTCCTATGACCCATTGCATGTTCTCATCATGTTATTTCAGATTAACTAGACTTATTATTTCCTTTTATTTTGTGTGTGTGCAAATAGACTAAGTTTATTTATAGTAGAATGTACATATGTACTACCATAATATTTGGGTGCACCTTTCCACTCATATTATATATATTGGGCACTCCTTTCTGCCCAGGGTGCATCTTTCCAATTGACTTAGGCTTGAGACTTTATGGGTCTCGATCCTACATAGATAAAAGTGGCTTAATTGTTTTACGTATAGTGATTATGATGATGTGGTTATATGGAAAGAACTCTTTTTAATAATCATATCCTTTTAATGGATGTTTTATTTATTGACTAGCTTATCATCATTTTGAAATTAATATTCTTTTTATATCCACTTAGATAGTACTTTTCCTCTTCTATGGGAAGCCTTGTTATATTTGATGTCCTTTTTCCCTTACATTTCTCAATCCCTAGTTAATATGTTCATATCAGCTTTTATGTTGATGATTTTCATCTTTTGTCTTCTCTTCCAAGGTATTCTTTCAACCCCAGATGTAGGACATGGAGGACATGATATGCAGACATGGACCTAGCTTATGAAGATGACTCTTAATGGGAGATAGACTTGAGATAGATGGATATCCCTCTACTTAGATCATGATGTTGTACTTTCACGTAAGGCCCTTGATGGTGGATTCTTTTATAATCTTGTATAAATTGAATATACTCATGATTTATTATTCTACTACTACACTTTGGTCTTTTTTTATATCATCATTTGAGAGTTGAAAATCTTACACAATTCTAACATGCTTTTTTAGTGTGTTTGGAATAAATGGATTCATTCCTCAATTTCAGTAGGGTCCCCTCTCAGATCTCACTCCTTACACTAGGTCATCCACCCATTACACAATTTTGTTGGTTTATCCATGCTCTTGTTCAATTTAGTTTGCGGAAATGTAGTGTAGATCATTTTTTTCTATTGTAGTTCGTTTGGTTGGATTCTCTTGAATGTACACATATATGATGTTGTTTGGTCAGCCCCATGATGGCTAATAAGCTTGGTTGTACCAGTTCAGACCCTTGATGGCCAATAAGTTTGGTCATACCATTTCATGCATTTTTCATTTTGGTCAACCCCCTAATGGCCAATAAGTTTGGTTGTACTAGTTCATTGCATTTTTTATCCATCCATTCGGTTGGCCTCTCTAAGGATACCTCAATTCATTTTTTATCTGCATATTTATATCAGTGCATATAACCAACACCTTGTGTTCTAGAATCATGCCACTTTTATCTTTAACAATCAATCATATTGAGTTTGACCACTAGAAGAACTTTGCAAAGCTCAAATACATTGATTCACAATTTCCTTTCTTCATCTTGCTCAATCATGGGATGGTTGTCGAGTCAATCTTGTTAAATTCAACTTTAATACAAAGAACACCTTTCAAGGTATCCAATCTCACTGAGGTTGACCCTACCAATTAGTCATGATGCATTTTTTTCTACATGTAATATAAGAGTTAATTCTAGTATCTTTTAATGGTCTGCAAAATAGATAGCTTGAATCAAGGATGAAAAGATTAAGATCTAGGGAAACAAACAACCATTGAAATGAGACCTCTAGACAAACTACAGTCAAGGTGAGTAGATGCAAATGTATAATTGTTTATGTTTCTTTCCTCTCTTTGTTTGGTACACATGGTGTTTGCACCATAAATGGTTAAGTCCATGAAATAAATTTGCTACACTTCATCCACAGTCAACTGAAGAAAGCTGACAGGTTGTTGGTGGGTGAAGAAGATAGCACATTTTGTTTGGCATGTCCCTCTCAGAAAATAGCAGTTGAAGAGAGAAAAATGAGGGCATGTGTAGTAGTTTCTATATCCGTATGACATAGCACATAGATATCCTCCTCTTGTGGATGTCTAGTTTTGAGGTTGATATTCATTGTAAGGTGGTCGGAGCATCATTTCCATAATGTTTTACCTTGGGAGGGATTTTGGGAGGCCATAGATTCTTCCATTCAGTCCCTTGACCTCTGTTGTTCATGTTTCTCCATGCATCAATGAGCCCATTCAAACCTAGTCAATAGGTTTTTCTAACAGTGAGGGTTTCTTCCAAGGATGGGTACAAATACCATTATACTCTTTCACTTGTTTTTATGGGGACTGACATGATAGTATACACATCTTCTTTGTTGAAAAGTTTTTGGATCTCGTACTTCCTCTAAGAACTCCCTCCCCTTTCATCAGTTTTTTCATAGGTGGGTATGTGGTCCATGTAAGAATCCTTTAGAGATCCCTATCCTCTTCTTTGCGGGATCCAATTCTCATTCCATATGTTAATAGTGGATTTGTTACAAATATTTTTCCTAAGTCCCTCCACAAAAAGAGTTTTATCTCTCCAAATCAACCTTCAAGTGTAGCTTGGATCAAAACTTAGGTATATCATTCCATGTTTCATTGGTATTATATACACACTACTTATTTTAAGGATTGATTGCACTGATTAATACATGGGTATGATCTAAACTTACATGAGGTAGATTCCTCACAATGTAGTTGGATGTTTTCATCTATACCTAAATATCCTAGTAGCTTATTTTATGAGACCAAAGCGCTACTAAGTTTTGGATCTACTTAATATTAATGGCTATCATAGTGTGATACACTTTCTATGTTCCCCACTGTAGGGGTAATTAAATATGCTTTTTCAATCTTGAAGAGCACACTAATATTTAGCAATTGTGACATGTGGAAGAAAAGTCCTTTTTTGTTGTGGAGGTGGCAATCTAGGTGGATGAGGTAGATGTGGAAGATAAAAATATGTTTGGTGGTCAGTGTTTGTATGCACCAGCTTCGACTTTAGTCAAAATTGCTACCCCAAGACTGAACCGTGCTAATGAAGCTCCATTTGGAAGAGAAAGGTAAAAAGAGACTCTAAAAAAGAGATGCTCTTGATGTTTATTTCTGATTCGATGTGAAATAAAAACCATATTCAAGAATTGTCACTCTAATAATTCAGTGTTTATTTCCTAATTTAGTATTTTATGCAAAATAAATATCTCTCTGGTGATTGTCACTAATTTATTTCTATTTATCTTATCTTCATTTTATATAGTGTCCAAAGTAGCCAATAATACAAAAGATAGATATTATGTGATGAAATACATGAGAGATAACATTGAGACGAGACTTTGAAATATCTTTGAAAATGTAACCTAGGTAATATATACTTTTAGTTTGTTCAAACTTCTAAATGCATTGAATACTTTACAATATACTAATATAATTGAAATATGATTGCAGTATTATTCAAAGTGTATTGGTTGTTGCTTCAACGAAGAAGTGATCAATGAGGTCCAAAATGAGTGGGTGATGTGCCTTCTTGAGCATGCGCCGATTGTCTAACATGAGAGGGTGACATCTATTTTTAGCATATGGCAAATGCATGAAACTTTTATAGCTATTCTTATGCTTGATTCTAGAATTGGGTAGTCACTATTTTATGTACCCATAGGGTACTTGTTTGTATGATTGAATCTTTGTATGAATGATTGGTTATATATAAAATTCATTGCAATCTTTTTATAAGTTTTAGTAAAAATTATGTTAAAATATATGATTGTCTGTGATAGTGGTCAAACTCTAATCAATTACAATAATTAATGATATGTTGTAATAGGTGTGGTACTACACTAAACAACACATGTTGTGTAAATCATTCCTATTACCATAGATGAGTCAACCTCTATTACAACGGGTGTGTCAACCTCTATTACAATGGGTGTGTCCAGGAAAATACAACATGAAACAATTATTTTCTAAAATATATTTATTACAACTAGAAAAATAGATGTTTTATAAGTACCACTATTACAATGGGTGTGTTTAAGAAATTACAACATACTACACATGTTATACATATACATATATTACAGATGTTATATATTACAACTAGCACAATACATGTTGTATAAGTACCACTGTTATAACGGGTGTGTATAAGGAACTACAATGTGCAACACATGTTATATAAATACATATCAAAATAGGCACAATACATGTATCAATAATTGTATAAACATATATAGTACAACATCCGTACTACCTATTGTATAAAGCACTCCTATTACAACATGTGTATTTAATGAACTACAATATGCATCAATTGTTGTATAAAACACATATATTACATGTGTAACATCTATTGTATAACACACGCCCTATACGACCACGGTATATAATGTAGTTAAGACATGTTGTACAAGGGGAAAAGAAAGTATAGTAGTAAACTTTTTTCTATAGTAGTGGTGGCTAGAACTTTCGTAGAACGAAAGAGGAATGGGAAGAGATGTCTAGGAGCGGTGAAGAAACAACAAAAACATTAGTGTGAGGAGAAACAACAATGACATTGAGGACTAGAGCAATAGTGCACACTAGGACTCAATAGAGGGGTCACATTGCTATGTGCATAGTGAGGCAGAAAAGAAAGAGACAAGATCTTGATCGCCAGCCCTAATAGAATTTTGTGAGTATAAAGATGTCTAGTTGTTTATGATGGGAGTGTGTTTTTTTATATATTATTAGCATGCATGCAAATCCACATTACATGATGTATGTTGAATTAAACCCTTTATAGTGAATGTATGTGAAGGTCTACGTCAATGAAATATACACAAAACATAATAATAAATATACCATCAACTTTAAAAAGAAAGATAAAGTTTCTACATACTTGTTACCTAGAACATGACTAGTATATCTCAAGAGCCCCATAAGATTGCACTTTTCAAACTCAATGGGTAAAATTTCAATTATTGGAATGATGAGTAAGCGGATGGTGGGAAAATTGTTTGTTTGGTTAGCAAGTTGGCGGGAAAGGGGATATATAGGGAATCTACGGGAAATTTTGGCATGTCCTTTTTCTCATTTAATATATAGGGAATCATAGGCCAAAAGTCTATTTTAGGAAACTTATTTCTATATTTATTATTTGAACACACTGAACAAGAATATGTCTCCATCATTTTGCTTCTATTTAGCATTCTCCACAAAAAAGATTCCGCTAAGAAGTATATTGTAACAAAGAATTTGTTTCCCTCAAGTAAATGTTTCTCTTTCTTACATCCCTTCCAAGTAAAAAGAATATCATCAATATTTTTACTTCTTCTACCAAATACAGATCTTTTTCAACTTAATTTACGTCACTCCGTTTAAAGGAATTCTCGCTAGAATTGTGGTTCTCCAAATATAATTCTTTGCTAAGGATTCTACATTCCTACACTAACATCCTCCCAAGTAAGAACTTTCATCCAAGTAGAATATCATATTAAGGCTTTATTTTCCTCTAGCTAAAAGTTTTAATTCCTACCTCAGGAACATAATTTGTTCCAAAGAATTTGTTTCCCTCCGAGGAAAAAAATTATTTGAGATAAATATTCCCTCTAAACATTACTTTCCTTCTGCCAAAAAATTATCCTACAAGTAATAACTTCTTATAAATTTTGTTCCTCTCAAAAAGAATCATAATGGCGGTTGGTTCATTAAAGTAGTTTCAAGTCAAAATTCATTACCTACAAGAAAATGTTTGTTTATAAATTAGTAGAACAGATTGTTTATGTCACTGTCTGTTTATATCTAGACGAGCATCCAAACATAATGGGACCTCTTTTATTGCCCTAAACATGAGGTATATGTATCCATGAGATAGATATAAATCATACAATGAATTTTTTATCTTCTTATTTCGTCCTCGGTGTAATTTCTATTTCTATAATTTTTATAAAAAAAGATATTTAGGCTTCTTCACGTTTTACAATGATTTTATTTAGTATGAGAAAGTGTTTTTAGTCATACCTCTTGATAAAATGTACTTTGATTGCGCTTATCTATTGTGCTTTAGATGGAATTACGTGTTTTACATAACGGGTTAGAAATGTTTTCCCCTTTCCCGTCCCCATACTATGATAAATAATATAGTAATAAATAATTCCTAGAAAAGGAGTTCATGTAGATTTTCATCTAGGAAGTACACATTCTTTTTGTTAACCGCTAATAAATAATTTTCATCATCATTGCCATCTTCATTACTTGTCAATATTGTTATTATTATTTATATTTGTAGTAAGGCTAGGATACATTCTTACTTGCATGACTACTTTTTACCCACGAGTGTATTGATGCACTACAGGTGCAATGTCACTACTTTATACCCACGAGTAGAGTATATATTCATGATCAGACACTAATCTTAACGAGCAAGGCTACACATGTACCCCAGCATAATACCACGTGGAAGAGGTACAGTCAACACTCTTTGAAGATGAATTCTACCGACTTCGTCGTCGTTTTTTTCTGTTTAGAAGGCTGATATACCCACCTGCCCATTGATTTTACCCCTGGGCACGAGTATAGATGCAATGCAAGTACAACTGCTATGTTAGTTAATACAGACATGATGATACAGTTGATATAGTCTTATAGACACCCTCCCGGTTATAATGCACAGCAGCGTACAGTCTCCCTTGGGGAAAAAACATGCATAGGCAAATCATCCACGAGATAGCACAAGTCCCTGATTTTAAAGTGTGTAATCAACTAGCTAACTCAACATTCCCCTGCGGCACCAATGTACATGTGATCTCCACACGAGTTACCAAAAGCATTTTAGAAGCTTTTGACATTCACGCAGTAGTGGAGCCAATGCGTAAACATAAGAGGATTGGCTTCCTGTCTATCATAATCGTCAGAACAAGATACTCTAAACAGAAGAGGTTTGGCTTCTATCTATCATACAAAATAATAAGCCAACCACAAATTATCATTCCTCTAATTAAAAAACAGTGCCTTAACATGTCCAAGCTAGTTCTTATTATATATAATAATTTTCGCAGATTTGTTGGAATAAGTTACCCAAACAGAAGAGCCTCTAGCTTTTTATCTTGTGCGTGAAATAATAAGCCAACCACATATTTCTGATTCCAATACTTTTCATAGTAGACAACTCTAAAGAAGATATGACTTGTTCCTGTGTTAATTTCCAATAAACCACAATAAATTTCAGTAAAAATTTACATTTCAACTTCGAGAAGTAGAATATCATGGAATAGCAAAAGCATGGATTCAAGCCCCTCACATTTCCTTATAGAAAGGGAAAACCATGATGCTTAAAAACATATATAGATTTTTCATCCAATTCAGCGCAAGCTTATTTGATGGCTCCTCCATTTCAAGTTCAGTCTTCAGTTGATTTGTCATTGTTCTGCGAAAACAGCATTTACCTTCTTTGAAACTTTCTGATGATAATCCAAGTCTCAGCAACAGGGTCCGGGACATGTGGATGGTCATTGACCAACGAGTCATCACGCAAAGCAGGGCTAACGGTGCTATCCACAGTTTTCCGCTAATGATTTGAGAAAAGTTACTACATCATCTGATGAATTGAGTAAGTAGCGTGCATTTGAGCGTTTCCTCCCAACAGAACAAGAGAAATAGTTATCACCCTTGAGGTCGAGAACGGATGAGCCTTCATGCCATGCTACATTTTCTTGTGGCGATTTGAATCCGAACATAGCAGCAGCATGGTTGTTGGAAATCTTTTTGTCGCATCCTGCTGAAAGCCTTTGTGCCCTGCCTTGCACGGCCCTAGGGTTATTTCTAACTCCTGATGGCTTGTTGGATCCCTTTCGATCTGTAGAGGACTTGATAATATCAGTGACTTTTGTTTTTGCTGAACCAGCAGGATCGGCAGGGAGCTCAGGCTCAAAAAATGTGTATATGTCTTCGTCCTGTGTCATGAAGTTCAGATTAGTTCAACTCGGTAAATAAGCAGAAAACATAAACTAAGAAAATGGAGGTGGTTCGAAGCCTTAAGCTCTACAGACTGCCATGGCCTTAAGCTCTATGGAAACCACAGGTGTAGTAGCAGTAATGTGGGATGAGAGCAAACTACATCAAATTCAGAATTTCAGACATAAGATAGAACATGGAATAAAATTTCGATTGAAATTGTGAGATTTTTTTTTTTTTTGCAATCAGACAGAAACGTGCAGACTGGACATTGAAACACACAAATGCAGTGAATGGGATGTAATTTTGCAAAAATTTTGACACCGGGCACGAAAAAATCCAGTTTGGGCCGTAATTTCAGGAAATGGCACAGAAACACAACTTAATTTTGAGAAATTTGTTCCCAATACTGCTAATACTACATCTTCGGTATTCTGATTTTTTTGTTATCTTTTGCTTGTAGAGGTTATTTCTCTTAATTCTAAGGTCTGTTTCCCCTATCCCTAGACCATATATACATTATCTTCTTCAATTTCTACATCTTGTATAGAGATATAGAGAAATACTTCAAAAAATACATAGTTCTTTCTTGGATTTATGTATAAATGGACCATGTAACCTAGTTATATGCTAACACTAGACTTATATAAGTTGTAGTTTGTAAATTTGGAACTTATAACTGTAAGTTTTTAAATTCTAAGTGGTAACTTGAAGTTTTTAACAGTCTAACTGTCTAGCAGACTTGACATTTTTTTTCATTTGTGCACTCACTCATCAAGGCATGGATCCCTCGTTGACCTCTAAACATATAAATTTACTATGTAGTCTAGTGACTATATGTCTAAACATTGTGTTTGCAAATTTCATAATTTAATTCCTTCATTTTTCCATCGAAATCGGCGTTGAAATTATGTCGAAATTGTTCACCTTCACTTACAAATGTGGGAGACCCCCCCCCTACATATCCAATATGAAAAATTATTGCATATTTGACTAGATCTTGGCTATTAGACCGTCCTGGTAAATTTTCATGATTTAATTTGATTTTTTGTCGTCGAAATCGTTAGGGCCATAAATATCAAAATTTCGGCCAAAATTTTGAAAGAAAAAAAAGTTATTTTCTAGGCCACCAGAGCGGCATCGAAATCAGACATTTAATTTTATGGATAGAAATGATCTTATCCCTCAAAAATTTGCAAGAATCAAATATTATACTTATGAGAGTATGAACCGTGCCATTAGAAGCAAAAGCTCACTTCTTGGAGGAAGTATGCAGGAACATATATTAAGTGGTGCAATCATTGGTATTGGAATGTATGAAAATAATAATACAACTAAAAATAGTGAGAGCCCTCTCCTATACATAGGAGAGGGGTAGAGGGGATTACACGCATCTGGCTTTAAGTGTTATATGGATATAGGAGAGGGGTAGAAGGGATTACACGCATCTGGATTTAAGTGTTATATGGATCACTAAAGTAAAAAAATACTATATGGGTCGAGCCTAACACTATGAAACTAATTATCTCAACAATCCCCCTCGAGCTAGAGAGTACACTATATAATCTCAAGTTGTTATTTACATACTAGAACAGACTAGAAGTAAGTGATTTTGTGAGAATATTTCCAATTTTCACATATGTCGTAACTATATTTTTTTCATTTGACTAGATCATGTACAAATTGGCAGTCAACTTCTATACGTTTGATACAGTCAACTTCAATATGTTTGATACGCTCATGGAAAGCAAGGTTGTTGTCGATATAAATGGCAACCTAGTATAATGATGCTGGTTGTTGGATAGGAATTATGAATTCGAAGAAGATGGATTAAAACCACTGCAAGTCATAACATCTACGTGCCATGAAGTGATATTCTGCCATAGCGTGGTATTCGGTTTCAGTGCTTTAACGAGCAACAATAGTTTTATTCTTGCTCCAGGAAACTGGGTGATTACCCAACAAGATACAATATCTAAAGATAGATCTATCTTGAAGGTCTCCAATCCAGTATGCGTCTGTATATCTTGTGATAGTCACTGTGTTGGGGTCATTCATAGGATCAGCATTTTCCTAAGGAACTTTTTAAACAGTGTAATACTAGACCAATGAGTATAAAGAGGTGTGCCCATGCGCTGACTAACTCCTATGCATAAGAAATATATGGTCATGTGATCGTTAAGTATATTAGTTTCAAATATTCTTCGATATTTTTCTACATTAGGGAAGAACTCCCCCTCATTTGGATTTTTCGTGTGGGAATCTACAGAATGGAGGCGGGTTTTGAGTCAGTGGTGCTCATACAATTTTAAAGATCAAGGGCATATCACCTTTAAGAAAGATTGATCCCTTGTTCAGATCAATGAACTTTAATACCAAAGATATATCCAATATTCTCCAAATCTTTAGTATGGAAGTTGAGCTTGAGAGCCTTTTTCAGATCGAATATTCCATGTGATCACAATATCATTGACGCAAACAGCAAGCAAGACATGTCCTTTATTGGAATAAGAGGAAAAATAATGAGTAGTCACTCGCAGACATCCTAAATCTCAATTGTTTTAGAACAATGCTAAGTTTTATGAACCAGGAACGAGGGGATTTTTAGGCCGTACAAGAACGTTGTAGGCGACATACTTTTGTACCGTACTCCCCCTTGGCAACATATGCGAGAGGTTGATACATATAAGCTTCTTTAGAGAGATCACATGGAGTAAGGCATTCTTGATATCTAGTTGTTGTAGAGGCTAATTAAAAGTAGCGGCCAAGGATATCAAGATGCCTACAAAGTAATGTGAGTCACCACACGAAAGTCTTGAAGAAGTTCATGTGAAATGTTTGGGTGTATCCTTTGACCATTAAGCGTGCGGTCAGGCATTCAACTGTCATGTATGAGTAGTACTTAATCGAGAACACCTAGCCACCCCAATAATATATCTGCCAAGGACTTCTATTAGAGAGTCTACTTAATTTAGTTAATTAAGTTATTTGAGTATATTTTTATATGGGCCCAAGTGTGTCTTAACCCATTAGGGTTTTATCGAGTTTGTACGCTTCCCCCTTCTCCTATATAAAGGAGGGGGATTCCTCTTATCAAAGATATGGTTTAGCCTTCTTTTATTATTTAACAACTTCCATGTGTTGTTCAAACGGAGAGTCATCAATCATAGCTTTCCAACCAGGATGACCAAGTGCAACCACATGATATTTAGGAATGGTGGTAGAATCAAGAACAACAGCAAAGGAGGGAAAATGGAGATAAACAAGTAGGGCAACATGTGTTAGAAATACAATATTTATTGTTGCAACTGCAAGGAACTCGGGGAAAGCCATCGGTTTGTCAGATTCTGCTGGAATATGATGGTGTAGCAGCTCTAACTGAAGCAGTGATTACCCTATGTTGGTACATATTAGGAAAAACCTAAGGTGGTGGTGGTGGCAGCATTGCAAATGAAGTTTCAGAAACCGGAAGTGCAACCAAATGATAACCGACGGTAAACAAACAAATTCTGATGATGAAGCATGTGGAATAGTGACTCTGGAGATAAACAAACACAGTTGGTTTTCATAAGACGTGAAATCCGTAGAGACATGAAACTATTGGGTTTTTGAATCAAAACACTTATAGCCATTTTGGGCTTGGGAATAACCTAAGAAGACAATCCTTATGGCTCGGGGAAATAGTTTGTCATCTTTTATATATAAGTTGTGCACAAAAGTACCGCATCCAAAAATCACAGTCGCTAGAGAAAAAAGGCAGCGATGGAGAGTGGAGAACAGTATTGTTGTTTTACCCTTGAGAACAAAAGATGGCTGTCGGCTAGTTAGAAAACATGTTCAAATGGCCTCTGACCAAAAGTGTTTTGGTAGTTTAGCACCGATTGCCAAAGACCGAGTAACAAAAGGCAAGTGGCACATTTTACATTCGGCAATACCATTTTGTTGTGGGGTATGAGCCACGATCGTTGATGCATCATACCTACGGAATGACAAAAAGAAGAAAACACAGATAGGACAGATTCAAGTGCATTATCCATTCTAAGAATTTAATGGATGTCTCAAACTGGATACCATTTTGTTGTGGGGTATGAGGCACGATCGTTGATGCATCATACCTACGGAACGACAAAAAGAAGAAAACGGAGATAGGACAGATTCAAGTGCATTATCCATTCTAAGAATTTAATGGATGTCTCAAACTGGACATGAATCAATTTGTGAAAGACCTTGATTACACGATTTTAAGTAAGAAAAGCATGGTCATTCTGGAAAAATCATAAACAGAAATCAAAAAATATTTTCATCATTATACCTACTAGTACTAAAAGATCCACAAACATCACGATAAATAAGAACAAAAAAAGTATAGATTGTTTTTGAAAGGGTTGGAAAAGACACCCTATCGCGTTTGCTCAATTGACAAACATTACGAGACAACGAGGAAATGGAAGATAGAATTGGATCTAAAACTTTTAGTTGCTTGAGCCGTGGATGACCAAAACAAAGATGGTGCAGAGGAGAACTTGTGGTGAAGGCGGCAGATAATGCCGAATGAGAAGGGAAGTAAGAGTGTGCTCCCAATCTAGTCATTTTCATACTCCGTAAATCTTGTAGAACGACACCGTAAGGCCAAAGGTTATGTAACATCTAAATAATCAATAAGTTTGGCGCCAAAAGTAAATTGTAAGGAAAATGTGGTACATAATGAACAGTGCAGTTCTATAGAGGACGTAGGATGGAGCCACTTTGGCAAAGGTTTTTCTAGGGTGAAAAATGAGTGAGGAATGTCAGAGAATAGTTTGAAGAAGATGTGACTTACCTGTCATCTGTTGGTTGCATTGTAGTCAACAATTCACTTTATGTTAAGTGATCATAGCTGACCCAAAGTTACCTTGGTGTGTAGCTACGAGGCGAGCAAACTAGGCATGCAAAGGATACACGAGAGAGTCGCCAATCTACCAAATTGATTGTGCAAGATATGCAGCAGGAGATCCAGGTGAGCATGTAGCGGAGAGTCACCAACTTCGAGTGCGGCCTGGAGAAGATGTTCATATTCTTCATTGGTGAGTGACACAGAAGTGGAGTTTGCACTTGGTGCTTCAATAGCAGTGGTGGACAAAATCTGTGGAGCTTGAGTCAGATGAGCATCACCTTGAGATGTTGACACCGTGTTCTCCACCAAAGGTAGTTATTCCCATCCATTTTGATAATGGAGGTGGTGGTAATGTGATAGTAAATTATTGTTGATGCCATGTTTGGTTTATCATGTCATGAGGTACCCGTATGTAAGCTCGGTAAATGGGTGAGTTATCGATTACTAATGGTATAAATTATATTACTGAACGTTGACATGATAGACAGATAAATAATCAAATTAGCATTGTAGATAAAAAATACAAATTTAGCAATATTAATATAGGAGCATAGTAGGAGTAAGAAAAGATAGAACATGGACACTGTCGGAAAATGATGCATGATACGATAAAGATCACAAAAAGATAACATTGTAATGTAAAAACATGACACCAGCAATCTAGCATAGGAACACTCAACCATGTGGTATAAGGGAACTGCATGGAGAGCAAAAACAAGTTAAGTTTAGCCTCTTTTCAACATCTTGTTGATGTTCAGTCAGATTTGCACCCTCAGAGGTCTTTTGTTTTTCTTTTTTCATTAGAAGCAAGATCTAACAAAAAAGGAAAGTAATGTAGGACAGGTTCCGCCTCTACGCACCTATGAGCGTGCACGTCGTGTCATGAGGTATGCCTTTATGAGCTTACATTAGTGTATTATGTCTTTTCCTTATTTTGGGCTTTCTGTAAAGTCGCGTGGTTTAGTCATACATTAGCTACCGCCCGTTTACTCTTACTTTTAGAAGCCTATACAAAGATTCTATTGCATCTTTGTTTAAGTGTAGTTGTTGAATGAGAATTATTCCCTTTGGTCATTTAGTCGCATTTCTTTTAGTTCAAAAGATCTATATTAAGTGGTACCAGAGCCTAAACCTAACCTTGCTTAGGATTTTGCTCTTGCCCTCTCCCCTACAAACCTATCCGCCGCTCTCTCCCCTACAAAACCTAGTTGCCACCCCCTGCCCTACCCAACTACCGTATCTTCAGCCACCACCAGTAGAAGTAGCAGTCGTCGCTCGGAGCAGCAGCAACCGCCGCCACCCCTAGAAACACCTGTTGCCACCGCCGCCGCATCTCGAAGCAGCAACAACCTTCATTGCTGCCACCACTTCTCATAGCAGCATCAGCCGCCACTGGTGCCCGTAGCAATAGCAGCCTCTGCAATCGCCACAACCAGCAACCTCCAGTGCTAGTAAACAACCATTGCCACCACCGCCGCATCTCGAAGCAGCAACAACCTTCATTGCTGCCACCACTTCTCATAGCAGCATCAGCTGCCACTGGTGCCCGTAGCAATAGCAGCCTCTGCAATCGCCACAATCAGCAACCTCCGGTGCTAGTAAGCAACCCCCCCCCCCCCGAAAATATCTTTACTTAAGTGGATCAGGGGGGCAAATATCTTACTTTCTCACGTGATATCCCCCTCTATATGAAAGTCAAGGAGGCAATCGGTTATCAACAATTTGGGTAAGATCTTTCTATTGTTTACTATACTTTTGCTTGTCTGCTACAAATTTAGTGCCTCTGCAAGGTGTGTCTTGTTTACCTACCACAAATTCACCAAGTCCCATTTTCGCGCAAGGTTTTTCCCCATTTTGGTGTCGCTTAACTTTCATATTTTTCCATCCAATGTAACTTCTTGAAATATTGAGTTGTATGTCGCCCAATCAAAGTTTCATAGACTTTTTTTTCTTATCTTCTTGTGCAAATCAAAATGCCAAGTAGTAGAGATAGCCCCATTTTGGCAATCCAAATGCCACTCCTGAATCATTAGAACCTATGTTTACCGTTGACCTCTTGGACAAGCAGTACTTAACATTATGATTGAGCTTCGTGCCATTTGCCAAGCCAACACACTTCATTAACTTCGATAAATAATTTTGACATGAACAAAAAAGAGTTCGAGTAATATCTACTAATAAGACTGAAAACATTGTTAAAATACTTTCTACATGAAGGTTCTATTGAAAACGTTAGAAAACATCGGGAAAATAACAAGTATTTCTTGGTTATGCTAGCCAGCCATGGGGTATGGGATGCCACCAAATTCTAGAAATGCACCACAAACCAAGGTTGTCAGACTCGAACCGGTAACCGAACCGGTGAGGGCTCTGGTTCCCGATTCACTGGTTCAACCAGTGGTCTGACTGGTTCAACCGGTGACGTCAGCATGATGTCACTAATAGTTTAAAAATATATAAATATCTTTGATACTCTAGAAAATGTCTCTGCAAACGTTATGAAACATGAATACTAACAAAACTGCTCACAATAACTTGATAAACAGACCAAATAACTAATATTATTCTATTGATGGACATTTATATACCAACATGTATATAGTATTCAATATTAATTAACAAAAATAGCAGCAAAAATACATTTACTTGTTAAGTGAGAGAACCGGCCGGTTCAGCTGAAACCGGACCGGTTCGCCGGTTCACCGGTTCAACCGGTCGGTTCACCGGTTTGATGTCAGTCAGACTTCATTTCCGACTTTGGGAGGGAACCGACCCGGTAGGGTGACCGGTTCCCGGTTCAACCGACCGGTCCGGTTCGGTTCTGATAACCATGCCACAAACCCCCCTTAACCCTACTCCTCTTTTCCATCCACCACAGCTCCACGAGACCTCTGGATACCATCCCTATGGAGACGTTGACCCTTTTGCAGAACCTAATCCTTATTCACCGCACTCCTACGTGGAGCAACACCCCTATCAACCACCCTACCATCAGCTAACCATTACACATTGCAACCCGTTGCTCCACAAGCACACTGTTAAAGTGTCTATATTAGTCTACTAGTTAAATAGGCTAATTAGTTTAGTGGGCCTTTATATTCCGGCCCGTCTAGTTTAGATTACTTGGGTCCTAAGTAATAGGGTGGCTGTCCTCCTATATAAAGGAGAGGCTGTCAATCTTTGTGTCAATCTATTCCTATTCAATCAATCTTATATTTTAACACACACTATGCACCACCACCATATCCCCCTCCATGTGCTCCTCATGCTCTGCAATTTGTTCTTGCACCCCATCACCAACCACTGGTCGCATCCTCCCATGGCCCCTCCTTGAAGACTCGTCCTCATCCTCTTGGCCATGATGCTTTTCATACACCCTTGGTGGACCTATATTTCCTCATAGTTCATATGGTCAGTATCACCCATGACCTCATCCACCTCCTCACAATGATATCACTTGACGAGTTATAATTGATACTCGCACTTTTGATGGTAAACTTGATCCCAAAGCTTTTCTAGACTGGATCGTTAGTTTGGAAAACTGTTTTGGCTGGTATGACATGACCAATGCCCAACGGATTAGGTTTGCTAAGATGAAACTCGAAGGATCGGCCAAGTAATATTAGCAAGGCGTCCAATGCGACACGGAGTGTAGTGGTCAGCCTTCTATCCTCTTTTGGGATGAGATGAAGACTAAGGTACGTGAGCGCTATGTACCCTCCTAGTACCGAAGACAACTTCTTTCTAACTAGATGGCCCTTAGCCAAGGGTCATCATCTATTCAAGAGTACATGGAATTGTTTCAGAAGGCTAAAAACCGTTGTGCTTACAATAATTCCGATTGGCAACTGGCCGCTTGTTTTGTGCACCACTTACAACCTAATATTAAACAAGAAATAGAATTACAACAGTATGAGTCCTTGGACGATGCATTTCATCATGCCCAAAAGGTAGAAAGTTACCTACAGTCGACTGCTCGCGACCTTTACATCTCTAGTTTTGGGCATCACTCCACCAATAATCTCTCCATTACCCTGTCTTGTTCTCCCTCCCCCCATGCCGCAACCCCCTCACTAAAGTTCTTCAATCTCTTCCTCCATTAAGGGCAAGGAAGTTGTGACCACCTCATCCTACCCTCCTCTGCAAGGTCATGAATGCTTTCACTGTCACAGTACGACTCACCTAGCTGCCCAATGCCCCCGTCATGCTCTATTTGTGTCCTCTGATTCTTCTAACACCACCCTTGAGGATGAGATTGAGTATGAAGAAGTGTTACCAACCTCTAAACCTTCTGATGATGACGTCGACTACACCTATGATTATGATCTTCATCTCCAAGTCATGCGTGTCTTGGATGCCCCTTCTGAGGGGGATGAGAAACGCACCACTCCCTTCCAAACCTTCTTCAAACATGTTGGTAATAGTTGCAAGCCACTCATTAATGGTGGAAGTACTTAGAACATCATCTCGACGCATGGATTGAAGCGCATGGAGTTGCGTCAGGAGCCCCCTCCTCAACCACACAAGGTTCATTGGGTGAACCAAATTAGCTTTCCATCACCCAATGTTGCCTTGTGCCCATCACTCTGGGTGCTTATTTAGACCACATTTGGTGTGATCTATTTCTTATGGATGTTGTCCATGTCATCCTTGGCCGTCCTTGGATTTATTACTTGGATGCCTGCAATGGGGGACGTTTCAATGTTTATACTTTCAATCACAGAGGCAAACACATAACTTTCGACTACTCATTTTATCTCTCCTTTGAAAAAAGCCCATCACCAGACTCTCAAACCTCAAAATACCAGCACTCTTTACACCTTGTCACTCGCAGAGAGCTTGAAGAGACCGGTCGAGAAGTCGGATGAATGTATGTGCTATACATCAAAGAATCCACTCCTATATCTGATTTCAGCCCCCACCACCAGAACATGTCACCCTTCTCGAGGAGTTTAACGACATGACACTCATTGACCTCCCTAATAAGCACTCACCTTTGCATGATATTCAGCACCAGATTGATTTGATTCCAGGGACATTGCTCCCAAACCGACCTCATTACCGTGTAAATCTGACTGAGCATGTTGTATTGAAAAGCCAGGTGGATGCCCTCCTGCTCAAAGGTTTATTCGTGAGAGAAAGAGTCCATGTACGGTTCCTGCTCTCTTTGCCCCCGAGAAGGATGGTAGTTAGAGAATGTGTTTAGACTGTCGACCCATCGATAAGATCATTGTTAAACATCAATTTCCTATTCCACGCATTGACGACATGCTTGATCTATTGACAGGATCTCGCTATTTCTCCAAGATTGACATATGTATGAGTTACCACCAGATCTGTGTCAAATGTCAAGGAGTCTAATGAATGGAAGACTGTCTTCAAAACCCCAAATAGATTATATCAATGCCTGGTCATGCCCTTCAGCCTGTCCAACGCACCCATCACCTTCACCAGAGTCATGAACCATGTTTTGCGGCCATTCAATGGTAAAATTTTGGTGATCTACTTTGACGATATTTTGATTTTTAGTAAAACCAAGGAAGAGCACCTAACTCATCTTTGGCTTGTTTTTGACACACTTTGAGATGAGAAATTAAATTTCAATCTCAAGAAGTGTTCTTTTTTCCAAGACAAAGTCCTTTTCCTTGGCTACTTCGTATCCGCTACTGGCATTGAGACTGGCCCAGCCAAAGTCAAAGCCATCACTGGTTGGCCCACACTTACTATGATTTTTGAGCTCCATAGCTTTCACGGGTTGGCCACATTTTATCTTCACTTTATTCAAGGTTTTAGCACCATTATGGCTCCACTCACTGAGTTTTTGAAGCGTGATAAATTAGAATGGACACCATATGCAATACCAACTTTTGAGGTTGTCAAAATTAACTTGATTGAAGCCCTTGTTCTTTACCATCCTATTTTTTTCTTCCATTTGAGGTATCATGTGATGCTTCCGGTGTTGGCGTTGGTGGCGTTCTGAGCCAAAAAGGCCACCCTATTGCTTTTTTTAATGAAAAACTCAATTGCGCAAAACATAAATACTCCATTTATGATAAAGAATCCTATTTTGTTGTGCAATCTCAGCAACATTGGCAACACTACCTTCTACATCAAGAGTTACTCATGTGATATGACCATCAGACACTTCGTTTCTTGAATTCCCAAAAGAATTTAAGTGTCTATCACGCCAAGTAGTGTGAATTTCTCTAGGAGTACACTTTTGTTCTCAAACATCACTCTGTGTTGAGAACAAAGTTTTTGACACTCTCAGTCATTGTTTGACAACCCTACAGTTCATGAACATTGAAGTTGTGGGCTTTAACCGTTTGAAGGAACAATACCCCAGCTCCTAACCTTAGAATAATCCATTCCAAGCTCCTTTGTAGCACACCCGCTCCAACTTCTGATTTTATTCTACATGATGGATTTTTCTTTCGTAGTACATAGTTATGTATTCCCTCCACTTCCATTTGAGATTTTCTCATTTGGGAATTACATATTGGTGGCCTAGTTGGTTATTTTGGTAGGGGGGGTAAGACCACCGCTCTAGTCAGTTATAGATTTTATTGGCCTTCCCTATGTTGTGATGTTGCTCGTATCGTGTCTCAATGTCGTACTTGTCAAATAGCCAAAACCAAAAGACAAAATGTGGGCCTCTACAGTCTACACCCCTCTCGTTGTTCCTCATGAGCCACGGAAAGACCTGAATATGTATTTCATTCTAGGCCTTCCCCGTACTTCACGTGGCCACGACTCTGTGTTTGTGGTTGTTGATCGTTTCTCTAAGATGGTCCACTTCATTTATTGTAGTAAGACTTCAGACGCCTCTTGTATCGCCCGTATTTTCTTTATTGAGGTAGTCAAGCTACACTGACTTCTCACCACTACTATCTGACCATGATGTGAAGTTTGTTAGCCACTTTACTATATGGAAAATCTTTAGCACCCACCTCAAATTCTCTTCTTCCTTTCACCCTCAGACTGATGGTCAAACTGAGGTGGTTAATAGGAGCTTGGGTAGCCTTCTGTGATATCTTGTGAGTGAACGCTTAGGCAATTGAGAATTACTCCTTGTTGCTGAATCTGCTTACAACAGCTTTGTTAATAGATCCACAGGAAAGAAGCCCTTGTGAAATTGCTCATGGTCATAGACCTCGCCAGCCTATAGATCTAATGCCCACTGATGCTTGCCCTTCCCACACTGCAAAGACATTTGCCGAGCACATCTTTGATTTGCACATTGAGATTTGCCACGAGTTGACTTTGTTTTACGAAAACTATAAGCTTTCGACATATGCACACTACATGTTTCAAGAATTTAACGTGGGCGATTATGTGTTAGTACAAGTGCGTCCTAAACGTTATCTCAAAAATTCTTTCAAGAAACTTCATGCCAGAGCGTTAGGACCTTTCCAAATACTTAGTCAACAAGGACCTAATACCTATTTACTAAATTTTCCAACACAAAAGGGGCATCAGTGTTGTATTCGATGTGGAGAATCTTTCTCCTTACCATGGTACATTCGGGCCCCCTACACCACCGACTACAGCTTCTTCGAATCATCATGGTGCCTCATTGTCTTCAGCAACTCTACCTCCTATGCCTCGACTTCCTCAGCAGTCACCCGAGCGCATCGACACCGTCCTTGACGACCAAACCGTGCTCACTAGCCAAGGCAGCGTACGACGTATCCTAGTTCGTTGGTTTGCCACATGGATCACTGAGGATGACTTTTTTCATATCATAGATCTTCTTAAACTCTATCTCAGTACCGACTCGACAGTTTTGAGTCTTTTACAACCAAAGGGAGTTGATGTAGGACAGGTGCCCCCTCCATGCACTTGCAAGCGCAAACGTCAGCGTGTTGTTAGTTAGGTTTTTATTAGCTTGCATTATTTTTACTAGTATATATGCTTTATTCTTTATGATTTATTATGTGATTTTTAGCCTTGTCTTGTCTTTACCTTTTCTTTTATCCCATATTGCCTAATTATATATCTCTCTCTTATACTATAAAAGAGAGTGTCTTGTATTTGTTTCAGACACATCAAATAAAGGTTTTCTCATTCTTTACAAAATGGTATCAGAGAGGAAGAATCACCATCTTCTTGAAGTAGCACGCACTATTCTTCTTCACTATCATGTCCTACAAAGTTTTGGCCTGAAGATGTTTCTACCATACTTGTCTAGGCGGCTAGGAGGTCCTTCCGACCAAAGGGAAGCCTATAGAGCCTAGGCGGGAACCTAGGCGTTTCTAGGTGTTCTTCATATTTGTTTATATTTTACATATATGTAAATGATTTTACGTATGCATTTAGCTATACTCATATATATACATGACTACATACATTTGTATTGGTTATCCCTAAGCTTAATCAATCATAACTTCATCTACATCAGACATGTCATGACCTAAGCTAGACCCATTCAGCCTCAATTTGACCTATCATGATCTAAATTGGACCTAATTCAGCTTAGTATGCCCTAATTTGGCCTAAGTTAGACGTATTTTGACATAACATGACCTAATCAAACGTAATTTTCTCTAATTTGTCCTACATTGACCTAAGTGAGCCCTAATTTGGCAAAGTCAGACCGAATTCCCCAAATAAAACATGATTTCCCAAATCAGACCTATTTCCCCCCAAATCAAACCTAATCTGCCCAAATTAGATCTGGTTTTGCAAAAATCATATTTACTTCTTCCCTAAAATAACTAAACTTGAACTAATTTAATCAAATAAGATCAAATCCATGCTAATTTAGTCATGATTGTCTTAATTTGAGCCTAAAAGCCCTTAGGCATCCACTTTAGTTATCTAAAAGCCTATGCCCCCCAATTAAGGCAGTCCACCTAGAGCCTGGGGGGCAGGCTCGCCTAGGCGGCGGAAGCCTGGATAACTATGATTTCTACTGTGTACTACTTAATTAAATGTATGCCTTCTTCTATCTGCACAATCAAGTCCCTTTCTCTCTTCTATATCCCGATACACCTTTGTTTTCTATACCGCCAAGCATCTTTAGCAGTACTTTTTTTGTTAAGAATCTCCTCCCTGGGATATCTAAACTTGACCCCTTCCCCTAAGTGTGTTTTTCTGGGATATTCACGAACTCAAAAAGGATTTCAGTGTTATGATCCTGCCAAAAGACAATGGTTTGTTAGTGTGGTTGCCATCTTTTTTTGAACACATGTACTACTCTAAAAAGGGGTATGCTTTATCGAGTGATTTGTTGGATCCCACTCCCCTGCCTCAAGTGATAGAACGTGATCCCACTAATGCAACTGAAGCTCTTCCCCCTCCTATCAAGGTGTAAAAGAGAAGATCCAAGGTTACAGTCCCCTCCATGGCCCCTCAACAACCAACTCCTTCGTTGGCATATCACCACACCTCCTATGTAACTTATGACCCACATCTTCCCATTAGTCAAAGGAAAGGTGTCCATTCATGCACTCAACATCTGATTAATAATTTCTGCTCTACAACTAATCTTGGTGCTAGCTTTGCTTGTTTTACTACTGCTATTTTTGCTATATATATGTACCAAAGTAATTTCCCCATTGGTTCTTAATATCATCATCCTTCTCTAGCACTCTACTATCTTCATTCTTGATGAATTTAACTTGACCAAGTCTCTTCCTTTCCTCTCTCTTATACGATTCATTTTATATAAAACAATTCTCTTCTCTTGTGTCCAGCTTCTCATAAATATCATCAAAGTATCTACACCTTGACTCCTGAACAACCTTTTATCTTTGCTTGCTTGTATCTCTGAAAAGTTGCTTCATATCAAGATTTGGGCAAGCTTCTATAGATCTCCTTTTTGAGTTTAATAGCCTTTTGTACTTCATCGTTCCATCACCAAATTTCATTCTGTGGAGGCCCACAACCTGTGGATTCCAAGTTTTGAGTTTATCATGAAAAGTTCATTTCTTTTCTCCTTTAAGATTCCACCACTTGATCATTCTATCTTGGTTTTTGTGATGCTTGCCATTATTGATCTTCATGTTAATATCCAAAACCACCAACCTATGTTGGGTGGTGAGTTCTTTGCCAGGAATCACTTTACACTCCTTACATACTTTACGATCCACCCCCTCATACGGAAGTAATCAATTTGACTAGAATTATGCCCACTCTTGAAAGTAATCTTATGAGATTCTCTTTTCTTGAAATGGGTGCTTGCCAAAATCATATCATATGCATCTACAAAATCTAATATCCTCTCTCCTCCGTTTCTACTGTCATATCCAAAACCACCATGAACTCTCTCATTCCAGCATTGCTACTCTACACATGGCAGTTAAATCATTCCTAATAATAATTTTTTCCTCTATCGGTAATCCCTCCATCAATTCATTCATAACATCCCAAAAATCTTTCTTAGCCTCCTAGCTAAAGCCAACTTGAGGGCCACAAGTGCTAATAATGTTGAAAAAATTCTCCCAAGAATAACCTTGATAGCTATGATTCTATCACCCATCCTTGCGATCTTGACAACATCTTATCTACAATAATGTCTATGTCATTTCTATGTTTATTAATACTTGTAGTATACAATATTTTGTACACCGTGTCTCCAATCTCTCTGTATCGTTCCTTGTCCACTTAGTTTCTTGCAAGCAAGCTATATTGGCTTTTCTTCTGATCATGGTATCTACTATTTCCAAAGACTTTTTGTCAAAGAGCCAATATTCCAACATCCAACTCTATTCCTTTTTTGTTGAACTTACTTCTTCACTTGCCTCCGTCGAAGACGTTGTCCTTGCACATTTTTCACTACATTCTGGCAATGATGCAGCCATAGTCACAATATACTTTGACTTTTTGAAAAAGTCGCGTTTAAAATGCGATTTTTCCCTAGACGTATGAAACTCCCGAATAAATCCTAATTCCTGAATATTACGTATCATTCCCGTATTTTTTGTGAATTAATCACATTTAATGTTTTTTCTTTATGTTCTTTTCCCGTATTATATGGATTAAGAAGTTAGTTTGAGTGTATATGTGTGTGTATGTATGTAATATATGTATATGTATATGTAAGTAATAGTTATAGAATATGTATGCAATATATATGTACATATATATGTGGGAAACATATATATGCATTACATCTGTATGCAATATATGTATATCTCCTCCGATTTTTTCTTGACTCTTTCCTGAATAGTTGATCGTACTTTTACCGTACGTTGACTGCTTTTTACCCAATTTTCCCGCATAATTGCAAATTCGGAACTTTTCAACTCAACCGAACGTATCCCGAATACCGAATTTGTGACTATGGATGCAGTGGGACTAGCTTCTTTACCCACACCCATCCAAGATATGGAAACCCTTGCATGTCCTTCAACGGAACCGGGCGTTGTTGTGTCAAAACTCCTTGAATATGTATCACTGCACCCAGTTGCCGAAGTATTCAATTTTTTATTTTAAGCTTTGACTTTGAAATTGTGTTGTATAATGCATCATAGCAAGTTGTAACTTGTTGACCAAGTATATTAGGGTATAAGATGTTGTAAACCAATAGAGCCGTGTCTTGTTACATTGTGTTAGACAACACTTGTATGATGTTTATATCATTATTTTATACATATATTTGCATTGAATTCTCTACCACGCAGTCTTCTTAGAAAGATCACATAAAGGGTTCATCCAAGTGGGCGCTAGACTTCTTCAAGAAGTTCCCCTTAATTTCAACAAACTTCCAGTTCTCATCTCAACAGTTGACTCTGAAGTTAACATCTTATACCATGTTAGAGCCTTAGAGGCAATACCACTAGTTTCACTACTGGTTACATAATACTCTTACCATTGACTTGTATATTAACTCTGAAGTTAACATCTTATACCATGTTAGAGCCTTAGAGGCAATATCACTAGTTTCACTGCTGGTTACATAATACTCTTACCATTGACTTGTATATAGTGGTTAGAGAAATAGCCAAATATTAGTAGTTGAATCAAGGTAGAAACCATGAAGTTCTTCCAGTGTCCATGGATGTGTTACCAATGTTATATAATCCACACATTGGAGTTCCAATCATTATTAAGCAACTAGACTCTTAAATATATGAGCATAGTATAGATCTTCAATAAAGTCACTTCCAACCACAACCGTACAGTCCTAGATGTCTAGAAGATCACACTAATGGTCTATTATAGTTTCTTCAATAAATGGTTAAAAAATAAATTATCAATAGTTAAAAAAAAAAGTTGTAGATATAGGCCACAATGATAAGAAATTCATTTTTCATGTGTAACTTACCTTTCCAAGAAAGTGGCCTATGCACAAGACGTAATCAATAGGTGTCACCATACATTTGCTGTGAACTATTTCACCTAATATGCGATCTATTGCAGCTCCCTGTACAAAAAAGAGATCGGATATTGTTAGATTGGATCCTGTTAGTTCTGTATAAAGATTTTAAAATAAACAATAGACTGGTTGTTATGACCGCATAGAATTACAATGAAAACAGAGTACCATATATTTCATTTGTTTAAGGAGTACAACAACATTAGCAGTCAGCACAGAGTTGGTAGGCTGCTCTCCAACAAAATTCTCACTCTTATTGCCAAGAATCCACATAAAACAAAGGGGTTTTCATCTTGTAAATTTAGATCTACAAGTACCCATTCATCTGAGTCCAACCGAGTTAGTAGATTGCTCTTCTAACAAATTCCAATGTTATCTTGACAACAGAATAAGCACAAACGATATGATGATCTACATAATTTTCGAAAATGATCTTATCGTTTGGTTATATGAGTTATCATCATTTTGACCTTGAATCCAAGACCACCTTGAGAGGCTCAGCTTTATAAGCATAGAATGCTAAACACAACAGCCGTCATATCTGATGTCATTTGAAGCACAGTCAAACTTTTGCGCAAGATGTAATCATGTTATTTTCTTAGCTTGGTTCAGGAATGAGTCGTCAAAGATCAACAGATGGGCATTCATCAAATTTTAAGAGATAATGGTAACCAATAGTGCAATAGGGTGGAGGGCCAAAGAAAAAGTGTAGTCTATGTTAAAGGCATTGACAAGTAAAGCGACAAATCTTGAACTGAACCACGGATGCATAACCTCTACATCATTTTCTACAAATTTGAGGAAATTTACCCTTTGTTAAAACGTGGAAATAAGAAAACTCTAATTGCACAAACAAACATTAACACCATGTAGAAAAAATATCAAAAGAAGTAAAATGTCAAAATCATGTGTACTGATTTCCAAGGAAAAAAAACTTTTACAAATATTTTTATTCTATTGTAGACTGATCAATTATTACATGTAAACATCTTCTATTACTAAAATCCAAAGATGAGTTTTTCTTTCAGAGTTGACATTCTTCTTTGTGAATGCCTGCATTGGAGCCAAATAAGTTGGGAGTTCTCCTAACACATTCTTTAATGACTGGGGGTGGCAGACCCAATAGTTCGAGAAAGTCCCAAGGCCCAGAGCGGCCCACCTCCGCCGGAAGCGGTTTGGCGAAGGCATTCTTATAAGACACCAATATTCATAAAGTGAGAAGTAGCAGCACCACCATTTTGATGTCATGTCTCTATTAGGGTCTTTGGAATTTGGTGCATGGTGGACACAAACAAGGATCAGAGTTGAAGATCGGCAATACAAAAGATAACAAGGAAGAGTGGTCTGGTCGAGAGGAATTGAAGGGATAATATGGCTTTAGACATTATCATAATAGAGTATTAAAGATTATCAAACAAAGTTTCAAAAAGCACAAAGTAGGAAGGCAGTGGAAAAGCTAACCCAACAATAAGCATTAAATCGGCACTTTGTTTCTTTTTTTTACTTCATCCTGAGGATGTAATGTGAAACAGGCGCTTCAGCATCTTCTTATTTGGAAAAGTTGATGAGAATTAAAATGGACATTTTCACCATAAAGTAATTGCATAATAAGTAACTCTTTTAGTAGACTACACGATTCACTACAACAATCAACTTCAGTTATTGATCTACTACTATTTTAAAAGTGATGTTCGGTTAGAGATGCTTACAACAATTTTTGAGCAACAACAGGTTCAAGATAGTGTTTGTCACAGGATCACAGCACAATGGTTGGAAGTAGAGGAGTGCAACTAGAGTAGTATGTGGCCAAAAGATCTCTTTCAGATTAAAAAGCAAGTTTTATAGAACGGCTATATGGACAGCCATGCTATTAAGGAGTGAAATGTTAGGCAGTGAAGAAATAAGGTATCAACAAGATGATTGCGGCAGAAATGAGTATGTTGAGATGGATGTGCGGGAAGACAAGAAAAGATCCTTTGAGGAATGACTATATCAGGAATAGAGTAGGGGTGGTGAGCATTGTGAACAAGTTGCATGAAGGTCGTATAAGATGTTATGGACATGTGCAGCACAGACCGACAAATGCACCTATTTGAAGCAAGGTTATTGAGACAAAACAATTGAAAGAAGTAGAGATAGACCTAAATTAAGTTGTAAAGAGCTTATAAAGAGAGATTTCGAATTTTTACATCTTGATCAGAGTATGACCCAAAATAGAGCTTATTGGAAAAGAAGGATCCATGTAGCCGACCCCAACATGGTTGGGACTGAGGCATAGATGATGATGATGATGATGATCAATTTAAATAGACACTTATAAGAACTAAAACTAATAAGGTTCAGTACACTTCGTAAATTGGTTCAAAAGTATAAACACGTAGTTAACTACTTACTTGCCAATACAACATATAAGCATATGCTAAAACTTATAAGCAATATGAATAAGTAATAATCGTACAATCGTTTATTATAATATGGTAATGCAGTGGATTGACAAGTTGAAACATTGATATTGGCTCAATTAAATTGATGATGTACTTATTGTCTTGATACCCATTGATTCTTGTAGGGGGCATGGAAAGTCCAGCTGCCCAATTACTTTCTTTTTTTTGCATGGTTTCTTTATTTATATAATGTTTCATATGTTGGATTGTGCCTAATTTAATGCACGGAAATAAATTGGAATACGGGACCACTTGCATCATCATTTATAAATTTGTCTCTCCTAGTCTTCCAGTATATATCTTAGCTCATTTCCACTATGTTCATCTTGTTAACACCTTGTTTCTTTACGTTCCAACAACTATTACCATAAACATGGACGGATGTAAGCCTATTTGGAATTTTATGAACAAAATATTACAAACACGCTTCGTCACATCATCTGCCTCGTTTGGATTCCATGGGAGACATGCTCTTTACTCCACCTTTGGTCTGAATCCATTAACCCCTAGTAAGGAAAGTTATTGCATCTTTTATCATCTACTTTATTCAGCCTAACCCACCTCTTTCTAGACTTTTGATTAGAAGAATACAAGTACAAACAATTACCTTTTGTTTGCAGATATTAGTCCAAATATGGAAGTAATTATGTAGGAAAATGAAATGGTGTTTGAATTTTAGAGATATGGTGATTGTATCAAGGTCTTAAGAGTCCGTGAAGAGAACAAGATTGTATGAAGGTATTAAGAGCAAGTAAAAGCTAAATTCAATACTATTCTAGTAGATGATTTACTCGTCTAACTAGTAAAAATACATTTAGCTATAGGAATCAATGTGTGCACATCTATGATTCAGCATCTGAATTATTTTACTAAAATTTCATTTGAATTTAGTTTTTAATCAAATTTGCATAGAGAAAATCACACATTGTTGGACTTTTTAAAATTTATAAAAAAAAATAAGTGTTGGATTTTCTTCGATATTAGTTAAGATTTCACAAAGGTAGTTCCTATTTGTTATAGTCTATATGACATGTGTTTCATCCCACATTAGGGAGTACAGGAGTTTTATCTTGTCTAGACTCCTATATATACAAGCCTGGTAATCACTTATATCAAACTATTCCTACTCCCATTGGACACGCAGTCCTCGAAGATAGAAAAAGAATTTCCTTTGCATGTCGGCGACCACCATCCAGTTTTGGCAAAGCCGCCCGCCAAGCCTTTATGGTCTATTAGCAAAGTAGGTTTAACTCCCCCTACCTTCCTTTCTTCTTTTGTTCTTTTGCCCTCCACCGCAATAGCTTTATTCCTCTCCTCTCTTTTTATTTTCCTCTTTTTTAATATTCCCACTGAACTCCCAATCTTTTTTTCCTAATCTGCTTCTGCTCTCAGTCAAATCCCTTGCCTCTTCCTTTTCTTTTCCTAGTCAAACACCCCCTCAGCCCGTCAGTTCATTTATTTTTCTTTTCTTTTCTTTCTTGTTTTTTATTGGTTTTACTGGTTTCTAGATCTATTTCCTTTTTTTCTTCTTATATTCGGTTCAATTTGTTTCTGAGAGCTACCCCTCCCCGGATTGCGTTTGTAGTTCCCAATCAATTGTTTTCTCCCCATGATCCGCATAACCCATGACCCCACCTCCTCCCCCAGTCTTGCCGACTCCACATCATGACAAGCAAAACAGATCTAGTCTAGTGTTTGACTAACATGGAAAGGAGAGACATGTCTGTTGGCCATTGGCATCTACTTCATCCAACGGCTTGACTAGGACAGCTATGTATCATGTAGGAGAAGATTACTTATCTTGATGTTCCATGAACCTCACTCCTCGCCCATCCCTCCTCTCCCATCTCGATCTATTCCTTTCTTGCCTCTGTCTGATATGTAGTTAAATTTGGTGATTAATTTTTATTTATCTGTCATCTTTCCTATTTCATACATTCACATGTTGCCTTGTGTTGTGCACATAACTTGCTTCCTCACACAGAATAGTCTTTCCAAAACAAATTGTTTATGTTGATGCCACTTCCCTAGTCCCTACTCAAGGGAGTAACATGGTTCCATGTTTTTTCATATTACTTCCCCACCCCCTTGCTTGCTATTGTGCACTAATATTTTTCTCCATCCCGCAACATGCCGGCAACTAGGAAAGCAAGTAACCATTGAATGTGTAATTTATTATGAACATGTATGTTTATGAAGATTACTTATTACTTATCTTCTGCAATAATATTATCCACTCTTGTTGTATTGTTATTATGCATCGTGTACTACTGCCATGGAGCTTCTCACATATTTGAATGTGCGTCATGGAGTTTTTTTGGTATATCTATATATTGCTTATGGTCTTCAATCCAAAGATGACATACTTTCTAGTCTATACTTGTGTGTTTGAACATGTTATCTGCTACGTTTTGGCATTTGCACTATCTAATCGTCTGATCGTTATTGACATGTTGACTCTTTGCTTGTCTGTGCCTTATGCATGTCGACTCTTCCATGTTTTTGATCCATCACTATTAGGATTGTGACCCGGCACCCTCTGGACTGTGACATCAATGACTGAGATGAAGACCACTACGCACATGTTTTCTATCTACTACTCCAGATGCTAGCTTATTATTTGGGAGGCGCTTTTGCTATTTACCTTGGCACGGATATCTTCATGCTAGCTGCTTTACAGTTATGAGCTTCAGGGGTAGTCGGTTTATCTATTACTACCTTGACACTATCTACTTGAAGGAGTAATAGAGAGCTTGAATACTGAATTTTGAGATTCAAGGGAAGTGATCTTTTGTATGGGATGAGTATATCTTTCTTTTTATATTTTGAGTTTGCATGTGTCTTGTCAAGCAGGACATGTGATTCACACATGCTCCCATCTTGAGGAAGCGTTAGACTCTATATGTATGCACATTGGGGAGTACAGGAGTGTTACCTTATCTAAACTCCTATTTATACAAGCCTTGTAGTCACTTATAAATCATATCAAAACAATACTACTTCCCATTCTACACTACCAAAACTATATGAAATAGATGACAGGTTTCATCAAAAAGCAATGATTGTCTTTTTAGAATTGGGACATGTTCCATGAAATCATGTAACATCATTTGGATAGAAAAAAAAAGATCATGGGAAGAGATAGATTGATAAGTTTTGCTTAATTTCTACTCCACCAAATCAAGAGGGGAAGATGGGAAGAGGGACTGATTAACTGTAAATTCCCTTTCCGTCAAGTTATTTGAAATTATCAAAACCCAATGTGTTGCAACTATCCTCCCTTCCTATAGCCATTTCTCCCCTCTTCCAACCAATTAGTCAATAAAGTTGAACATATCAACATTGCAAAATAATTGTTACCACTCCCTTTTATTGCTTAGCAGGTAAGAACAAGGTACATAGCATACCCAACATGGAACCACCTTGCTTTTGGCAGCTTACAAATAAACCATATTGCCATTTCTTTAGGATCTTCTCCATGCTTGAGTATAATGATAACATAGATGTGTGATGCCTGGGCTAAAATTTTTTGACATAGGGTGCAACATTTTGTACCTTCCCACCACATACCGTGTCTCTCTTTTCACCTCCTATCCCATTATCTTTTTATTTTTTGAAAACTCCTACCCGTTAGATCGCTTGAGAAATGACTATATCAGGAATAAAGTGGGGGTGGCGAGCATTGGGGACAACTTGTGTGAGGGCCGACTCAGATGGTATGGACATGTGCAATGCAGACCGACTAATACGCCTATACGAAGCATTACTATTGAGGCAAGCACAATTAATAGACAAAGAGGAAGGCCTAAACTAACATGGGAAGAGCTTATAAAGAGAGATTTTGAATCTCTACATCTCAACCAGAATATGACCCATGATGGTTATGAATGGAAAAGAAGGATCCATGTAGTCGACCCCAACATAGTTGGGATTGAGGCTTAGTTGATGATGATGATGAAACTCCTACCCGTTATCTTGTAACCAATCAGCAAAATTAATGATAATGATGTAGGATGACCAAAGTAGTTTGGGTGTGATATGGAGTTGCTTTCCTACTTTAGATATTATATGTCATATTTTTATCTTGGTATTTTGGTTTTGGTCCCACGGTGGCTAATGCTCAATTCATAGACATCCATATATTTCAGGCATGTACACCTCTTTAGAAGATAGGCATGATAATAATTGAAATTTATATGTTATTTTATTTGTTTCAATTAAGTAGATAAATTTAGATGCTTCAGATTTTAGTCATTGGGTTCCTATTAGATGGTTATGATTCCTCTTCAAATATTGAAAGGTAATATCATGATCATTTCATTTTACCTGGGATGTAAATGCAATGTCTTTTAATGTCCTACAACCAACTCAACATAATGTCACGGTTTAGAATCTACTCTATGTTGAAGTATGAAAATGTAGTGTGTACTTGTCTTAGGGGTTATGTTGATATTGTAATTGTGCTTGCCTTACGAATTATGAATTAACACAAATGATTCTTACATGGAATACATTATTAGGTACCTTGGTGGGTAGTGAGTTAAAATTTCTACTGTACGATTAGACCCATCAGCACCAGGTTCTTGTACAAATGATCATCATGTGGCACATCCATATTCATAGACCATTTGTGGTGCAATGCTATAAACTCATGACAGTGGGAGCACTTCACAATTATTGAGAATCTACAATTTCCAGCTAAATCACATAGATAGTAGTGATCAAGGAAGAAAATGTCCGATTTCGATACCGTTTCGATAGCCACAGAAACAGAAATTTGGACAAATTTCGACAGAAGTTTCGATAAATGTGTTCCTGGCGTTTCGACGGCAAAATAAATGAATTAATTTATGAAATTTTACCAGAATGATCTACTAGTGTAGATCTACTCAAATATGTAGTAATATTTCATATTGAATACGTAGGGGTGGGGTCTCGTCATTTTTTAGTGAATGACCCTGAACTGTTTCAATGGGCATCTCGATGGGGGTTTTTGATGTCAATTTTCATTGGTGAAATCAATGAATTAAATCATTATAGTTTGCAAGCACAATATATAGACTTAAAGACACAAAAGTGTGCAAAAAAATATGCTCGAGGTAGTACATAGTATATGAAAAAGTAGAAAAAAAATCGATGATCTGCCTGTTTCGAGAGTTTCGTCAGTCAATTTCGATGTCCGATTCCCATGGAAACAGAAATTTCGGTCGAAATTTTGAACATTGGTGGTGATACATGTGTGGACATGTTAGGAGCAGATAGGAAAATGATATTGTATGTTTGTTCGACTCTATACAGCTATAATATAGAATTAATTTGGAAATCCACACTTATATAAATCACTGCATATTGAACCTTATATGAGTATAAATAGAAGTATAACTTTGAAGTAGAAAAAATTTCATGGTTTATAGTAGTAATGCTAATGCAACATATGTAATATTCTTATAGAACATGATGGACAAGGATATTCGCGAGAAGTTTCTCATACTATAACCAAACCTGCAAGCAGAGTATAGTAGGTATGGTAAACAAAAATGGTGGATTGTTTTAAGATTATCTATGTCAGATAGCAAGTTAGTGGACCCTTTATAAATAGTTGCAGAACTAGTAAGTGATTCTTTATAAGTAGTCGCCATGTTAAATTTCCACAAATAGATGATCCCAATAACATGTTATCAACAGATGGAGCTTACAAAAAATTGTACAAAGACATAACTTCTTTCAATTAATTTTTCAGCTTACATTCTTTACATGTAGGAAATGGTGATAGGGAACCAAATCCCCAAATAATCACTTCATGAAAAGAAACATGGCTGCAAAATTTATACCCAAGAACCTGTTTTTATAATAAGCCGATGGAAATCCTAGTGTGCAACAATTGTTAGTAATTGCCTAATGAACGACCAAACAAAATTCAATTAAACTAAGAAAACTTGAACTTATAACTAACTCCCAAAAATAAATAATAAGACCATACAAAATTACAACACAAAAATAGCCAATTCACCCTAATTGGCTCTTGAGGGAGCTGCTATCTAACATTAACTCCCTCATCTTTGAAAGAGGGGCCTCCAATAAGTGAAGGTGTACAGTTGAAACCATATCCACATATAACTGTATCACTCTTTCAAGCGTATAACCGCCATAGTGGTTTAGAAGCCAAGTGCCAAGGCAGGATGCCTTGTGCCTAGATGCGCATAGGCATCGCCTAGTTGGCTTTAAGAAAAATAGACGTTTATACGATTTACCTATATGTATACATGTGCTATGATTTTAATAACATTCCCCTTCATATATACATTATATTTTACCAATACATAGATGTGTTATGATTTTTATAATATTTTTGCTTTATATATATTTTAGATTTCATATATATGTGCCGGTCAATCTGTAAAATTATGATTAATGATAATCCACTAATATACATTTGTTTTATGGGCAGAGAACATAACCAATTACATTTCTAATAATATTTACATTTCCAGATTAATAATAAACAATGTAAGAGATAGTCGCCATAGATAACCCTATTTAGGACACTGAAGAGAAATATATTGTGCTAGGCAGTTATTTCTATAGTGCATATTTCAACATTTTATCTATATATACTTGATGTCTATAATGTATTTTCCCTATTGTATAGGTACACTTTTATTGTTTTATACATAGATGTATACACATTAAACACGGATAAACTTGGATTTAATACAACTTCATTGTCGCATACATAAATATATACGTACTTTAGTAGTTATACTTGGATGCATAGATATATTTTCTGGTAATATGGGTATTTGAGGTTTCACTGATATACAAAACAAATTCTTATATATGTTACATAATCCACTTTGTAACAGTTTTACACTTGTGTATGGGTTTAAGCTTAGGATAGCAATGCTTTACATAGCATCAGTAGATGATTTTCATTTTAGTAGATGATTTTCATTGCTAAGGTTATATTTCAACTTATAGACATGTATTTTCCAGCTAATATGCCTGTTTAAATTTACCACGGTAAGAAAGGAGAGAAGTAGTATACATATCATGATATTTATATTGCAATTGGATAACAATTTCAGGGGAAGAAAATACCTCAACATCGAGAAGATATTGTACAACAAACATAGAAAATTATACTTACTTTTAACATATGAACATGTATATCAATTAATTACCTATATATGGGGTCGGGGGTCCATAAAAAATCATAAGACAACATAAAGGTCAAGTCATGGGTCAAGGCGCACCCCCTTGGAGCGCCTTGCCACCTAGGCACGCGCCTTGACAAGTATGATAACCGCACCAAGTGGTACGGTGTGGATGTGGCTTCTACTTTTAAGAATTGTCATGGTGTAGAGTGGTTAAGGTTTTGGAAGAAAACTGTGTTGAAAAATCGCACCGCAAGTATTATTCATTCATTCAAGTGTGTATATATGTATGAATTATAATTTTAGTACATTTTGGACTGTTTAACAATGCGATTGTTGGTTTATTATTTGATACAATGTACAATATTATTTCTTTGTATATTCTTCGTGCAAAGGTATAGTGAATGTGATTTCTGAAACCATGAGCTTTAACTACATCTTTTCTGTGATGTGATGTGATGTCTGGTGCTTAATACCAACTTTTCCATGGTGTCGTTTTTTTTTATTCTGAAACCAAAGTGGACATGGTGCATTTATGGTGTGGATCTAATTTACCATGGTGTAGTTATGCTTTTTGGCAAGAACGCACCATATTTACACCATTTCCATCCCTAGAGTCGTCAAGTGGGCAATCCACGACTCGAGACCAAGTTTGTTAGAACTGAACGGGTGAGGCTGCCAGTTCTCAGTTCACTAGTTCAACCAGTGGTTGGACTGGTTCAACTAATGGCATGAACATGATGACATAAATTATCTTAAAAAACTTATAGTACATGAAAAATCAAGGTAAGATAAACATATCAAGGGGAATATCATAAACTAGCATATAAATGACAACAATTCAATTAAAAACAACATTTCCAATGCCAAATCATAGAGGAAGAGAAAAGGGGAATGAGAACATTGAAGGAACAAGTAGAAATAAACATAAAATTAGGTTTGAGGGAAGAATCAGCCGATTGGAGAAAATTGGGATTGGTTCACTGGTTCAACCGGTTGAAACGGTCTGTTGACCAACTTTGGTCAGTTTGAGGTCATATCTGGGTTTGTCAAAGAAGCAAACCATCCCAGTCATTGTTCTCGGTTCAACCAGCCCATTCGGTATCGGCGATATTGGAGATATCTCGACCGAAATACCAATACTAATGACATCAAATATGGAAAAAAGTGAGTATACCATAGGCTCGCAAATATCGGTACATTGATGGGGGATACTGCCATGTTTCGATGATTTCAGTGCAAAATGCACTATTACTTCACTGTACCAACCAAAATCGGTGGTACACCTACGGGTATACATTTTTTGCAAGAATGACTGATGTTACAGCGTGGGAGGAGAGAAGGTGCTTTTCGGTGATTTTTGGCAATTGGAGCTCAAATCGACCCAAATCAAGGTAATTTTAACTAAATTCTTTTATTTTCTGCCATTTGCAACCTCCCCATATCTTTTTCCTACTGTTTTTTTTCACTTTCACCTAAAAAACGACTTTTACCGCCAAAACCTAGTACTACTCAAAAACGATATGTTTGATGCTAATTATAGATACATTTATAAGTAAATTATGTAGATCCACAATATTATCACTAGATCTACCTAATAACAATTAATTACTATTATTATGTAATTTATCTAATTACTAGTACTATTATAGTAAGGTTATATGTAGTTATTTATGTTTAGTAGAAGACATTCTACTAAAGAGTAATGTGAACATATATAAGTAATGAAACTTGATGAAAATTAATTAAATTTCAAATTATTTTTTTCCCATATGTTTGTGTATGTTAATGTTGTATAAGTTAACGTTATTATTTGGTAAGCTTTCATTTTTAATCATTAAATAACGCCTCATTATTTTTTAGACTTTATTTTAGAAACTTAATTTTAAATAAAATTCTAAAATATATCGTGTTTGATTACATTATACAAATGAGTATTAAACACTTATACGGTATTGTACATCACGTGTATGAGAAACACGTAACTTCATACCACCAACCTTACGTAATTTACATGTCACGGGAGTAATATATCAACCATATTAACTCAATTTTGTATTAGAATCAGCACGTAACTCAACATACAACTGATATGAGTTAGTAAGTTACTATCAATGTTCAAAATTTCGTCGAAATTGGCAAAATTTCGCTAATTATTTTGATGCCGCCAACGATCGGACATAGAAATGGCCTTACATGTCTGTACGTAGGGAATTTTGCCAGAAAAAAATTAAATTTTGACAATTATTTCAAATTTCGACGAAATAGGTAAATTTTGATGAAAAAAGGCCCATTTCGTCCGCATTTCGACGAAATTTCGAGAAACACATCTATTATTTCAAGAAATGGGGTACGATGTCTGCAGATTTTACTATGTGATTCCTTGGGCTTGTTAGGGGCAATCTAAGTTATGTTTCTTCTCTTCCTAGCCTAATTCTACCTCTCTCTCCTATTTCTCTCACTTCTATAAAGATCTACAAAGGAAATATTTTAAAATGTGTCTAAGAGTGATATCTATGACTATGATGACCCACTAACTTTCATTTTTGAGGTCACGTGATTTATGTTATAGTGCGCAAAATTAGCATCACAATCGAGATTTTTTGTATGTATGTTATTATCAATCACACCTCTAACTACATGGTTGCCTCCTATAGGCTCTCGTTACAGAAGCACACGACCAAGAACAAAGCTTGAGTTAATCCATTAGTATGCATTTTATCACTTGTAAGCATATGGAGATTAACAGTGAGACACATCTATGCTTGTATAAAACAAAATAAACATGAGCCAATACGTTGATAGGTATAATCAACAAGGAGGATGACAACCATCATGGTTCAACTAGATGCATAAACCATAGTTGTTTCATGCTTCCTCAATACTCACTCACATACCACTGCAACATTGTTTATGTATTACGTCCTGTCATCCTACCGAGAGGTCCTACCATCCTAGATCATGCTATGTTTCCATAAATTTGTGTCTTTTAAGTCTATATATTGCGCTTGCAAACTATGATGACTTGATTCATTCATTTCTCCATTCAATTGACCTCAAAATCTCCATCGAAATGCCCATCGAAATTGTTCAACTTCCTTCACTCACACATGAGGAGCCCCACCCCCTCACATATCCAATATGAAATATTATTGCATATTTGAGTAGATCTACACTAGTAGATTGTTCTGGTAAAATTTCGATAAATAATTCGATCATTTGGTCGTCGAAACGCCAGGAATGCATCTGTCGAAATTTGCGTCGAAATTTGTCGAAATTTTTGTTTCTGTGTCTACCGAAACGGCGTCGAAATCGGACATTTTCTTCCTTGGTTACTATTATATTCATGTGTTTTAAATTGAATATTATTGCATAAGTGGGTGTATTTATGTTGATGAATTGTGCTAGTAAAATTGTTAATCTTAATTCTGACTTTGTCATCAAAATCCTTCAGCAAAAGAAACTGGACAGATTCCCTACCTCCCACGTGATGGACTTCCCCCCGCATACTCATTACAGAAATTTATTGCATAAAAAGATGCATTTTGGTATAGAGATTACACCTATAAAATTCCATGATTTCATTCGTAGTTTTGGTGTCAAAACGGCTAGGATTGCATCAGTCAAAATTTTCGTCGCTATATACCGATAAATACCTATTTCCAGGCTGTCGAAATGGCATCAGTATTGGACACCTTGTTTCTAACAACTACGCCTTGAGTATGTTGCCACAATGAATCCAAGAACAATATGTTCGAGCTAAGAGAGCCGGTTAAAAGTGTCTCAAGATTCTAACCCGAGACCACAGTGTGTCATCATAAGTTGCATGCTTAGAATTTGTGTCTTCGTTGTATGCACAACAATGATGTTCGCCATGATTAGGATTTTAGACGACGCTCTAGTGTTGTTGTGTCATCATCGGCGCCATCCAAGAAGAGATGTTATGTTGCACTGTGTAGTCCATGTAGAGAGTCAAAGCTAACACATGTGGCTTGAAGATAACCATAGATCTTGGACTAATAGCATTGCATGTGCACATATGTACACTTCCGACATGGGACGTGACAGATCTATTTGACAGGGGGACTATAAAGTTGGTCATGTATCGAATGCATTGTAGATGGGTTAAGATGGAGTTTGTCATCATTCATTGACAACTCGCTCTTCATGTTTGTTGTTGAAGTGAGTAATTATGCACTGTGGAATTCCATAATGTGAATGTCTCTATGTAGGATATGTAGCTATGATGAGATCCATGTGACAGTCAATGTAAGATTTGTGATTTGGCGATGCCAGACATACTTGAGCATTTCTTTAGTGGAGAGAAGGGAGAAGGAAAATAAGGTGAAGAAGGAAAAGGGAGGAAGGAACCCCCTAGTGATAGTAGAAGAGAAGGAGAATGAAGGAGATCAAAAGGAAGAAGACAAACGCCATAGGAAAAGGGTGACAATGATGTATTGTGACTAGTTCTACAATATGATATTCCCCTTACCACAATATGATATTCCCCTTAGTGATTCGACCTAGGTTTGTATCACCAATGGATGTTGGAGATGGCTTCTAGACCAAGGGTTCACTAGACCAATGGTTGTCAGGGTAGAGTGTGCCATACCTAGACCTAAGGGTTAAGCTTGAGGATTTGATACCATATATTGGGGAACCAAATTCTAAAATACTCAATTTATAAACAAAACATAACTACTTGGATATTTACCCCATCTTTGCTATATATAACAAAATGAATGAAACCATAATGATGAGACAAATGCAACTTCCACCTAATTGCCGACCAAATTAAATAACAACTACTTATAATTTTTATGGAAAAATTCATCAATCAAGTAAGAAAGGTGAAATTTCACAAAATTGTCTTCATAGAAGCACAGGCAACAGATTGGTCTGCCAGTCCTTTCTGGATGAATTATATAGATAAATTCAACAAATCTTAAATAACTAAAATGAAATTGAAATTTAAAATTAAATCCATTGAATCTAAGTAATAAGCCCATGTGATTAACTAAAATGAAAATATAACCCAAAATATATAATGGCTTTTGATGTCCATATGATTGTGTATTTCCCCCTATTGGACAGTTTTAGGTACAAATAAAATTATTTCTGAAACAATAATTTTGAACATAACCTACTGAATTTGAGATAACAACTCAACTAAACTTCTAGGTGGGTGGCAAAGAAAAGATGCTTCAAAAGTCATGTTAAGCAGTCTAAATCTATGCAAAAGAAACCATTGTCCAGGCAAAGATAAGATACACCTTCAGGAAGCATAGAAATTAACATTAAGAAATATATTAGTAGGCTCCTATTGTATACTTTGTATTATCAAAATTCCAGAAAAAGGAATTTAAGCCTAGTGACTTTTTTATTCTTGCCATTCTTTGGAATGCTATAAGTAAGATATAAGTATATCGTATTGGAGATCAAATAGAAGTCAAAATCGCAAGATAACAGAAAGCATTTTTTACTTTGCAACTTGTCTCTTAACACTGACATAGAATTCAGTATTCTCAGCTCCAGTAATAGATCTTATTGTTTGACAAAGAGGAAGGGTGCATGTATCAGTATGCGTATGTGCTCAACAATTTATTAACAGCCTAGAAAAGAATACCTTAATTATATTATATTGTCAACAAATCAAAAGGAGAGAAAACAAACATCCCACTGACCTTTGTAACACCAACAGAGCGAACCTCAACAGATCGACTTCCTTGAACAACATCTACAGCTGCATTAGAGATTGGACCAGTCCAGAGATGCTGCAGCATATCTCTGGCTTGCAGCCTCCCAAATTCAATATCTACATCAATAACAGTTAGCAACACTGGTATATTCAGTTGACAAAAGTAAATCAGAAATATCATTTCCAGATACCAGCATATTTGTAATTCCAGACAAGTGATGTCTCTCGATGCTCAAAATGAGACCTTGGAGTCCTTTCAGTAAAGTACTCAAAAACATGCTGTATGCAGTAGTATGTCAAATAGTAAGTTAAAAGAAGGGTAAAACAAAAAAAGGAGAAGTAAATAAATTGCTGCTCTGAATAATTCAAGCGCAACTTTGCACCTTTACACTCTCAACCCAGTCCATATTTAGATGTTCAGGCATTGTGGTCATCCACTCTCCTTTAGTGAGACGCAAAAACATCCCATTTTCTGCAGCTAGCCACATATTGTATCCTCCAAAATTCTGCCAGAGACATACTATGTATTCAATACAAGAAGAGTACCAACTGAATAAATCGAAAGCAAGTATAACGACATAGTTGTAGCGTTAGTACATCATCAAGAACACTACGATCACTTCCACTGAGAACAAGGACAGTAGTCTTAGGATCGCTGCATAGCTTAGTCAAAGGTTCTTTCAACTCAGGATGCAATTTGAGCTCCATCTCCTTGATCTGATCACCTCCTATCCTTCCAGCAGATTCCACAGGCTCTGTGAGAGTCGCATTGAAACCCTAACGTAAAATATACAACAATGGTCAAAACCTGCATTGATCTATAAACTGGCATGCAAAAATCATACTTTCTGTAGTAACAGGTTAGAAACAAGAAAGCCAAAAACTCATAAAGATTCTGCTACAGATTACAATAAAACATGTCTTCAACAAGATGAAATCTATTAACAATCAACTAAGCACAGCAGCACAATAAAAAACGTAAAAGCTAAAATTTGCGAAAGAGCTGTAACCCATGGCAATACTGAGTGTAATCGAGACAAGATATTGTACACATAAACATAGGTACGAATGGAAGTTTGTCTTGCAGGATGGCAACTGAGGGTAATCGAGACAAGATATTGTACACATAAAAAAGGGTACGGCTAAAAGTGTCTTGCAGGATGGCAAAAAGTTTGAGCATCAACAAATTATGAGTATTTAATGAGAAAATGACAGTGATGCAAATTAATGTGTCAAGTGCGGGCTAAATGAATTTACACATTTGATCACACTAAGATTTTGCATGTAGTAAAAACAGCTTGATATAATCTATGTACAGATGGGATACCAATATCAGCAGCCGGTTCCTTGAAAGAAAGAAACGGTCCACAGCAGTGCTCACAGGGAGCAATTGTGGAACTTCTCGTGTCCTTATTTGTGCTTCAACAACAGTGTCATTCAGCTCACTACAGAAAACAGAAAGAGAAATAGATTTAAGACATAATTATATATAAGAGATTTTTTTCTTATTAACATTACATGGGTCCATTATTCCTCACAAATTTTATGTATGAAGCTTAAAAGTAATCAAAAATATGATCAGCGCACAGAAAATATCAACCTCAACGATAAACATAGTTGAGTACTTTTCATGGTCCTCGAGAGTCATAATAGTGTAAAATAAACCAGGAAGGGAGTGAATTAAAATTCTGTCGTGGTTTCTAGAAGGTACTTTCAAAGAAATTAGATATATAATTATGTTGCATAATATCCGTCTATATGCAATATATCTACAATGAAGAGTTTTTTTCATATGTTTACGATATATTATAAGGAGTTTTTATATTCCATACTAGGTTGAGCCAACAACATGAGTATATGGGATTACTTGCATGAACCTACATGTGCAATCTTATATATTACAATGTTGATCGTACTGGACCATTTAAATCCTAGGACAGCAACCTATTAATATCTTAATTCCCTAAAAGTGCCTTCAATTATCATCAAAGGACAGGTTGGTATGTAGTGTGAAATGGGCATAAATTCCTTTTGTATATGCTGCAATCGGATATGAATCATTATAATTGGTGGGTGTGGTTGCTAAGTCACTAGGCCATTGATGAGACTAATTTTATAGAACTCCACTACAAAAAATGTAATCATCATCTGCCATTGTTGTTAAGGCATCTACTTAGGCATAAAGCAACCTAAGGGTGGTCTAACTTGCAGTTCAGTGCCCCTTTCTTTTGAGGTATTTGTGCTTAATTTTTATTTTCAACACTCAATTTTGCAGTCTTATCGCACAAATCAAGAATCATAGTTTATACGTACACACACTGTTTTGAAAAGTGGGCAAGGCGGCCGCTTAAGCAGCCAAGGCACATGAGCGCTTAATTTAGGCCTTAGGTGCCCAGTTAGGCGGCTGAAATTGAGCGCCTGCATTTTTCTGCCTAGGCCGCATAATTGGCCGCTTTTTGGAAAATTATATGCAACTAGAAATCCAGTAATATATAATTTTGTATATGTGAAATATAGTGATTTTGATGTAATTATACATATATAGATATACAATAAATATTATATCATACATATTGAATGCTAGCAATAACTTTTAGTATGCATGGTGACTGATTACGTAAATTGTATGAACGAATATGTAATGTGCAGTGCAAACAGTATGTTGCTGTAAATTTATAACTATAAGCATATATATATAGAGAGAGAGAGAGAGTCAGGCTAGAATACACTCGAGTGTACGGATCGCACGAATACACTCAAGTGTGTTTACATATCAAGACTATTTTTTGCAAAATGTAAACCGTTGATCTTCACCGTCATACTATAACTAGGCTACATACAAATTTTGAGCCCATTTGGATGAGTGTAAGTTACTCATCTAAGGGCAACAAAATCGACGCGCGAAACTAATTTGAAATGCATAATTTTTGCGGTCTTCATAACATGAGCTATACATATCCAAATGTGCTCAAATTTTGCGTATGAGTTGTTCACGAGATGTTTAAGAAGATCAATGGATTAGATTTTCAAAAAAAATATTGCATCATGAAAAACTACTTGAGTGTATTCTGCTCCGGATACACTCGAGTGTATTCTAGCCTGACTCATTCTCTCTCTATATATATATATATGGGCTCATCTTTAATACCCGTACACCCTTCCTGTCACTTTTTTTTCGCAATTGTAGAGGAGCATTTTATCTAGCTCCCCAAAAAAATTCATCCAAAAATAATATCATTTGCCCCACCAAAATCAAAAAATACGTCCATATATTTACTGACTGTATATTTTCTGCGCAGTTACTTTTTTAGTCGTATTGTTACTTTTTTATCAATATAGTTACTCTTTTGATCTTAGAGTTACTTTTGTGTACCATATAGTTACACTTTTGGATGTGCGGGTGTCGAAAAATCAGGCTACCCGCGCGGGCAACGAATAAATCCCCTATATATATATATATATATATATATATATATATATATATATATATGTGTGTGTGTGTGTGTGTGTGTGTGTGTGGCTACATACATTTTGTACTGCATTGTGCTGGTTGTACATTGTTATATGCATATCATTTAATGGTTTCCAATTTTTACATATGCATTGAAGTATAAAATTTTATGAAAAATACATGATACATTAATTATCCGCTTTTTTAAAAAGCACCCGCTAAAGAGGCCGCCTGGCACTTAAGAGGTTGCAAGGTCCCGTCCCGCCTCCTGCTTCGTGCTTTCTCAAACATCGCATACACATATTTAGTGTGCCCCATAGGCCGCTATAATCATAATTTCAAAATATGTGAGATTTGGTGGAAAAAAATTACAAAATGCCTAGCTCCTATGCGTCCAACCAAGTTCACCATGCGCCTACAGCTAACCACCACGCATTAATCAGTTGATGTCTTGGCAAACCTTAATATTAGTGGAATCTAGATGCAAATTGTTGAAATTTGATAAGTGTTAAGAAGTAAAAGGAGTATTCAGGTCAAATGAATACGGGCATGTGCCTACAATCCCAATCAAGTTACCCTAGGTCATATGGAGTTTTCAGTAATGGTATATGTCTAGGATTGTGCCAACATCTCCTATATAGGAGAGGGTTTCTCTTGTATCAAACAAATGTCGTCTATTCATTATTTCCAACAAAATGAAATTTTAGCATGGTTTTATTTAAAGTAGAACATAAGCAAAAAAAATCATTAGATTGCTAAAAATATGATTGACATAATTCAAAGTCAGGATATGAAGCCTAAAATAGTCTTATGTTGAAATAATGTATTATTTGTTGAATATTGTTACGATACTGGAAGGAAACTAACTGATGCATTTCATTAGGCAAACCTACTACCTAAAGTGTACAAATACAGTAGAACTAACTCAATCCCATTAAAATTAACATGTGTAGTGAACTAATTATCTTATAACTCTATAAATACTCCCACTCCAAGTGAAACATAAGAGAATTACATGTCTAACGTGTTTAGATTCACACTGTCTGGACATTCATACACAAATAAAACCAAAGACATACTTGCCGATGCATAAAAGAATTTTACTCCCCTTTATTTGGCAATGCAACACCACCCCTCAAATAGTTAACTTCAAGGGCATGTACATTTCATGTATCAGAGGAGCTCTATAAGTGACTAGGATGGCAAATGGGTGGATATGGGTGAACCATACCCATTTTTACTCATTTAAAATTTGTTCTAACCCATACCTGCCCTACCAAGAAAAAAGTACAAAAGCTGATACCCATCCCTACCTCAATGGGCCATGTGGATCTGATAAAACCCATTTTAGTTAATTCTATAACAAACTATATATAACATGAGGAATGTTATGAACTTCCCTGATTGTATATTTTTGTAACTTGAAGATTTGTACACAAACCCTCTAATATAAGTAACTTGACTCTAAAACCTTTCTTCAGTTGGAGGTTGATATAACACCTTAGGAAGTAGTACACTGCGAGAAAGAATGCTTATGTACAAAGGATATCATGGCTCATACAAATGTGTTTACAGTATATAAAACAATATAATCACACACGCCTAACAGCAGGAAACTAAGGAACACCTCTCCATCAAATATATCACGTCAATCTCATCACGTAACTTCCAACTTACTAAATTACTACGGCGTTTATTTTGTAAAAGCAATTTATAGTATAATACACAACAGATTACTTAACACATAACAATCTACTATGTTCATGTAATTTGTTACTAATATACACATTTAACTTATAATTAAACACAAAAACACAATCAAATGATATTTTGTAGTATCTCATAAGGTAATTAACCAAAACACAGTCAAGTCTAGTTGTGCATCAGCACGAATTCTGTATACAACCATGGCAAGTCGATGACAACAATATGTTGTTATCCATGTGCGTTCAAATTGGCCTCAGGAGTGTGCATGCTATGTTTTACTTGGCCACCACCATTACTTTGGACCACAACAACAACCATCTTGTCCACCCTAGAATCAGTTCTATGTTCATGTGATCAATGGAGAGGTTAAGCAGCAACCTCATGTCGTGCTCCAGCAACTGCAACTTGGTGCTGATATCAGATCCACCAACGGAAGAACAGTGCATTACGATGTGGAGGAGGTTGTCCAGGTATGAAGCTCCATGGTTGCACAAGACTAGCATTGAGGGAGAAGTTGTGGGAATCTATCTACTACCAGGCCACGGGTGAGGTTGTTGATGTAGAAAAAGGTGTAACCGGGTCAAGCTAATAAAAGACTCATCAACAAGATTGTCCTTCATTTACATTACATTGTCATTCCTTGAAAGAGGCGCAATAGCATCTTTATCTGTATCGTAACCAAGAGTTGTGAAAAGAGAAGTGTTTGTACAGGATTCTGTTGGGGAAGATGATGCCATCAGGAGACAGGGAGCAGAGTATCGTTGAATAGCTTCTTTTTTGACAAAAATGAGAGCCACAAGCAAGGGATGAGCAACAGAAGTGAGCAAATGGAATTGTAGATCTTCGAAACACCATGGTGATATCTAGAGGAAGTGAAATGGAAGAGAATGCGAGTGGGGGTAGAAGACGGGAGGTAAGAACCTGAGAGGGTGCCTAGAATGGTGGGTCTTAATGGGCCTTAATGGGTTTGAGAATAGAGAATGGGTGTATATTTTCCATTCCCATTCTGGACCCATCAATTACGATAGACCTGAAGGACCCTTCTTATTTAGACCAGATCATATTGGATAGGATGAATCTGCGTACGACGAGGATATCTTCCATCTCTATCTATAACAAGCGTAAGTGTGTATATGGAGAAGCAATAGGCAACTACCAAAAGGGCTTGTCTTGTAAGGATATTGGAGATATTGGTCTTGATGGTTATCAAATTTTGATGCTCAAATAGATGATGTAATAAATAGAATACATGTTTTGCCCTAAATTTCTCTTTAATTTCCCAAAAATAATTTGCAAAGTAGGTGGGTCGAATGTAAATAAATAAATCGGAATAAGTATGAAAATCCTGACCAATTACTTATACTAATAAATTATTAAGACAAAGGATTGTTCTATCGATGTAAGATTTATCATATAGATAGACTTATGTGAGATAAACCTCGTGACTTAAACTGCTGGCTTAAAAAGATATGTGGATATTTACTTCAGCAATCAATGAGAAAATAAATTATTATATCTTCTTCAGATATCATAGATAGATTTCAAGATATATTTTAGGGTTACCTAATCGAATCAGGTTTGGATAAGATGAGAGAAAGTTAGAGCTAAAATACCATGAAGTTTGGATGTGGGCATATGCATAGAAAAACTGGAAGAAAATAGATTAAATTAGTCACATATGTATTTGAAGGTTTTCTTTTGATATTATCAGAAAAAATTCAGACTTTGTAGTTCATGTAGTAGTTTTTTAGTAGGAGAAATATTTGTATTTTAGGATTTTGGTATAATTGGATCCACAGATTTTCTAGAAGAAAAAAACCCAAGAAAATTTCTTTGGCATGTAGATCAAACCCAGATTTGATCGAGGCCATTGATTTGGTGCGCCAAATTTTTTAACATGGGCATTAACTGGTAGCCTGGGATTCTATTCAAGCTACTTGATCTTGAACGGCCCAAACCTAAAGCATGTGCCCCCGACTCAGTCCAACATGTACAAGTGTGGGCAATGGCCAATGTGATGGAGATCCAAAGGTGTATCCATCGTCACCTACCTCATGTACATGAAAAGGAGGAACCTAGAACGTCACACCCAGTTGGGAAGCCATAAAATAAATAAAGGCATTCCAGGGATATGTGAAAGTAAGCAACTCCAAACAAAGAATACTTAAGGTTTTCTTTTTTTCTTAACACTTATTAATCATCATCATTATCTAAGCCTTAATCCCAACCATGTTGAATCCGCAACATGGATCCTTCTTTTAGATAAGTGTACTATAAGTAAATTGTCGTCTCGATGTAACGATTCAAAATATCTTCTTATAATTGTTCCCAAGTCAATTTATGCATGTCTCTTCTTCTGTTGACAGTTCTAGACTCAATAGGATTGCTTTAAATTGGTGCATTCGTGGGGCTGCGTAGCACATATTTATACCTCTTAAGCAATCATCCCGTACTTGTGCCCAATACTTGCTACCCTGACTTTGTTCCTTATATAGTCAATTCTCAAGCAATCTTTCCTTGTCTTCCCACACAATCATTTCTCAAGCAATCTTTCCTTATCTTCCCACACATCCATCTCAACATACACATTTTTTGATACTCAGTTTCTTCATTGCCCAACATTCATTCGCATATAGCATTTTTCTCTTGTAGTTGCTCAAAAACATACTTTTAAATTTTGAGTGAGATCTTAACAGTCACATACTACTATTTCACTCCTCTATTTCAACGATAGGAGTTATGATCATGTAACAAATGTCATCTTCAACATTGTAAAATGCAATCATACACTCTGTGTTGCTTCTTGTAATCTCAAATCCATTAGATTCCAAAATATTTCTCCAAAGTCCAACTTAGCAAGATATCATCAGCAAATAACATACACCAAGGAATATCATCATGAACATGCTTTATCATCTCAACTTCATAACAAGAATGAATAGACATGGGCTTAGCGTTGATCCTTGATGTACCCCAACTGTATTAGGAAATCTTGGAGTTTCTCCCCCCCAAGTCCCAACACTTGTAGTTGAGGCATCATGCATGTCTTTAATTAATCCAATGTATTGGAGCGGCACATCTTTTTTCTTACCATCTATTCATATTAAGAAAAAAAAGACTTTTCTTATATGATAGTGAATCAACATACCCAATCTCCATTTCCCTCTTAGAAAACTTAATTAACCCCAACCACCCATGTTATCACCTCAACTATTCATGACAACTGGACCAAAAAAAACTATTCATGACAATGAGGGAGTAAGAATCATCCTATAGACCTATAAATACGGTCATCAGGGTCCCAAGAGTATTGTCTAGTTTTTGTAGATTGAAACCCACCCAATTAAGGGATCTACCCGTCCTTAGTTCACCCATTAGTAACAAGATTATAGGATTTTTTGGGGCTATCGCGAGAAATCGGGGGGGGGGGGGGGGGGGGTCTTTTTTAAGTCATAGATGTCCTTTTTGGATTGAGAGTGGATGGCGAAGAAAGCTAGAGATGTTAGGTCTCCCTTGGATCACATCATAGGGAGCGTCGTTGACTCATACCCTAGCGCATCATACTAGGAAGATATACCAGAGAAGCAAGGTGTCTCAAAGGTTTCGATCGACTTATGGAGGATGGGATGTGCCTAGCGGGAGGCCGTCCTAAAGCCATGGACGGAGGCAGCAGCCGCCCGCCTGCCGGTTGCTCTCTCTAGGAGAGAAGGGGCGGTTGCTGCTAGGGTTGGATCGGGCGTCGGAGAGATAAGAGGGAAGGAGGGGTGACAGCTAGGGTACTCTCCTCAGGGTTATTGCTCTGATACCATGTGAAGAAGTGTATACGATGATGTTGTGTTGTTCTATTGATATGTACCCCTATCCTATATATAGGAAAGGAGGCTATTACAAGGAAGCACAAAGGAAGTAGACTAACCCTAATGGACCATGGGCAACAGGCCCATGTAGACAATAAACTAATAACCTATTAACTAAATAGGCTATATTCTAACATAACTAACGAGAACATTTGACTCCAAAAAGACTTGTAATAAGGTGTGAATGGTTTGAAGCCTTACCATTCACCCATAATAAGTTAATAACCATATAAGATAATATTAATGATTTATTAAAGATTTAACTTTTGGCAGTAATATGTAGTTATCTAGTAAAATCTAAGGTTTGTATCATCTAAGCCTCAATCACAACCATGTTCGGGCCGACTACATAAATCATTCTTTTCCAATCTTGTTATGGGTCATATTCTGACCAAGACGTAAAGATTCAAATGCTCTCTTTATAAGCTCTTCCGAAGTGAATTTAGGCCTTCTTCTTCTTCTTCTTTTCATTGTGCTTGACTCAACAACATTGCTTCAAATAGGCGCATTACGATCTAAGGTGTTGATTATAATTATAATTAGATTTCAATATGCTTGGGGATGTACGTTCGGGTGGTAAGAGCTCGGTAAGTCCAAATGAAGGACTTGGGTATGAACCAGGCCGAAGGCACTCTACGAAAATGGCAATTCCCGCTGATTGGGCGCGGAAGGGGGGTGAACGAACCACACCCTCTCAGGCCCTGAGAGTTTACTGTGTTAGGGTGGGTCCAGTAGTAGTCCTACTCGGGGTGGGTTCTCTTGTAAAGAAAATATGCTTGGGGATGCGTATAAGGGATGTTAAAAAGTGTGTTGTACTCTAGGATTTAGAGGGGTAATCCAACAAGTGTACTCAAGCCCAAGTTGAGGTTTGAGTTTGCATGGGTAACTATGTACAGGTGTAGTTAAGACCAAAGTGTTGAGGTTTGACTTTGTGCATGTAGGTGTGCGTAGGTGCACGTATACTTCAACTGTCTTTGAACTACATGTAACTTAAATACTAGAGTAGAAAATGGTTATGACATGTAGGGTGTGAGATTGAGGTTCACGTTCATATTCTCATCTACACTAAAGCAAGCATGATAGCTACTAAACAAACTGATTTACAGTACTTATAGCATGTGTTGAAACCAAGGTTATGTAGCAGCTGAGACTTGCCTCTAGGATGTACCCTTAGCAAACACAACCTAGGAACTTTAAGTGTTTATGTATTTTTTTAATAGGAGTTACATGACTCAATTTAACAATAAAGGATAGAAATGATAAATGAAAGATAGAAATGTCACTCCTAATGAAAAAATCGTTACTCCCCCTTAAACATTACTTCCTAACTAAATATATGATGACGATATAGTTCTACAGGCTGGAAAAGCTCGAGCTTTGGAGAAGGTCTTTTGCAGTGCTTTGCAATGAAGAACATATAATATATAGAATTTGAATGCCACAGAAAAATCTCGCCTCAATCAAACTGGAGCGAACGATCAGAAGAACCACAACTACACGGTCTTCACTGGAGAGAATTGTATGAGTGGAATAAGCGCACAATCAACACATCCAACATACATAATGCAGCACGAGTGCAGAGACACAATGTCAATGTAGCAATAGCGGTGTCTTCCAATCATCTGAGAAGCATAGCCAACTGGAATTAGCACAGAAGACAACAGACGTGCTTAACGTGGCAAGTACACGAGCTGGACAAGGTGTTAATGGTTGGCAGACTGGTGCATGAATCTTGGGGGTTGATACGAATGAAGGCATCGTCAAGGAGAAACCCACAAAGAGCAGTAGTTCATGCAACAAGACGTAACGAAGTAGCTCGGTGAAGACAAACTGGATGAAAATCCTTGCAAATACATAATGCACAGGCCGGAAGATGACGAGATGCTATTATGCTAATGTGAAGAAGCACCATTTGTCTCATGGGAATGCAGCGAGAATGATCAATTGAAACGTCATCAACACCAAAGGGAACTAGAGGCTGAAATTATCAGTAACAGCTCTTGTCTTCACGTGCACGATGTGGTAGAACGTGAAAGGCTTGGTGTCAACACTACAACTGTGAGATCCTTCAATGTTGTCTGAAACTGGTGGCTAAGTAGAATTAGCACAGATAGCCAACACACATGTTAAGTGAACGGGTAGATGTGCTGGAGAATACAAAGTTCCAGGAAGATAACCTGGAATATATCATCTCTCTCATCTCTTGTCTCTCTACTCATATGCTCTTTCTCATGTTCTCCTCATACCCACCTCTCTCTCATACTCTCCCTCTCCTTTGTATCCCCCCTCGCATGCCAACTACAAAGAGAATGAGTAGATGGCGTAGGAAAGTGACATATGACCCCCCTGGCACTTGGAAAGATGCACACATGATGGGCGGGAGGGTGGGAAAGGAAAAATGTAAAACAAAAAATACTACCGTAATGGAAACTCGATAGAAAGATGAGCACTACCGGAATGGAAACTGGATAGAAAGAGGAGCACTACCGGAATGGAACTCGGTAGAAAAAGGAGTAGCACTACCTGAATGAATCTCGGTAGGAAAATCGATAATCGCGGTCAATATGCAAAACAACCCAATTATAAGAATCTGATAGAAAAAGTAAATGGATCTTTTCTTGACTAGGAAAATTTTTGGGATAGGTCAAAAAATAATAGGATTTGATTATCATTATGTATTGGAGAAGAGATAGACCTTTGGAGGATCATAACTTGAATTTGAAACATACAACCTGCAACATGTTTTGGAGTGTGTGGACACGCCGTGTAGATTGTCAGGGGTGAGAGGCAGACTCCTAAAAAGGACATGTTTATAGGGGAAATGGAAGTACTGGACTTGTTAATCATTAGATGTTTGATAATGTAGGCAGACTAAGGTGATTTTTCTTGGGTTACTACACCTTGCAACGTGGTAATCTAGTTATTTGTGTTAGAAAATAGTTTTCCTACTTATATATATGTTTATTATTTCCTTTTCCTGTTGGGTCTATTATGTAAGTAGTCTTCCTCTATATAATAAAGGAGAGCTCGCTCTAACCGGGTATCACTTTGACCCAAATCTTTCCACACGGTATCAGAGCGTGTCCTATTACTGTTACCCTAGGCGGTGCCCTCTCCCTCTCTCTCTTCCTTCTCTTCTCTTCTTCGTTAGCACCACCCGTCGTCGCCGCAGGGAACAACCATCGTCGTCTTCACCGCCAGTGTCGGTCCTCACTGGGCTGGTCTTCCCTCCTCTCCGTCAGAAGCACAGTTGGCCGCTTGAAAGAGAGAAAGAGGAGAACCTAGTTCTATCCAACAAAGAGGAGCAACTTCCTTCCCATCTTCATTCCTCTCCACGTAGTCCCAGTACGTTGATGCGTCAGATTTGCATCCTCAATTGACAAGTGACGGCGCTAATTCCCGTCACGCCCCTGGCGCGTCCTTCTGGGGTCATCCTTCTCTGGTGTGTCTTCTTGGAGTTCTTTACCTTGTTGATGGAGATAATTCCCGTCCAGGTCTACATCTGCCGCCACTGCACACAGTGTGTCTCATTAAAGTCATGGCATGTCCTAGCTATCTGTTGTTTACACCTTCGTCTCGGCACACGGCATGTCTCATTAAAGACACGGCATGTAAAAGGTTCTGTCAACAATTCTGTCTCCAGACACGGTGTGTGAAAAGTTCTGTCAACACTTTTGTCTCCAGACACGGCGTGTGCAAGGTTCTGTCAGCATTTTTGTCTTCTATTTCCGCAAGGAGACATGACGCGTCCAAAGTGTCACACGGCGTGTCACATACTCTGATTCAACTTCGATATGGGTGACGCAAAGCCAGCTGCTTCCGCTACAGTGGTCTATAATGACCAATCGCAGATAACTTCTGTCAAGCTGAACTCACAGAATTATCTCCTCTGGATGAATTCTATCTACACTATCCATGAATCTCGTAAGAAGGTGGATATTATTCAGTCAAAACCTCCCGATGAAGGCAGCAAAGACTACCCTACTTGGGAGGAAAAATAATGGGTTGGTAAAGTCATGGTTGTGGAATAGCATGGAACCCCAGATTGCTTCTAGATTCATGTTCTATTCTACAGTCAAACAAATCAGGGAAGCTGCAAAGAAACATTTTTCTCATGAGAAGAATGCTCTTCGTCTTTATACTGTTTATGACAGCCTCTTTGCAGAGAAAGAAAATAGTCGCTCTCTCGAGGATTATTTTGGTACTATCCAGTCTATTTCTCAAGAACTCAATTTTACCAGCCACTAAAGACTAATGACCAGATGAGGGACCAAGATGATCTAGTGACAGTAAGGTTTCTATCTGGCTTAAATCTTGTGTATGCTTCAGCTAGGAGTGTTATTCTGGCTATAGACAAACTAACAAGCCTTGAAGAAGCCTTTGTGCGAATTCAGCAATTATCTTTTGAATCCTTTTCTGCTACTCTAGGAGAACGCCGCACTGAGAATCAGACTTCCCTTGTTGATGTTGCCAAAGGAGTAGGACGAGGTGTTGGCCGAGGACGAGGTGCTGGAAATCGTCCTCAATGTACTTTTTGTGGGAAACTTGGACATGTAGAAGAAAAATGTTATTCTAAGCATGGTCGGCCTCCAATTGGTAATGCACATTATACTGCCAATTCATCCGGAGCATCTGCGTATGGAGGTTCTAAACAGGTGCAATCAGATGTTACGATCTCCAAGGAGGAGTATGACCGTCTTCTGCAAGCTACCAGGCATGCTTCCCTTGGCACCTCCATCAATTTAGTTTCAGATGCAGGTAACCAGGGGACTTCACTTGTTGCCTCTCATACATCCTCTACATGGGTAGTGGATTCCGGGGCCTCCCTGCATATGACGGGTATACGATCTATGCTTCTTTCATCTGACTCATATATCGCGCGTTCTTCAGTGATACTAGTTGATTGTTTTGTCAAAAGAGTCCAGGCGTGTGGCATCGTACAAGCATCATCTAATTTGACTTTACAATCTGTCCATTATGTCCCAGACTTTCCTTTTAACTTAATGTTTGTTGCTAAGATGGCTGATTCTTTGAAATGCTCGGTAATTTTTGGAGACTCTTTCTTTGTGTTACAGGATCCCTGGAGCTGGAAGACGATTGGTGGGGGATCTAGGAAAGGTGGTCTCTACTTCTTTGAAGGCGGTCGCCCAGCTCGGCAGATTCCATCCACCACATTCACCGTTTTCAGCTGCTCTCCTTTGCAATGGGATTGTCGCTATGGACATCCATCCCAAAAGAATCTTCAGAAGCTTGTACCAAGCTTAGCCTCAATTAAGTCGTTAGAGTGTCACTTGTGTCAATTAGGCAAGCATCATCCCATTTTTTTTCGAGTCACACTTTGAAACGCTCTAAATGTCCTTTTGATCTTATTCATAGTGATGTTTGGGTCCTGTTAAAGGGCCAAGTTATAATAGCTTTCGATATTTTCTGCCTTTCATTGATGATTTCTTCCGCATGACTTGGGTTTATTTACTTAAGTCTCGCGATGAAGTCTTGTTTGTTATTCAAACTTTTCATCAACTAATAAAAACTCAGTTGGATGCTCATATTAAGATTGTTCATACTGATAATGCCCTCGAATATGTTCAAAAGGTTGTTTCTACGTTCTGTAATTTTGTTGGCATGATTCACCAGACAACTTGTCCTCATACACCCCAACAAAATGGGGTTTTTGAACGCAAAAATTGTCACTACCTTGATGTAGCACGTACACTATTGTTTCAAATGCATGTGCCCAAGGAATATTGGTCTAATGCTCTTCTCACTGCCTGTTTTTTAATTAACTGTCAACCATCTTCTATCTTACAAGGGGCTACCCCCTTCAGTGTTTTACGACCTGACGAGCAACCTTTTGTTGTTCCTCTTCGTGCGTTTGGATGCACTGCGTTTGTTTACGTGTTTGATCCACGCGCTGACAAGTTGTCTCCTCACGCAATTCGCACCATCTTTTTGGGATATTCTCCGACACAGAAGGGATACATGTGTTATTGTCCTCGCCTTCATCGTCTTTTTGTGTCGGCGGACGTTACGTTTCACGAGTCTACCCTGTTCTTTAGTGACTTTGTACAGAGTGAGGGGGAGCACAATCCTGAGAGTGACTACATCTTTGAGCGTGAGAGAGAGCCACCACTCCATGTGGCGTGTGATGAGTGTTATAGATACCACCCCACCATCACCACCATCACCAAGGAATAAGGTATCCGATTTCAATACCGTTTTGACAGCATGGAAACCGAAATTTATGGAAATTTCGACAAAAATTTCGATGAATGCAACTATGCCCGTTTCGACGCCAAAATGAACGAATTAATTTATGAAATTTTACAAGCGTGATCTCTACACCTAAATGCATCGTTTTATGCAATAAAATTTTATGTGGGGGGGTCCTTCATGTGGGATGTAAGGGAACTGTCCTGTTTTTTGAGGATTTCGATGATAAAATATAGGAATTAAGTTATGCAATTTTACTAGCACAATCCATAAACACAAGTACACACACTTCTCCAATAATATCAAACTTACAACATATGAATAATATAGTAACTTACCAACTCAAATCAGTTGTATGTTGAGTGTCATGCTGGTTGAGTTGGTAGTTCAGCATACTATATTGTGTTGATATGGTTGACATATTGCTCCCAGGTCATGTACATTCTGTAAAGTGTGTTGTATGAAGTCACATGCTCCTCATGCACGTCACCAAAAACGAACTGCATCATCCCAAACCTTGGAAAGTGATCTTCCAGATCTCTAAGATATTGCCTCCTGCTTTCAGATGGAGCTTGACGAGCTTGAGGAAGAGGAGAATGCATTGGGACTTGAACAATAGGAATAACTGAACTACCACCGCTCCATGATTGCCCCCCATCATTAGAAAATACAAGACTGCTGTACTGATATGATCCTTGCGGGCCCGAGACATTTGCAGTATATGTATATCTAATATGATGCTCTAATTCTGCTTCTGGTTGTGGTGGTGGCTAAGTTTGATATCCAGAATACTCATACCCTTGTGGGTATTGCCCAAACAACATATCACCAAATGATTGTTGAGATAGAGAATCAAAAAGGTTCATGTTTCCCATGGATTCAGCAATATCAGAAGTGGAATCACTATAGCATTGTGAAGTAGGATAGGAATGGAATCATGTAGGTGTAGTTGTAGCTGTAGGAGGCCTATAGCATGTAGCCTCATGCGGCTGTGGTGGTGCACCACTGTAGTCTTTTCCACCTTGAGTTTTCTTCCTCCGAAAAGTTTTTTCAGCCCTTGTGATATTTCCCTCATGCGGATTTCTAGGAATATCCCTAGTGGTATATGGACGGTCATCATTCTGAGGATCAACTGTTGGAGGATACTCTGGAGAACGTTGACCACATGCATTACCATCATCATCATCATTGTCATCACTCTTAGACTTGGACCCAGATGATGTAGCAGTCATAGATTTTGAAGAACTAGATGCTCCACCCAATTCATCTTGCACAACTCTATCAGTTTCCATATCAAGATCTACATGCTCATGCTCTGGCTCAAGTCTTTCAGGAGGGATTTTGTTTCTTCTTCTTCCTCAAGTACAACACCAGAAGCATCTTCAAATTGCTCCTCTACATATGGATCTGGACGGCCAGAAATATTGTCTAGAATTGGACGGCCTATTTCATTCATCCATTCTTCCAAGGGATCTTCTACTGTACCGGTACCCTCGTCATCACTATCATAAAGGCCCCGAAATCTATCTTGATGGAACGTGTATGCAGTGTCAATGGGATCATGCACTTCAGCAAATTGCACTTCTTTGTAGTTGGCCTCTCTTATGGCTCTAGCTCTCAAACGCATGTTGTAGTGGACATACACGAGATCCCTTAACCTGAGAGCCCCCAACCTGTTCCTTCTTTATGAAAGTATCAAATTAAAAGTGCTCCAATTCCTTTCACACACCCCTGTAGAAATTGTTTGTGAAAGAATGTGTATGGCTATTTTTCTAAGTTGAGGGGCACCGGTCCCATTCCACACCCACCATTCACAAGGATCACCCTCTGCACGGCTGGCTACTACATTGGGGTGGCCAAAGCATTCAAGGCCTTCACGGAATTGTCGTAGCTACAAAAAAGCCAACACACATGAAAGACCACATTAATAGTTGTGAGGTTATAGATAGACATATTGACATAGTTGTCAATAAAATACAACTATTTGTATACCTGATCCAAAACCTGCATCCGTTCTTCTGTGGATGTAAGCAACTTATTAAGCACATCCCTAACTGCATTCATCAAGTCTGGTTTCATACCCAATTGCCGCGAGTAATGGAATCTTGGGTTCAAATAGTATGTTGTAAATAAATAATACAAAACATGTTAATTTCTTAACATAGACCAATTAAATAATTATATACATGATACAATTACAATTTGATGGTTGATGCTCACCGGCTTTGTGTAGTGGATGCATAAGCATATCAGTCCATCTCTTTTTTATGATGTTCAGCAACTGTGCATTGGATGTTGGAGCGGCTTTTTTCACACTCTCCACCATTGTTTCCATTGCGTCATATAACCAAGGCATGGTTGCAGCCTTGTCACCATCTACTAACCTCAAGACTTTTACTATAGGAGCCATTACCTTAAGCACCTTGGTAACTTTGTCCCAGAAATGCCTATTAGCAATAAGTTCTTCAATTCGTCGACCAAGTGGGGTATTGTGCTCCTTCATGGAGGTCCACTCTATTCCATTAAATAACCTCCTAAGTCCATCTCTTTTGTTCTTTAGTGAATCTAGAGCCAAGTAGTTGGTAGCAAATCTTGTTACCCCCACTCTAACTAGATCGCCTCCACAATATTCTAGATGTCTCATTGCATTCAACAGAAAAGAATGATTATATATGAAACCTGTAATCAATTTTGCATCAATGGTCACAGATTTGATGTACTCAAGTTTTCCCATATCTTTTAATATGAGATCTATACAATGGGCAGCACACGGCGTCCAGTACACGGGAGATTTCTTCATTATCTTTTCCCCAGCCTTCTTAAAATTTGATCCATTATCAGTAACAATTTGCACAATATTCTCAGGCCCAACAACTTTCATGTATTTTTTCATCAGCTTGTATAAATATGAGTACTCTTTCACCTCACCAGAAGCATCAACGGAATCAAGGAAGATAGTAGATCCACGACAATGAGCAAGGAAGTTTATAATTTGTTTCCTGTTGCCACTGATCCACCCATCACACATGAGTGTGACCCCATACTCAGCCCACAATATCATTTGCTCCTTAATCCACTGTTCTAGCTCTTTTTTCTGCTCGGGAAGATATTTATGCATAAGTTCATAAGTTGTGGGGGCCTTAGTTCCCCTACCAGACTCCCCTATCACATCAACCATATGTTGTAGATAGGGTTCAGTTGCAACATGTGTCGGGATTCCGTGAGCAAAAAAGAATTTACCTACAGCCTTTCCCACCTTCTCCTTTGCCCCACTGAACATGCCTTTAAGGGTTTTTTGCCTAGGTTCAGGCTTCCTAACCCCTGGTTCATCAAGATTTTTCAATCTAAGACTAGCAGAACGTAACAAAACATCAATTGTGCCTTTCTTACTTTTTGTTTGAGCAAGCACATCCTCTTCATTATCTAGATCAACAACAGGAACACGTTGATTGTGACCTAGTCCAGTCCCACTGCCTCCTCCGGTTCCTGATGGTCCATACCTCCGTAGTATGTGTGCAGCTTCCTCCCTTTCCCACTCACTTCTTCTTGATTCTCTATATGCCCACCTATACATATGCCGACCGTAACCAGTATCTCCACAACCTGGAGGATACACCATGTCATCATCAGACTCAGCAGATGAACCGGTGGCTTGTACATTGAAGAGAGTATCAGTGTAAGATTTGTTGGCCTCAATACATTTGTCTTTCTTCTCCCTTTTGGATGCTAAGATCTTTCTGAAATCATCCCTAACAGATTGTGGACACTTCTGGCATAAGGCAACATTCTTGTCTCCCCCAGTAATATGACGCTTAAACCCGGTGATGCCCCCTCCACCAATTGTCTTTTTGCAGAAGTTACAAACCACCTTTCCCTTGACCCCGGGAACAAGAGTACAATGTTTCCAAGCAAAATCTACTTCCTTGGGTTTGGGTGCATTCTGCCTAGCACCCTCATTCCCAGACGAATTTTCATTAGAAGACATTGTCAACACTGAAATAAATCAAAAACAACATAGAATATGCAATGCATTAGGCCATTAGCAATCAAAACAATAAACGACATAAGAAAAAATTTATACAGATATGTAACTAATTAGGTACACTACTGAAATAGGATATTAACAAGGAAGAAAAAAGGTTTAGAATTATTTTTTTTTAGGTCTGAATTATTTTTTATTTGTATTTTTAGGTCTGAAAATATTTTTTAATTGATAAATGCACATACTTATCAATAATGTATACATATATGTAATGGATTAGGTACACTACTGTAATAGGATATTAATCAATACGAAAAAAGGTTTAGCATTATTTTTTATTTGTATTTTTAGGTCTGAAAATATATTTTTAAATTGATAAATGCATATTTAACAAATAATATATACATATATGTAAGTGATTAGGAGTACTACTGTAATAGGATAGTAAACAATACAAAATATCTTATTTCTAAAAAAAGAATATTTTATGATTTTTTTTAATTTTCGGATTTTTAAAGTGTATATATAAAATATATCTTATTTTTTACAAAAATTATTTTCCATGTGTTCATATTAGTGTTTGTAACAACTTCTTCTACTAAACCTAAGTGAAATAACTAGTTATGATGAATATATATTATATATACTATTATTAGTATTTATAATCTAAAAAAGATATAAAAATTAGTTATTTATGTAAATTTATTGAAGATATATATAGATCCATGGCTTAGATGTGTGGATCTATGTTTTAAACACACAAATTTGATGAATAGTGGAGTAGATCTAAGATTTTAGTGTAAATTACGAAATTATGTGAAATGGAGAAATAGGAGTTCAAAATAGATGATAATAGGAGAAATAGAGGTTGGAAATGAATGAAAATGGAAGAAAATATATTTATTTACCTTGTTCTAGCAGATCTTCAGCTCCAAATCAGTTTTCCCCCTCAAAATTACCTTTTTCTCGCAAAACAGCAGCAGCAGCTAACGAGCAGCAGTATTCTGAGCTCGGTACCGCCGGTTTCGCCCGGGTACCGCCACTTAAGATGGCAAAATAGCACAGACCCCCCTCGAATTCTGACGATTTCGGCAAAACCGCCGAAACTTGGCAAAATTACATTTTTTTTGCGAAATGCGACCGTCTCGAGACAGTCGCAAGGTTTCGTATTAGGTCCCAACGAAATCGGTATTTTGGGGCAAAATTTCGTCAATTTCGCCGAAACCTTATTCCTTGACCATCACCACCTCCACCACCGCCTCCATCTTTTTCACTAGTTTACATAAGGGGAGCAGGGCGTCGCCAAGAGGATGCAGCGTCACCAGTCCAACAGCATGCCTCCTCATCGCCTGACACTCCTGGGGTACCTATTTCTACTGAGAGTTCTCTTGATGCTTCGGCTTCAGATTTACACCTTTCAGTTGCAGCTTGAAAAGGTGTTCGGTCCCGCACTATCCGTCATCTTTTGGCAAATGTTTGTGGTCTGTCTCATTTGTCAACCGCAGCCCACACGTTTGCTCTTCAACTGGACTCTACGGTTGTTCCTCGTTCTTATACAGAAGCAGGCCGAGATGATGGTTGGATCCAAGCTATGGATAGTGAGATGGCAGCACTTCATGAGAACTCTACCTAGGACTTGGTGGATCTTCCTCCTGGGAAGTTTGTTGTAGGTTGCGGCTGCGTTTATACTGTGAAACAGAAACTCGATGGGTATATTGATCACTTGAAGGTGTGTCTGGTGGCAATGGGGTACACTCAGACACATGGTGTTGACTTCTTTGAGACTTTTTCTCCAGTGGCTCGGCTCAATTCTGTACGGATTCTTATTTTTGTTGCTACTCATTTTCACTGGCCTCTTCTTCACATGGATGTCAAAAATGCTTTTTTCATGGTGATCTACTTGAGGAGGTGTACATGGAGCAACCTCCTGGGTATGTTGCTCAGGGGGAGTGTCAGAATGTGTGCAAGTTACAGAAATCCTTGTATGGTCTGAAGCAATTACCTCGAGTATGATTTGATAGATCCAGTATTACACTTATACAGTTTGGGTTCACCCAGTCTTCTACTGATCATTCACTCTTTGTGCACAAGTCTTCAAGTGGTACTATTATTCTAGTTGTTTATGTAGATGATATTGTCATCATCGGTGATAATTATATTGGCATTCTACAACTCAAGAAATGGTTGCAAACACAATTTCAGACGAAAGCTCTGGGTAATCTTCGCTATTTCCTTGGCATAGAAGTTCTACGCTCCAAGAAGGGCACAAACCTCTCTCAACGGAAGTATGTCCTTGACCTCCTTGCAGAGACAGCATGGCACAATGCAAACATGTCTCCACTCCTATGGATTATCATACCAAAACTTATATTTCTGATGATAGTGAGTTTTCTTATCCAGCAAAGTATAGAAGGATTGTAGGGAAACTGATTTACTTGACAGTTACTCGTCCAGATATTTCTTATGTTGTTGGAGTTGTTATCCAGTTCATGAGTGTGCTTAAGACGTCACATTGGATGGCAATCACCCGTATTCCTCATTATATTAAAGGATGTCCAGGGAAGGGCCTTACTTTACATGGAAAAATCTTGCACATACATCCTTGAAGCTCGTTGGGTTCACTGATGTTGATTGGACAGGTGATGTTGGAGATAGACGCTCTACTTCTGGCTATTGTGTGGTTCTTGGGTCGCATTTGGTGACTTGGAGGAGCAAGAAACGGAATGTGGTAGCACGATCCAGCACAAAAGTCGAATATCAAGCCATGGCACATGCTTGTTGTGAGTTACAGTGGGTCGTGTTTGTTTTGTCAAAAATGGAGTGTCTGTTGAGACACCTATTTCCCTCATGTGTGATAACCAGGCAGCCATTCATATTGCTAGCAATCCGGTGTTTCATGAGAGGACCAAGCATATAGAAGTGGACTGCCACTTTATTCGTGATTTAGTGCTCATCAAGAAGATTCAAACTCCTCATGTTCAGACTGGTCAGCAAGTGGAAGATATCTTCACCAAGCCGCTTCCATCTTCAGCTTTCAAGCATATGACTTCCAAGTTGGGCATGCATGATGTGTATGCTCCATCTTGAGGGGGAGTGTCAGAAAATAGTTTTCCTACTTATGTATCTCTTTACTATTTCCTTTTCCTGTTGGGTCTATTATTGTAAATAGTCTTCATCTATATTATAAAGGATAGCCTGTTCTAACCAGGTATCGCTTTGACCCAAATCCTTCTACAATTTGCCTTAGCAAAAAAAAAATCCAGTCTCTAGATCTAGTGCAAAAGCAAAGTATAAAATCATGGCCTATACAATCAATGAGCAGTTATGGGGGAAGGATTTTTGTTGGGTTGAGTATCAATACCCTGATTGTGTGTTGTATACAGTGTGTGAACTAGATTATAAGAGAATTCTCATTAACCAAAACATGTTTATAGGAGGCTCCAACATATAGAAGAGTTAGAGAGAAGAGGGATTATATGGATACTTAAGCAGTACATGGATCACTTAAGTTTGTTACAAAATTAAGTAAGGAAAACATATGTGGGCCTAAGCCCAAGAGATAATGTCAACACTCACCGTCAAGCTGAAGACTTATGTCACGTAGTCCCAGCTTGTGACACAAGTTGAAATAAGGGTGGAGGTAGTGGGTTTGGTGAGAACATCAGCCACTTGATCATCAATCTTCATATGAAGCATGATAATCTTCTTTGCTTTTACAAGATCATGAACAAAGTGATAGTCCACCTCGATATGTTTCAATACGCTCGTGAGAGGTTGGGTTATTGGCAATATGAAAACTAAAGCTGCTTGGTTATCATATTGAAGGGTAATGGGAGATTGTACAATGAGTTCAAACTCAGAATGGATTGACAGGACCACTATAGATCGCAGCAAGTATGTGCCATTGGCCAATATTTAACTTTTGTGTTTGATCTAGCAACCATTGTGTGTTTCTTGCTCCTCCATGTCACTAGATGTTTTCCAAGTAAGATGTAGAAATAGATTTGGATCTTCAGTCTTGAGTGTCACTTGTCCAATAAATGTCGGCATTATCCAAATCCAAATATAGTTTTCTCCTGAGGACATTCATAGAGAAGGCATTTGCATGGAGAGCATTCTTTAAAATCTTTGTATGCGTTGAATGCTACACTAGTGAGATTGTAGGGGCGACCTCATACCGCTTAGCACACCAACCAAATAGGAGATGTCTAGAGTGTGAATAGTCAGATATATTAGCTTGTCGACAAACCATTGATATCATTCTGGGTCTGGATATGGCTCCCCCTCCAATTGATGCCTTCAATGGTAGTCTCCTTAGGTGTGGGAGCAAGTTTCACATCTATCATCCCTATCTATTGCAACAAATTGAGGATATACTTTTTGTGAGAGATTGATGCCAAAGGCGGGTCAACACTTCTATGCCCAAGAAATATCATAGGTTCCCCAAATCTATAGTATGGAAGTGAGACTATGGAAATTTCTTAAAATCGGAGATGCCTTGAGCATCGCACCCAGTGACGAGTATGATGACTATGTCACCGACAAATACCACCACAAGAATGTGTTGGTATAGTATGCCCAGAGAGCCAATCATATGATGATTGCAATGAGGCATGTGATACTTGATTTGATAATAATAAAGGCAATTTCCATCTATATGTTTTAACTGTTTTGAGATAATAGTATAACATGTTAGATGTCTAGAGAATGACAATACTCAATGACGTATGTCTTCAGGTTAAGAACCTGAACAATGAGATCATATGGATGTTAAGAGTATACATTCTTGTTATGTCCCTAGTGGGTTGTTATTGTGGAAATAACCATAGACATCAATAACACAAAAGATAGTGTGTGTTGGTTGATGACAGAATCTCACCAGTCATGATATATGATATCAAACCAAGCACATAGATACATGTTAGAGAACAGTGTATTGGACAGACCCACCGTAAGAGTGATGCATGGAAACCACACTTGGTTAGTCAGGATCATCTTTTATAGTATTGGTGGTGACTGTGGTTCTTAGACCTGAAATCACTGCACTCATCACATGTGGTTGGGTACACTTTGACATCATCAAACGCAATCCTGAAATATGGGTTGTTATAACGGTGATGATTGGGTGACTTTGACACATGGGAACTTGACTGTGAGTGATAGATATAGAATGTGTCCCTCCTAAGGGAGTGTGATATCCTGGCCACTTGAGGAGTGAGTCTGAGAAATGCATGACCATGCACATGTAAGTCAATATATGATATTAAGCTTACATATATCTCAGACAGGCTACTCTGAAACAAGAAACAAGGATTGAACGTTTGTAGAGGATGACAAGTACATGCCTCGAGTTCAATCCGGATATCAGTGACAAAAGAACTATACATTCACTGTAACACCAATAACAGATTGTAGGTTGAAAGTTGTTCTCCAACTTTCCTCTTCACTTGGGTAGCACTGATGTGCGACTAGGCATCACTCTTTGCTTGTGATGTCATAAGTTAGTTATGGACATTCACTGCCAACGTGAAATGGGACATATAGGGTCACACACATAGGATTAACTTGGAAAAGGAGTTTATCCATGAATGATGTTTAGATTGATTACTAAAGTGTTTAGGTACTCAATTAGACATTCAATCAATAGACTTGACTCAGAATCATCAAGTTCAAGTGTTGAACCAACTGATTAGAGTGTCAGATTGATTGAGAATTGTATTGACTGAGTTATGCACAACCTGGACCACCAACCGACCAGTTCACTAGGTGAACCGATAGGCTCATGGTCAGTGAGACGACCGGTTCACTCTGGTGAATCGATCGGTTCACATGGACCAAACGAGCAGGTGTTGGGTTTCCCAGTTTGTGAGAAAAGATTCTCGTTTCACTTGTTCAATTCGATTGGGACAAGAATTAATCTTTGCATTAATTAGAAATGAATAAGGAAAGACAATTGTGGGCAAGTCTGGGAAGTGAAACAATCGGTTCACTGGGTGAACCGATCGGCTCACCTGCCCAAACGACCGGTTCAGTTATGAACCGATCGGCTCACCTGCCCAAACGATCGGTTCAGTTGTGAAACGATCGGTTCGCCGGTTGCAGTGCAATCAGTTCGTGGAAAATCCAAACCCTTCTACTCCCGCACAGACTGGGAACCCTGACTCTGCCCTCTACTATAAATAGAGGGGTACGGGGGGGGCTTCTCAGAACATCAGTTGTTCTGCAAAGTTGTTGTCCTCTCTGGTTGTGGTAACCGAGAGAGCCCAAGCAAGTTCTACCCGTCCAGGGAGGAACAGCGAGAAAAAGACAACTGTAGAAAAGCGACTGGTGGTGGGAGAGTGTGTCGGTGACTAGTACGCCGACAGAAGGGGACAACTCCTTCTAGTCTGTCCTTCAGGACGACTAGAGCTCTCGGTGGTCTGTGTGGACTATCTATAGAGGCGGGAGATTTCTGTCACTCAGGAGGATGACTGTCAACCACAGTCTGGGTCAAGACCAGGAGCTGCACAGACGCCTTCGAATACTAGGTGGTTGAAGGCAGCACTAGCTGCGAGGTATTGTCGCTAAGCAAGCCTCAGGACCAGGTATATCTCGCTAAACCATCTTTCCTATTGCGTAGTTGTTGATGCGATCTGCTGGTTATGGGTTTGTGGTTAGATAAAAAAAATTATTTCTTCTGCCTGTCCTGTCCCAAAACCCAACAGAATGTGCCCCCGAAAATTTCATCTTCAATAAAAGAAAGTGATCACTAGCATATTCCTTAAAGCATAGATTTCAAGTTTGTTGAACCAAGCCTAAGGAGACTACTTTAGCCCGTAGAGAGTTGAAGATGACAGACAGACCTTGGTCGAACACTCCCCCTCAGCAATCACAAAGGATGTTGCATATAGAATTCCTCAGATAAATCAACATGGACGAAGGCATTCTTGATGTCGAGTTGGTGGAGTTTCCCACCAGATGAGTAGCAAGAGAAATCAGGACACAGACCGAGGCAATCCGAGTAATAGGCGAGAATGTCTGAAAGGACTCAACTCTAAAGTTTGTGTAAAACCTTTGGCGACCAGACGGTCTTTCAAACAATCAACAAAGTCGTCGAACCGATGCTTGACAGAGAAGACCCATTGACAACCAACAATGTTCTTATCATGAAGTGGCAAAACAAGGTCCCGTGTGTGATATATTAGCAGAGCCTCCATCTCATCCATCATTGTTGCCTTCCACCCTAGGTGTTGAAGAGAATCCTTATGGGGTTTTTTTAATGGTGGTATCGTTAAGGGTACAAGTTTGACAGAGATGATGATTAGAAGTACAATCTTGCTTAGCTTATGGTGGGTGATTGGCCTGTTGGATTGTATTGGAACCGAGGATGATGGTAGTGCAACTGCTTGGTTGTAGAGGAAAGACAAGCAAGACAACAAGTTTGAGAGAGATAATGATTAGAAGTACAAGCTTGCTCAGCTTTATGGTGGGTGATTGACCCTTTGGATTGTATTAGAACTGAGGATGATGGTAGTGCAACCACTTGAGGAATAGTTGTTGTTCTTCTGATATACACCTTGCGATAGAACTGAGGCGGTGGTGGTTGTAGTAGTGATGGAGTAGGGATGGTAGGAGTGGATGAAAAGCACTTAAGTATCCATTTAATCTCTCTTCTCCCTAATTGGACTATGACACAGAATCTATCGTACTAATGTTTCGAGAGTGTAGGAAGCATATCCAAGCCGACAGCCCCTCTGTCCAAGATGCAATATGTCCACCAACATTTCTACACCATCATTCAGATCCAAGGATAAGACTGTATGTATTCACCAAACTTCTGGAAAAAACAAATTTAGGATCACTGTGAGATGTTCGAAACATAGGAAGCATATCCAAGCCGACAGCCCCTCTGTCCAAGATGCAATATGTCCCCCAACATTTCTACACCATCATTCAGATCCAAGGATAAGACTATGTATTCACCAAACTTCTGGCAAAAACAAATTTAGGATCACTGTGAGATGTTGGGAATATAGAATATTGATGCTCCACCTTGAGGGACAGTATTGACAAAAAAATCTATATTATTTTGTGTTACTTCGTGTTGTCTTTCTTTTCCTCCTTGTAATAGGGTTGACATCATTCATTAGGTTGTTTAAATAGTGTGACTTGAAACTCTTATGGTTTATGACGGAAGCAAAAAAAGTAGGATTTACAATACAAATGAATAGAGACTTTTTAAAGTACAATCTATCAAACATATAGGTTTAAACTTGGGAATGATAAGGAGAAATATTATGAAACTAGTATTATTTGTTTGTAAGTGCTTCATACAAAATAAAATAAAAAACAGCAAACTCAGATTTGAATAAAACAAGTAAAGGTAAGTTAGAGAAAAGAAACCAGAATGATTAAAAGACTATATCAGGACATATATACAGGATTGCAGCAAAATGCGGTAGATTTACAACAATTTACGTTTTAATTGTGTCACAGTTTAATAAAGATAGTGCTGATGTAAGGACCAAAGCATGCAAGTATCCAACTGTTTTTTTTTAAGTCTTTCATAGAATACTACAGAATATCAGTCCTATATTAAAGCACTCTTGATATATAAATAAGTAATCTTTGCAAGTAAATGATGTGAAATTGATAGCATTCTAGAGTGATTGGGCTGGGTTAAAGAATTATCACTTATTAGCATAATGGTTTATGTAGTCATTGTACCTTACAAACATCTCAGCCCAATGTTGAGCAGTATGAGTAGTGACATGAGCATAATTGTGTCGATGCCGTTTTTCTCTTTCATCTGCGGGCATGTTCAAGGCTTGAGCAATAGAATTAGCTACTTCAGTGATATTCCATGGATTTACAAGCAGTGCACCGGCTCCAAGAGATTGTGCAGCTCCAGCAAACTGCAAATAACAACAAAAACATATATATTGTTCTACAGTGACAGATATGAGAACACAATATCCCAGCTTGGTATTGTCTAGTCATATTGGACTATCACTGAAGTGGCGAAAATGTTCTCTAATTCATGTTAACACCATAAGACTAATATGACATTTCACTACTCTCTGCTGATATTAATACAAGAGGTTTATAACATTGTAGTTTTAAAATAAAGTGATGCAAATGTATACAGATGCTTGGCAGGGATAATGAATTTTGGAGATTAAATAATAAACATTATAAACATGCAAACGCAAAGAAACCAGAATCTATAAGGTGTTTGTGCGTCTGACATTTTTCCTTGTTTAGGATGTGTGAAGGATTTATGATAAGTGAGCTTTGTTTCACCACTTGCAATTATATATAGCTTAGATCACATGTCTATGGTACCAAGGAGCTTTTGCAAATTACATGTATTAAAGCCAATGTCAGATAACGTTAGCAATAATATTACAATGACAAGTATCCAATATGAGTTTATGAGCCTCGTCATAGTTTGTACTACTGTGAATCATTTGCAAAGAGTCACTATGCGATGGGGAATGTAAGTAGCACAGTGGCCTTGCTGCAAGAATCCAAAGAGATCCAGCCTATTGTCTTTGGATTCGATAAAAAAAATAGTTAATACTACAGTGCACCATAGTACTTTCCGGAACAGCATGTTCTGTTAGCATTATGTACCAGTATACTACTTTTCATATTTTTAATGATGACAACTCGATGGCCATATAATCCAAACCCTCTTTAATCATACAAGAGCACAGGATATGGTTGCGAGCTGTACTATATTTGTATTTCTGTAAAGAGAATGCCATTAGAACAAATTATCTTTTTCCAACCAAGTTACTAGGTTTAATTATCACTGTGTCATTCTAAACTATCACGTTATACTAAAAACAAAACTATAAGAAAACTTATTCTCTTAGATGTTACTGACTCCCATGAAAAAATTGGCAACTGTCTTCTTCACAAAGTAATTCACAAACTCTAAATTGTCACACAGAAGAGGAAGAGTGGTCAACAGATCAAGTCAGAATTAATTAACATACAGACTTGGATTTGTGCTTGAGAATGCACACAAAGTAGAAAATCGGGGGAGAGTTTACAGGATGAGGAAAGTCAGCTTTCTTGCATCGAAAAAGAATCCAACCCTTGATGTACCTGTACTGATGAGTGAGAAGGGGAGGAAAACGAAGAAAGTTGAGTTAGAGAGGATGAGGAAGGGGGAGAGGTGGGGCATTATAGGGCTCTGTTCTTACAAGCAGGCAACATGTCGCTGTTGTGTGCTGCAACAAGAGGAAGGAGATGGGGAGAAAGGCGGCGGAAGGACAAGAGGCGGCACAGACTAAGTCACGCAGCTCGGACAGCTGATCTGTGGCAGCAATTGTCCATACAGAGGAAACTATTAGAACAAGATAATTAAGGGGAATCTGTAAATATAACCATCATTAGAGACGGTTTAAGGCATTGTGGAGTTTTTAATTTATTATTCCTGGCATCTATTTACAACTTTCAAGCTTCAGGTAGATTTAGTTTTTGAGCCGTGAGGTCAGCCCAGTTGACCCAATGACACAAACATGTAATTTAATGTATATGTACAGAGAAACATGGTGCAATTATACACATTGTATACACATAACATGTCACTAGGTTTTGGCCAAAATTAGTTTCAGCCCCACTCTACCTATTACACTTGTCGAGTTGCAGGTCAACCAGTTCAATCGGCTGAGTCAGGTCGGCTTTCAGCACCCTAATCTGACGCATCCATCCAACAACACAAAAACTAAAGAAAAAATATCAATATTGACTTACTAATGATAGATTAATTACTAGGTCAATCAAATTCTACAGTACAAATTTCAAGTAGAAGAGAAGTCATCTATGTTGTGTGCCTGTTTTAAGGACAAATAAGATATTGAAATAAAAATTAAATTGCAATATTTTAAGAACATTGTGTTCCATCAGTCATTGTGTGACATTTTGCGGTATAAACTGAGACTATAAAAAAAAATTAGACAGCAAACCATGAACTATATTTAAAAATGCCAAATTTTCTCTTATTATTTTTCTAATACTTATTCATTGATTGCTTGCCATATGCAGGAATGGGAGGTCCAAAATCAAATGCAGAATTCAGACTCCAATCAAAGTTCCATGCATTAGAATAAATGAAATTAACAGGTGCAGTCCGAAATATTTTTTCTTATTATGACAACAGGAACAAACATCGCGAAGAAAGGCATGTTGATGATACATATGATACATAAATTAGCAACAGCTGCAGATGTACTCACTTCGCTTAGAATAAGAACCCCTTTTTTTGACTCTTGACAAGCAACAAACTCGTAGCTGACAAGGTTCATCCCATCTCTTAGTGAAGTAACAAGAGCAACATCTGACAGCAAACAATGAAGTAAAAAGAAATAAGGTGAACAAGAAAATAGCAGTAGAAAAAACATGGCAAATTATTAGAGAGCGATGCAGGCTGCGAGGATACATAGCCATCTTAATTGAATATATAAGATTTAAAAGGTGCATATGCAAGAGCCAATAATTGAGACACACTAAAATAACTACACATCATTACGACTTTTAGAACAGGTTTAAATTTCATGCCGATTAGATATAAACTTGTTGTTTAATGCTCAAGTAACCCAAAAAGAAAGACAGACATCATAAAGCATATCTGTATCCAAGAGAAACTACGGCAGTAATCAGAACCCTGATGAAGCCTAGAGAGATTGGAAAAAAGTACTACAATAGGACACTGGATACCAACAAAAACAAAGATAAGAAATCTGCTAATAACATTCATTAGAATTAGCTTTAGGTACCAGTAACAGCATATAGTGCACAGAGTGCATGGAAGTCCAGAGAACGATCCTGCACCCAAATTCCTTTATTACGAAATATACAAAAATTACAGGTTAAGATAAGAATTACCACAGAGAAACATCGACAATGAGCACAGTGCCCACAAATCGAATAGCTAACTAACAACTAAAATAGAAAAATACATTAACTTCAGACTTCAACTATCACTTAATAATCACAAACCAATAGTCTCTTAAGGCAGTGCAGAATAAAATAAGAAAACCTTATATAGCAAATCAAAGGCAAGGATCCTTTTTTAGTAAAAGCATGTGACATACAAAATAACACTAAGACCTAAAGATAATAAGATTTCTTCATAATTGTTTTGTTTTATTATCGGGATCTAGTTAAATGTTTTCACAATGACCATAGGATGTTAAAGATTCAAATCACTAGTCACTAGGCCCAAAGTTCATTTGATATTTTACAGGTTAAATTTTTACAAACACTTCACAAGATGTATCATAACTTTTCCACGTTGAAAATAAAATTGTCATCACTACAGAATTTTTCATGGTAGTTGATGCTAATGTAGCATGTACTAACCTGTCAATGTGGCTATAGGGAACCCATGTTTTCCGACATTCTGGGAAAAGTAATCTTATGAGAAACAGATAGAGAAAACTTAAGGTAATATTCCTTTTAGAAAGTATTAGCCTATCTAGTTAATAGGTTAATTAGTCTATTCTGTACATGGGCCTGTTTCCCTTGGCCCATTAGGGTATAATCCCCTTCCTTGTAATTTCCTCCTCTCCTATATATTAGACAGGGGTGTATGTGTACATATCAATATACAACTATTAAAGTGTCCCACACACTTGTAAACAACTCCAAGTTGAAAGAGACAGAAAATTTCAAATGTGACAAAAATAGGCATGAGCTAACATAACAATTTGAAGTCTCAAGAATTGTGGCACCATAATCACCAGTTGTAAGAACAGGTCCCATGTTAGATTGGCACATGCCACATTAACAACCCAAAACGATAAGCAAAAAATAGTCCACATCATGACCATTATGTTCCAAAGCTTCACAAAGTTGTGATGTTGTAGATTTTGAGAAGTTATGACAACTTTATTACTTCAAGGAAAAGAGGAAAGTTGAAAAATCTATTAATTCAATGGGAAGTGGCATCTTTTACATAATCTACCTTGAAAATACACGTTATGACTAGACAGCGAATCTGTGAGCTTTCGGCAATAATGTTTGACATAGATGTAGCGCAAGGAGATATGTCTACCAGCAAGAAGACATTGGAGAACAAATACATACTCCATCGGAAACAATGGAGGCGAAAGTTGAGACTCTTCTAGTCCTTGCCTACAAAGTGAGCCATCTATGCCCATGAATCGCACAAATTTAAAAAGTGGATAATGAGACAAAAGAATTTCTACTAGAGTTCCAGAATGTTGACCCAATTGCAAGGATCAAGAACCGGCACTCTATCAAAAAAAATCAAGGTGGCTGCTTAAGCAGCCACTTCAGCATCGATAGGTCCCAATTGTTTAATTTGTCCTATAGGCGGCGATTAGACACCCGCTTCTTTCCTGGATTACCAGCTTAACAAGCCTCCTCAAGGCCGAGTAAAGCAGGAAGCTAGTCCCAAACTATTTATTCTACGTCTGTGAATCACACTTTCATTTGTACTTCTAGATATGTATACTAGTATATAGTACGCAACACACATGTATCTATTGTTACAATTAGTAATACTCCTGTACTATATATTAAACTACTATCTTCATAATATGTATCTCTACTGAATAATAAGCAATATCTATTGTTATATTTGTTATTGTATAATATTAGATTAGTATAGATTACTACTATACTATTGTATATATTAATTGTATCATCTACTACTGTTAGATGTCTACTACTATGAATTGTATCATCTACTACTATTAGATATCTACAATCCTACAATTAATATATGTGATTATAATCATCGAACTAAATGTCGTCGACATGGGGTGAAATTTCGCCGATAATGTCGACGTCGACGGCCGGCGACGTCGAATCCACGTAAACATCCTTATTCCACAATATCCTCGACATTTCGTCGAAGTTGTCAACATTTCCCCATATGTCGGCAAAGTTGACCCAAGTCCATACAAAAATTCCACAATGTCCTCGACATCTATCGAAGTCGTCGAAGTTGACGACATTCTTCTGGTATTTTGTGGAGTTGGCTGTGTGAGGGGGAAAAAGTGTTGGAGATTGAGGTAAGATGATTTTGATGTTATCTTTTACTATTCTAAGCGTCTACCCTCTCTCTGCTAAATCTACCATAGATTTACACTATTTTTATGTAGTTTGTTTATTGTCACAAACTTTATATATGGAAGAACTTCGTAGTTCGGAGACGACTGTATGTAAGTGTGTATTTATCTACATATGTAAACCTGTATGGATGGCTATATGTAAACATATATTGTGTTTTTTAGCTAGATTTATGAAATCTATCGATTTTCATCACAAAATGGCTATTTTTAGCTTAATTTTTGTCGAAGTTGCATCGAAGTTTGGTTGTAAAAATCCTCGGCATTTCCACAATCTTCCATGCCCACACCTGTCGAAGTCGGCTCGAAGTCGAAGTCTTGTTCCATGATTATAACATCATCAAGTATCGATTATTATCCAGATTAGTAATGTAAGTTTGTAATCATACAAGTATTTTTGTACTATCTACACCAGTATTGTGATCTCATTATTATAATATGCAATATACAATATTAGCTATGGAATATTACTATATTACCTACTGTTGTCTTACTGCAATACCTAACATATATGTATATATAACTATGCACCATGCTGATATTACTATATTGTATAGACATTAATTTAACACACTATTACATGAGTTCAAATATGTATAAATGTTGAACATATATATAGCTGTATATGTATGTATGTGTGTAATATGTATAAATATATATAGAAAATAAAGCATCAGCATTTCCAAAAGGCGCACACACAAATTTAAAAAGTGCTTGTTTTGCCGCTGAAGCGATGACAGCCCATCTACTTGGGGAATCTTAGATGAAGCACATGGTAAACCTTTTAAGCGGGCACTTTTTACCGCTTCAACCCGCTTTTGTGTTGGCGCTTAACCACCCACTTAGAACCACTTAATCAAAACAAGGTCTTGCATGGTCCAACAGCAAATATAAAAAAAATAGATTTTTCAATGCCTACTATGTATTGCAGGCTATAAAGGTAAAAGAAGCAAACCAGTGTATTGTGTTCTTCTCCTTCCTATACTAAAAATTTGTACCGGTGTTATATGCATTTCTACCACTAACACCTACCATTGATGTACTACTTCATAGTGATCCTATAGGACCTAAATTGATTCTATCGTATAAGAGTTCTATGTTAGTAATGTGAAACTACCATGTAAAAGTATCGCACTAGTACTATATGAGTACTATAAATATATAAAAGTACAATTTATATTGACTAGAATATGTGTATTATTATATTCAATATGGATAAATATCTAATGTAAAATATATATCATACACCTGTCTTAAAATTGACAGTTGACTATTATAATATACTATAGGATACCCTAATATAATCTAATGGTGAGTTCATTATTCAATAACTAAGACGGTTAATAGTTAAAAGTAAGTCAGGAACATAATGTGCTTTTATACTATTAAGTCCATAAACTATAATACATACAAGTATTTAGATATTTACAATTACATTTGAATACCCTATTATGATCAATATTAATGATATTACTTGTTTATTGTGTGGTTTCAATGTTTTAGTACTATTGTATTACTAAAATGTAGATATCTATATTATTCCACTGCACAGATCGATTTTTCAGAAAGCACCCATTTAATTAGCCACTTCATGTGTAAGCGCTAAGGGAAGGTCAGCCACTTGCTTCCCACTTTGCGCTTTCTGAAACCTAGGGTATCGCTTAAGTGCTCGCCAGGCGATTAAGCGTTACAAGGTCGAGTTTTCAATAGCTATAATGATCTTTTAGCTTTTTAAAGGCAACATTGTTTTTTATTTTAGGACCTATTAAGATTCATCATCATATGTGATGATTAGCTAGATGTAGATGTAAGCTTGAACTCCAATAGATTCATCTTTGTCATCAAATATTCATAATTGATGGATGAATAACTTTACCATTAGCAACTAAACAAGAATGTGTTTAGCAGCATAAATCAACGGTCATTAACATGATGGGAAATTGAATACATGTGTTATAATATCTCAGTTAACTGTAGTTGCATTGCTCTTGGAAGACTGAAATAGAATGTTGTGGCATCTTCAAAACAAGGGAATGCTACTACAAAACACCATTATATATGATAAAACTTATAATTGGACCTTGATAGAGAAGCCTTTTGCTATATAATTGGCCATTATGTATTCTCAGTAGTAGTGTGAGTCTTGTTTGTTCATTTGTCCTCGTGAACTTGCTCATAAAATTGCATCTTCTTTGTAACCCTAGATCATAGTTTTCGAGACGCCCACTGGGGCTCCGCCTAGTCAGCCAGGCGCCCGGTGGGGTCGCCTAGATGGACGCCCAACTATTAGGCCCAAAAAGGCATCTGCATAGGGTGCCTGGGTAGCAAGGCGGGGCGCATAGGCGAGTGCCAACCTCATTGGGCACCCACTTTTTTGCAGGGATGGCCCAAGCAAGGACCCTCATACCATGCCAATTTAATATTTTTTTATTGTGGAGCACTTACATACCATTTTTACATTTATGTTTATCATGTATGGTTGGGAATTGGGGTATAAAACTCTAAATTACAACCATTTAGGTTTTATCGATAGAAGTGGAATGTAAAATGAATCACATTCTTTTTATCTATTATGTCGTGAATTTCTTATTATTAATATCGAAAATGTAAATTTACATCGCTTTTTATTTGCATGCTCTATTTTTTGTGTTAATTCAATAATTTTGTTTGAGAATATCAAGGATTATTAAATTTGCAAGGTATGTACTATAGCATGAACTTTTCATTCTTAAATTTGTGTTGCCTATAACAAGGAATAAGGTTTCGCCGAAACCGGCGAAATTTCGCCCCCAAATACCGATTTCGATGTGACCTGATACGAAACCATGCAACTGTGTCGATACCGTCGCATTTCGCGAAATTAAAATGCAATTTCGCCAAAGTTTCGATGGTTTCGCTAATTTCGCCAAATTTCGAGGGGTCCAGTGCAGTTTTTCCATCTTACTTATCGGTACGCAGCCGAAACCGGCGAAACCTGCCGGTTTTTGGAGCTGCTTTGCTGCTGCTGCTGTTCTTTGTGGAGACAAGGTGATTTTGAGGGGGATTTGCCATTTGGAGCCAAAGATCGACTACATTAAGGTAAATAAATATATTTTCTTCCATTTTCATTCATTTCCAACCTCTATTTCTCCTAATATCATCTATTTTGAACACATATTTCTCTATTTCACATAATTTCGTATTTTACACTAAAATATTAGATCTACTCCACTATTCATCAAATTTGTGTGTTCTAAACATAGATCCACACATCTAAGCCATGGATCTATATATATCTTCAATAAATTTACACAAATAACTAATTTTTATATCTTTTTTAGATTATAAATACTAATAATAGTATATATAATATATATTCATCATAACTAGTTATTTCACTTAGGTTTAGTAGAAGAAGTTGTTACAAACACTAATATGAACACAAGGAAAATAATTTTTGTAAAAAATAAGATATTTTTTATATATACACTATTTAAAAATCCGAAAATTTAAAAAAAATCATAAAATATTCTTTTTTTTAGAAATAAGATAGTTTTGTATTGTTTTAAATATCCTATTACAGTAGTACTCCTAATCACTTACATATACGTATAAATTATTTGTTAAATATGCATTTATCAATTTAAAAATATATTTTCAGACCTAAAAATACAAATAAAAAATAATTCTAAACCTTTTTTCATATTGATTGATATCCTATTACAGTAGTGTACCTAATCCATTACATATATGTACAAATTATTGATAAGTATGTGCATTTATCAATTAAAAAAAAATTTCAGGCCTAAAAATACAAAAACAATAATTCAGACCTAAAAATACAAAAAAAATAATTCTAAACCTTTTTTCTTCCTTGTTAATTTCCTATTTTAGTAGTGTACCTAATCAGTTACATATCTGTATGAATTTTTGCTTATGTCGTTTATTGTTTTGATTGCTAATGGCCTAATGCATTGCATATTCTATGTTGTTTTTTATTTATTTCAGTGTTGACAATGTCTTCTGATGGAAATTCGTCTGGGAATGAGGGTGCTAGGCAGAATGCACCCAAACCCAAGGAAGTAGATTTTGCTTGGAATTATTGTGCTCCTGTTCCCGGGGTCAAGGGAAAGGTGGTTTGTAACTTCTGCAAAAACACAATTGGTGGAGGGGGCATCACCAGGTTTAAGCGTCATATTACTGGGGGAGACAAGAATGTTGCCTTACGCCAGAAGTGTCCGCAATCTGTTAGGGATGATTTCAGAAAGATCATAGCATCCAAAAGGGAGAAGAAAGACAAATGTATTGAGGCCAACAAATCTTACACTGATACTCTCTTCAATGTACAAGCCACAGGTTCATCTGCCGAGTCTGATGATGACATGGTGTATCCTCCAGGTTGTGGTGATACTGCTTACGGTCGGCATATGTATAGGCGGGCATATAGAGAATCAAGAAGAAGTGAGTGGGAAAGGGAGGAAGCTGCAAGAATACTACGGAGGTATGGGCCATCAGGAACTGGAGGAGGCAGTGGGACTGGAGTCACTGGACTAAGACTAGGTCGCAGTCAACATGTTCCTCCTGTTGTTGATCTGGATGATGAAGATGATGTGTTTGCTCAAACAAAAAGGAAGAAAGGCACAGTTGATGTTCTGTTACGTTCTGCTAGTGCTAGATTGAAAAATATTGATGAACCAGGGGTTAGGAAGGCTGAACCTAGGCAAAAAACCCTTAAATGCATGTTCAGTGGGGCAAAGGAGAAAGTGGGAAAGGCTGTAGGTAAATTCTTTTTTGCTCACGGAATCCCGGCACATGTTGCAACTGAACCCTATCTACAACATATGGTTGATGTGATAGGGGAGTCTGGTAGGGGAACTAAGGCCCCCACAGCTTATGAACTTATGCATAAATATCTTCCCGCGCAGAAAAAAGAGCTAGAACAGTGGGTTAAGGAGCAAAAGATATTGTGGGCTGAGTATGGGGTCACACTCATGTGTGATGGGTGGACCAGTGGCAACAGGAAACAAATTATAAACTTCCTTGCTCATTGTCGTGGATCTACTATCTTCCTTGATTCTGTTGATGCTTCTGGTGAGGTTAAAGAGTACTCATATTTATACAAGCTGATGAAGAAATACATGAAAGTTGTTGGGCCTGAGAATATTGTGCAAATTGTTACTGATAATGGATCAAATTTTAAGAAGGCGGGGGGAAAGATAATGAAGAATTCTCCCGTGTACTGGACGTCGTGTGCTGCCCATTGTATAGATCTCATATTAAAAGATATGGGAAAACTTGAGTACATCAAATCTGTGACCATTGATGCAAAATTGATTACAGGTTTCATATATAATCATTCTTTTCTGTTGAATGCAATGAGACGCCCAGAATATTGTGGAGGCGATCTAGAGTGGGGGTAACAAGATTTGCTACCAACTACTTGGCTCTAGATTCACTGAAGAACAAAAGAGATGGACTGAGGAGGTTATTTAATGGAGTAGAGTGGACCTCCATGAAGGAGCACAATACCCCACTTGGTCGACGAATTGAAGAACTAATTGCTAATAGGGCTTTCTGGGACAAAGTTACCAAGGTACTTAAGGTAATGGCTCCTATAGTAAAAGTGTTGAGGTTAGTAGATGGTGACAAGGCTGCAACCATGCCTTGGTTATATGACGCAATGGAAACAATGGTGGAGAATGTGAAAAAAGCCGCTCCAACATCCAATGCACAATACACGAGCATCATAAAAAAGAGATGGACTGATATGCTTTTGCATCCACTACACAAAGTCGGTGAGCATCATAATCATTGTAATTGTATCATGTATATAATTATTTAACTGGTCTATGTTAAGAAATTAACAGGTTTTGTATTATTTATTTACAGCATACTATTTGAACCCAAGATACCATTACTCGCGGCAATTGGGTATGAAACCAGACTTGATGAATGCGGTTAGGGATGTGCTCAATAAGTTGCTTACATCCACAGAAGAACGGATGCAGGTTTTGGATCAGGTATACAAATAGTTGTATAATTGTATTTCATGTTTATCTAATATCTATAACCTAACAACTATTAATGTGGTCTTTCATGTTTGTTGGCTTTTTTGTAGCTACAACAATTCCGTGAAGGCCTTGGATGCTTTGGCCACCCCAATGCAGTAGCCGACCGTGCAAAGGGTGATCCTTGTGAATGGTGGGTGTGGAATGGGAACGGTGCCCCTCAACTTAGAAAAATAGCCATACGCATTCTTTTACAGACAACTTCTGCAGGGGGGTGTGAAAGGAATTGGAGCACTTTTAATTTGATTCATTCAAAAAGAAGGAACAGATTGGGGGCTCTCAGGTTAAGGGATCTCGTGTATGTCCACTACAACATGCGTTTGAGAGCTAGAGCCATAAGAGAGGCCAACTACAAAGAAGTCCAATTTGCTGAAATGCATGATCCCATTGACACAGCATACACGTTCCATGAAGATAGATTTCGGGGCCTTTATGATAGTGATGATGAGGGTACCGGTACAATAGAAGATCCCTTAGAAGAATGGATGAATGAAATAGGTCGTCCAGTTCTAGACAATATTTCTTCTGGCCGTCCAGATCCATATGTGGAGGAGCAATTTGAAGATGCTTCGGGTGTTGTACTTGAGGAAGAACGAAGAAACAGAAGCCCACCTGAAAGACTTGAGCCAGAGCCTGAGCATGTAGATCTTGATATGGAAATTGATAGAGCAGTGCAAGATGAATTGGGTGGAGCATCTAGTGCTTCAAAATCTATAACTGCTACATCATCTGGGTCCAAGTCTAAGAGTGATGACGACGATGATGATGGTGGTAATGCAAGTGGTGGTCAACGTTCTCCAGAGTATCCTCCAGCAGTTGATCCTCAGAATGATGATCGTCCATATATCACTAGGGATATTCCTATATATCCACAGGAAAGAAATGTCACAATGGCTGAAAAAACCTTTATGAGGAAGAAAACTCGAGGTGGAAAAGACTACAGTGGTGCACCACCACGGCCACATGAGGATACATGCTATAGGCCTCCTACAGCTACAGCTACACCTATAGGATTCCAATCCTATCCTACTTCACAATACTATACTGATTCCACTTCTGATATTGCTAAATCCATGGGAAACATGAGGCTTTCTGATTCTCTATATCCTCAACAATCATTTGGTGATACGTTGTTTGGGCACCCACAAGCGTACTATGGGTATTCTGGATATCAAACTCAGCCACCACCACAACCAGAAGCAGAATTAGAGCATCATATTGGATATACATATAGTGCAAATGTCTCGGGCCCGCAAGGAACATATCAGTATAACAGTAGTGTATTTTCTGATGATGGGGGGCAATCATGGAGCGGTGGTAGCTCAGTTATTCCTGTTGCTCAAGCTCGTCAACCTCCATCTGATTCTGAAAGCAGGAGTCGATATCTTAGAGATCTGGAAGATCACTTTCCAAGGTTTGGGATGATGATGTTCATTTCTGGTGATGTGCACGAGGAACATGTGATTTCATACAACAAACTTTACAGAATGTACATGACCTGGGAGCAATATGTCGACCATATCAACACTATACAGTATGGTGAACAACCATCTCAATCAGCACGACACTCAACATACAATTGATTTGAGTTGGTAAGTAAGTTACTATATTATTCATATGTTGTAAGTTTGATATTATTGGAGAAGTGTGTGTACTTATGTTTATGGATTGTGCTAGTAAAATTGCATAACTTAATTCCTATATTTTGTCATCGAAATCCTTCATCGAAATCCTCAATAAACAGGACAGTTCCCTTACATCCCACATGAAGGCCCCCCCCAACCTACCCCCACATAAAATTTTATTGCATAAAACGATGCATTTAGGTGTAGAGATCACGCCTGTAAAATTTCATAAATTAATTCGTTCATTTTGGCGTCGAAACGGGCATTGTTGCATTTATCGAAATTTTTGTCGAAATTTCCATAAATTTCAGTTTCCATGTTGTCGAAACGGTATCGAAATCGGATACCTTATTCCTTGGCCTATAATTTAATCTTAACTATCTAGTTACATCTATTTCAACTTATTTAGGGGGTTTGGATTAGTGTTATACAATTTTGGGTGTAATATTCATATATACTTATATATGATAAATAAAGTTATAATATTTTTAAATAAAAAATCATCGTCTAAGCGTTCAGCCAAAGCAAGTCACTTCCTAGCCGTCCCGATAGCCATGCTCTAGATCTTGATATAGTGGGATTCTCCCCCAATGTGGATTAGGGTTCAGATTCACCCAAGTCACATCTTCTCTTGCGGGTGTTAACATTTGGTTCATTTGGTCATACTATGGTATTTATGCATGTATTAAAAAGAAAGCACGTCATATGGTTATTCCTCATTGTTAGGTTGGTTTCTTGACCATATATCTTCTATTCATGTTGATCTTGGTCAATTGACCCCAATGGTGGCCTAACAAATGTTCTCATAGCATGTTGTTGCTTCCTCGTTTACCTCTGATAATAGGATTCTTCTTTGTGGATCATGCAAGGGCTATATCACAATGTGTTTGCTTAGGGGTGATGTTGGGTAGCTCCTCGGTCCTTGGGTAGATACTTGTCTTTTCCGTACCCAGTTGGATTGCTCTAACCTTGTTGCATGCGTAGGGGGGGCTAGCACTTCCATAGACTACCTCCATTTTCACCTGGACAGAGGACTCAAGTCTATCTAATGCCACTATTGCCACATTTTGGGGTAAATTGAGCCTACTCTTGCTAGGAGACATGACTCGTGGCTTTCCTTCCTCAACTAAATCATCCTTTTTATAAGTTTTTCCAGCTGTGTTGGCATATATTACACTTGATTCAGGACCTCTAAAATAGTCTTGTCCTTCTTGAAACTGAATCAACAAGTTGGACTCATTCCTTTATACCTCTATCTATGGGTTATTATCTTTGTTGTTGATTAGAGTCTTCGTTGCCACAAGTTGAAGGTGTATTTCCCTTTAACATATATAAGGAATATAAGGTTCTATTTGCATGTAGAAAGGTATAGTGTATCATAGGTCAATAAGAGTCAGCTTGATCTCTCATGCTTGCGTGTAATAGCCAGTATCATTCTACATTTTTCATGTCTACATCCATTCACAAATATTGTTCTTCACCTTAATTATACCCAGTGCTCAACTTCCACTATAATTTCTATAGAGTTGCAAGAATGTAGAAAAACTATTTCCATTTTTTCAAAAATCTAATAAAATAATAGCACAAAGAAGGTACCAGTCACATGTTCTATTGATTGCTTTCCAACATACATGTCCCAAAGCTCTAGGAGGTCAACAGAGAGATCACAGTTTTCCTTAAAGTTATAGGCTACAGGGGAAAGTATCAACTTGTCTTTGATTGGAAATGTCAATTTCAAGTGCGAAAAATTAACTTATAGTAATAGGGAAGAGAGTGTTAGATTTTCATCTACTGGAAAAAAGAACAATTCCATTATATTCGATCACATTGAGAGGAGGCCACAAATTAATAATCTAGTGGGTTGATCAACTCTTAATACTAGGAAGCATACTCACATATTCTTCGAATTTACAAATTATTCAGGTATAATTCACAAAAAATATGTGACGAACGCTACACCCGAATTTGGTGGAAAACCCGACTATTCCCAAATTCAATGAATAATTCACAATTTTTACAAATTATCCCCAAATTTCATGAATTGTTCCGGAATGTCACGAATTATTCATGTATTAAGTATGGATACACGAAAAATGTTGTGCATATTAATGTGCATGCATATATATAATTATAGATCAGTGTGCTTATCATGTGTATATATGTATATAATATGTAGTATTTGTATGTATATATACAATATATCGCACTATACAAGGTTTTTCTGATTTTTCAAGCATATTAACCAACCTTTTACTGAATCTTTGTCAAACTTTATCTGCATTTTCCGCATAATTCCCCAATGCTGAATTTTTCAACCTCACTGAATGAAATGAAACATGAATTTGTGACTATGCTAGGAAGGTTAACGTAGTCCAACATCATTCCAAGGTAGCCTCTAGACTATCAAGATGATTCAACAACGTTTGAGTGGTTGGTTAATGTCCTTGCAAGCATGCAACAAGAATGTGCACGTTCATTAAATTTGTAATATCGAAGTGGTTTATACTATCCATGCTTGTATATTGGCTCAAATGACTCCTGAACATGAACAACTTCAACTTTAGATACTGAGTTCTTTTTTGTTCTATTATTTCCATTCAGCATACTATCAATTGTTTGAGGAGTATGGTTGAACCAAGGATTCTAGCAAACCCAACATGTGTATTCCTTAGTTATCAAGGCGCCCTAGGCGCTAAGGCAGGGCGCCGCAAACTAGGTGACCAACCTATTATGTGTCTTAAGTTGCCAAATAAGGCCTTTTAGGCCCAAATTGAACCATCAAAGGCTAATTAGCATGAATAGGTCTGGATTTAGTCAAATTAGATCACCTTGTGGCATTTTATGGTTGAAATAGGTATGATTTTGGCCAAATCGGGACAATTTTGGCAATTTAGGTCTGATTGGGGGGAAATAGTCTGGTTTTGAGAAATTTGGATTTGGCCAAGTTGGGTCATTTGAGTGAATATAGGGTAAATTAGGGGAAGTATGATTTGATTTGATCATTTTATGCAAATTTTATGCAAAATTAGGTCTAATTTAGGCCAAATCAGGTCAAATTTAAGGAAATGAGGTTTGATTTGGGGAAAACATGTCTGATTTGAGGGAAATATAAATCTGAATTGGGGAAATTAGGTTTGATTTGGTCAACCTTGGGTCTCATTTTGGTCTATATAGGGTAAATTAGGGGAAGTGATGTAAAACCCCTAACTTGGCTTAATGGTTAAACATGCTTGATTAACTTAATTGGGTACTTGCTTCCTTAATCAAACCTTAGTTTATGTTTTGAGATCAAGAGATAAAGCTAAGTTTCAAATTTGGTCCAGTTTGGACTTTGTTTGCTTAAGTTTTGCAATTTATGTGCTTATATAGACCTTTGTACAATTTTCCCTTTTCTAGGATTCTATCTATAAATTTCACACTTGCATATTGTGCTTCATAAGTGTACATACCATTTTTAATACAATTGATCCTTAGAATGCATTAGATGTGCCATCAGATTGTTTGCTCTTTCCCACTAGGGTTGAGAACTTAGGATTTCTCACCTAAGTGTGGAGATTGATGGTTTCACCTGAGTGTTGAGGATCCGATGGTATCACCAAGTAGGGGAAGGATCCGATGGTTTCTCCTTGTGATGGACGAATCGATGGTTCTCCCTTGAGGTCCAAGAATCAGTTAAAACTTGTGTAGCTAACACTAGTTTAACTTTATTTAATTATAGATATGAGTGAGTCTTGTATGTTCATTGATCTTTGCAGTTTATTAATAAACAACTCTTGGATAAATATGGGAGTTCTCACATTCTTAGTTACAAACAACCAATCACACGTGAGTGACTCAAGTTTTAAAACTACAAACAGTGTTTTAAAAAGCGTCCTAGGCGGCCGCTTAATCGCCACAAGGTGATGGCCGATTAAAATGTGCCATAAGCGCCGCTTAAGTGGATTTGAGAAAAGCGGCCGCTTTTTGCCCGCTTAACCCGCTTTTTTCTTGCTTTTTGCCCGCTTTTTAAAAAAAAAATGTTGTAAGCATATAACATTAAGTACATTATATGCCCCGATTAGTATTAACTATAATATATTAAACTAGCATACATTAAATGTTCTATAATATACCTAGTTCTAATTTAGAATGCATACTTTGTATGTAAGCGGTAATGATATGGTACCTTTGTGGTGTATCCAAGTATATTATAGGTAACTATTATCTAATTTAGAATGCATACTTTGTTTAAATGTACTGCTGTAATGTATGAATATTTGATGATGTGTAAATGTAACAATACGTTTGTAAGCTAGCTATGATAGGCTTATTGTTTATTGTTTACTGTTTAGCTATGTAAACATGTGATACAAAATTGTTGTCGCATCTTGTATATACACTTATTATTTTATGTGTTGTTTACTATATTATATAGATACAATCATTGTTGTATAGTTGTGTTATAAACTATTTGGGTGTTTTGTATCGTCTTGTACAATGTTTAGATATGTACTAAAAATTCAAAAATATAAGTATTGATATACATATGTATGTAATTTTGCATAAAAGTTTATAGGAATTGGAAATCCGCTTTTCTAAAAAGCGCCCGCTTAATCGCCCGCTTGGCAATTAATCAGCTTAATCGTGCTTTTTAAAACCTTGACTACAAAATTCTACAAACACAACTTCAACTAAAGTTACCAGTTTCAGCAAGACAAAGACAGTGAATGCCCAAGGAAAATTAAGAGGGACACCAACCAGCCTTGCATAGCATGGATAACCCCAAGATATACAAGTAGTTGATCACATCACAAGATGGTTAGACAAATGATACACAACTCTAATAAGTAGGAAATTGATGACTTTCATGACGTGCATTTGACTATTAATATCATGAAAATAACTCAGACCAAGATTGTGTTAAAAAAGAATGTAGCCACATAAAGGATGAATAATGGTATTAAAAATTAGAAGCAGAATGAAGACAAACCAAATGATGTATTGGAACAGTTGTCAATGTTCCAAATCGACCATTAATGCGCCCAACAATTTCATGAACTTGACTAGTCAACTTTTGATCTGTCATGACAAATAGTAAATGCAATTTCATTAGAAGAATGCATGCAGAGCTCAGTAAAATACAGTAAACATTACAAAAAAAACACTGAAATCAGATATAAGTAACGGAGGATGTGTAATGGACCATTGAACTCAATTAGCTCAACTCTTAATTCATTGAGGTTGGCCAGCCTAGAATATACCATCCAATATACTTGGGGTATGATTGTCAAAAATATTTAGAGATCATATATTTTTTCCCATGTTCTTGTCTACATTTCATCAACATTGAATCTTCGGCCTCAACCAATATATTCACTTCATGGCATTCTGTTGTAATTCTCTAGGTATTTCATAAACATATATATGCCAAATGCCTTTTTTCCTTGTACCCATTAGTTGTTTTAATGCATATTATATGTAAATTGGGTTTTCTTTAATTAATTGAGGAAGGTTCTATTCATCCTGTCCCCTCTTCGAGCAAACCGTTCACAGAGACCTAGGTACATCCTCAGATTAAACTATTGTACCCCCCATCCTGTATCCCACCAAAGATAAGAAACCTACCCTCTGTATACCTATGTTCTCCACACCCCTTTAATGTATGGTAGACTCATTCTATCCCCTCTACAAAAACCCATAATATTAGAAGGTAAATTGTTAAACAACTCAATAGCAATATCTCTTGTTGATATTCCCCGCCATGTTGTCATAGTTGTCGCCGCCATATTTGCGTGATGGTAGACTTTACTCGTGGTGATAACTCCAAGGTCTTGCATGATCTCATTTACATTCTCCGTGAGTATTCTAGTTCTCCACGGAAAGTTGAACCGATTGCTCGAGATTTTAGCTTATTCATCGTGTTCTGATTCAACCTCGTCGATCCTCACTCCACTCTGCCTACACATGTTCAGAGCATAAACAAAGCCATGAAAGCGGGCCTCATCTCGGTTCTCACCTCTGATGTATCCCGACAGAGCCATCCTCAATCTTCCTCTATAATCTCTCACCAGACCCCCAACCATTGTTCTTTTCTCGTGTTCCAGGTCTTTCTTGAAGGTAATCACCATACTTAGCCTCAACTTGCCCTTCTCAGGCAGCTGCCATCATAGCACAGCTCTCCTTGTATACCCCCATCCCGTTATCTCTGAGGTGTGCTTTCTCCTCAAGCGTTGTTTTGACCTGGAACACCTTGTCAGTAGCCATGGTCTCTAGAACTTCCTTCACCATTCTCCACGCTTGCTAATTTGAAATATTTCCACCCTCAAACCTTCTCCTACATCGCTCTCTCCATGTGATCCATACAATTATTTGAAGCAGAGTTCCACGGATCCACCTACCATCGTGTGATCAGTTGCATATCTCCAACATGCTCTCATCAAGTCTGATGTTGAAACAAACATGTATGTGTTTCTCGGAAAGTCAATCATCTTCAGTCCAAGTTGTAAACGCACTTGCCAATCCCCCTTCCCCGAACAAATGTCTATTTGTTTCCTCCTTGGGAAAAGGGCAGCATCCGCAAGCCGACGTAAGTAAGATTCTATAGGATTTTATCCTCATATTTGTTGGGATTGCTCTATTCCACATCTTCCATGTGTGCGTAGCTGCTCGTCTCGGCAAATCTCTATGCCAGATCCACCTCATGTGTGTTTGATTCCTCTATTGTTGTTCTGTCACAATCTTCCTGGCCGAACTGAGGCTAAAAGATCTGTATATGTGTGGTACCTAGATCGATTTGTCCCGTCTGTGTTGCAGAATTGCGGCATGTTCTATGAAGTGTCTTACCCCTTGACCATTTAGTTCTCTATCCACCAGCGTCCAGTCCCATTCCCCATTTGTTGCCCCCAAATCTTTAATCCAAGCATCTAAGGGCAGGCTAGCATTCTCCAATATGAACTCTAGCAGCTATCTATCTCCACACCATCTGTCTATCCAAAGGAACCTATTGTTGAGTCAAGGTCTAAATTGACTAAACCCGTGTTTTGATGATGACTAAACCATCCCCCTTATTTGTGTCTAATGCTTCTACTTGAGTGATTTCAGATTAAATAGACACATTCCACATGCCTAAACTTGTGTATCCTAACTTGGAGAAATCAAGCCATACATGCATAAAAATCAAGATTAAAGAATAACTAATTTCTCCATAGATTTGATGTAAATCACTTGTAAGCTTAATGAAAATTTAGAGCACTTAAACTGAACATATAAACACTTTTTGGACATTTTTCAAAAGCGATTACAGGTTGGCTTTTCGGCCGAGTTTGTCTTGGTGGCAACTCAACCAACCAACAAGCACCCTGGCTCAATGGCCAGGGTCGGCCGAGTTTGTCTTGGTGGCAACTCGACCGACACCCTGCACTTTGACTTGTCGTATAGTGTTGTTTGTCAAGTTACCTAAGAGATAACTCAGTCGAAAACACTATAAAAAAAGTGCAGAAAAGTTTTTCTAGCCATTGGATGTTGCAAAACTCAAAAATATACCCATTGGAACACCCAAAACGACTACAGTTTAATCTTAAGTGTCTCTACTAGCTAGTAGGCCGAGTTTGTCCAGGTGGCAACTCGACCAACACACTGCACTTTGACTTTCGTATAGTGTTGTCGGCCCAATTTGTCCTAGTGACAACTCGACGGACACCTTGCACTTTCACTTGTCGTATAGTGTTGTCGGTCGAGTTACCCAAAAGATAACTCAGCCGACCACATTGTAAGAAAAAGTGCAGAAAAGTGTTTCTAGCCATTGGAATGTTGCAAAACTCAAAAATATATCTGTGACAAAGTGGATTTTAGCATTAGAATGAAGTAATTACTCTTTTGACCTCACAATACTCACTCATGGTCCCTAATCATTTTTCTTGGTTTCATAATCAATGTTGAGACTCAAATTCGAAATATGGTGATCAATGTGATCTTTATACACATTATAACACCTTAAATTTGATTAATTCATCACTTTATCCAAAAAAGAAATTGGTCAATCATACTTCATCTTTTGTTTCTCGAACTTTTTCTACATATTCTACACATTATTTTGAACCTATGGTCCTAATTTCATCTCATTTGGACATTCCTACTATTTACTATGATTTCTTGAAGATAATGTATTGAAAATTCATGTATTTGCCTCTTATTTGGGCCTTTTCCAAGTCAGCAATCCGTGGACTGTTTTAGGGGCGAACCATGGCCCTCAGATCAGGCTTCCACAGATTGGAGGCCTGATCGAGCAGCCAGGAGGTTGTCTCCTACCTCCCGCTGATTGCAGGGAGGAGACAAGTCGGCCTTAATGGCCAATCTCCCGCTCTTGACCCTGTTTCGAAAATCTAAGCGAGTAGAAACGATCACCTTGTGATTTTGAACTGAAAAAACCCTTGTTTTACCAACGTTAATACACCTTTACGCCGCCAAAATGAGTTCCTTGCCTCTCCCTCTCACTCTGGCGGCCATGGCTGCCACCAAGGAGTTATCTAGCCCTAAACCTAGCTCCAACCCTATTTAAACACCACCCTGAGATACGCAGCAAGCACCACTTGCTCAAAGACACGATCTCACACGCTATCTTGGCCTCGAGCACCCCTCTCTTCCTCCCTGATCTCTTGCTGCAATAGTGGTGCTGCTGCATAGCCCGTATTGGGCATCTCTCCTCCGCACATCCTCTTCTCAATCTACTACTGCCTCTCGCCTCGCGGGATTCCGACGAACCCGAGCGGCAACCCCACTTCCGCCATCCGCCCCTCCTGCTCCAGTTACCCTCCATGCCGACGAGCCCTCTCCGCCGCATCTGCTTGCTCATGCACGAAGACTGGAATGGGAGAAAGAAAGGTCCTCGAACCATCGGTTCAGAGGAGAAGAACATCGGTCCAAAGGACCCATTCGAACCACTTGTGAACCGAGAATCAAGCTTTGAACCGACAAAATCAAGGATTGAACCGGACCCTCCACCTGCAAGCCACGCACCTACATGGTGCAATATTGGTCGTCTGATTGTTAAATCCAAGGGCCATCCTTTATCTAATTTAAGGTATTATATCCCTCTCTACTCGAAATTGCAATAAATAGCCAGATCTTGTTTTAATCATAATAAATGCATCCTAGCTCCAAAAATTACGTATAAATAGTCAATCTTGATCAGAAAAATCCAATGAATCATTTAAAAATACTTTTGAGACTTGATTCCAAATGATTCACACTGAAATATACCTAAATCATGATCTCTTGCTTATTTAATTTGTCAAATGACTCTATTTTAGTGATTGATCCCTTGAAATCATGATACTTGACTCTAATGATCATCTTGAAACCAAACTTGATTAAATATGAGTTTAGATCTGATCTTGTAACTCATCTCCCCTAGAATGTGAATCACGCTAAGGATTAACCTTAATGTTATGATGATGGATCTAATCTTGTAAAACCCTTGATATACATTTGACCCATCAATTTAATTTTGAATTCCAATTATGCTAAGTATCATGATGATGATCTAGAAATGTGATGATGACTTGCGTAATGATCATAAAGTTAGGGTTAACACCTATGATCCTAGAAAACCTAGGTATGTCATTCACACTCAAAAATACTCGACCTTGAATAATGTTGGACATATTGAAATATTGGTCTATTATAAATGAATGACCTAACCCTAAGGTTTACATAGGAAAGTGTAACCCTAATCTCGATTATTGAAACATAATATGTTAAACATCATGACCTTAACCCTTGATCTAATATTGTGATTTAGGATTTGACAGGAAGGGTTGACCTATTTGATTTGTACTCAAAATCTTCGATGAAAGGTACGCTATTATACCTCCTCTTTGGTTGTATTGAAGATACTTTTTATGTATCTCTTGATTGCATACTTGGCTATATACTTGTTTGAGCTATTGTTCCCTATCAAGGAAGCACGGACATGTTTCAAGACACGGACACAGATACGGGACACGACAAATTTCTAAAATGTAGGACACGGACACGGCATTGGATGAGGGAATTTTTCTTAATATATACATATATGTGGGTGTATGATGTATGAACTGGAATTTATCTTAAAGTTTGTCCATATTAATGTATCTATGTATGTATAATCTTATAGGCAGATAGATGGGTGTCTTTATGTGTATGGTAAAAATAATATGAAGTAGAAACCTAAATGTATGTTTCTTGCAAAATGTATATGAGTTCGTATTACTCGTTTAACTAACTTATTAGACTATAATCTGACTTGTAATATCTGATTCAGCTTAGAATTTGCATATCGGTTCTTTTCAACAGATTTGTTTGTAATTGTGACAAGATCACAGCTGTATTTTATATTTTCTCAGTAATAAGGTATAAGCATGAGCTGTATATTCAGCATTTGGACTCTGAATTAAGCTATTGCAGCAGCAACAGCTGCAGTGATGTGTCCAGGAAGTGTCTGGGCAGTGTCCAACTGTGTCTGGGGTGCAAAAAAAAACCAAAATGAACTGGACACGCCCCAGCTGTGCCCAAAACATTTCGGGCCGTGTCCGGGAAGTGTCTGTGTCCAAAATGTGTCCGACACGGACACGGGGGCTGTCTAGAAGTGTCCGTGCTTCCTAGTTCCCTATTGATTAGGATTCTGTATTTTCTTATATTATATTTTGAGACAAACTGGAAAACATAAATGATAATACCCATTATGACTGCCCATATATTGATGATGATGATGATGATGATGTTGATAATGTAGATAATGTTGATATTGAGTGCAAGCAATCCCCTCATTCGAAGTTGGAACTTGTACATTGGCCTCCTACCTCATATGGAGAGGAGCTTGGTGACCTCCCCCATCGCGTTGGGGCGTTAGAGTCACACAAAAATACAAGCATGCTTCTCGATTACAGCATAATGGGAACTCGTAATAAAAATTGAATTGTTTGAAGTAAACATCTTGTCGAATAAATGTTGGATTTGGAAAATCGCTTGTTATAATTTTCTTGAATATAAGTCCTGCCAAATATACTCTTTTGCTATAAACCGTTTTACTTGATTTTGATAGCGTACCGTGCAATTGCATGATTGTGTCTCGATTTTCTTGATTTTAAGCAATACAAATGGAACACTGACTAAGATCGCTTTTGCACCCATATACTCTGATAATAAGGATAAATCAACTATATCTCCTATATTGGGTTAGTTTATTCTTTAAATATCCAGTTTTTGAACTATTATTTCTTATTGTATATGCCAGTGTGTTAGATCATGTTGGGCCACTCAGGGACGGGCGCTTCAATCCTTTTACCACTGTCTAGGCAGTGGGATTGGGATTGGGGTAAGAATGGTTCCGTGACAGTTGGTATCAGAGCTTACACACTCCCATATACTTGAAGTAAATGATTTCTCAAGTCTCTTACACCCAAGAAACCCTAAAGTCCATAATGGTGAAAATTGAGGTGTCTAGGCTCAGGGTCATGGCATAATTTCTCCTATCCGTCTTCACGGTGGCTGAGATCCCCCGCTCTACCTGGCCTTAATTGATCCAAAACTGGACCTAAAGGTTCTCTTGTGAAACCTTAGAGAGTCTTCTAGCATCTCATCTCTTCTTTAAGGACTACCCAAGCCACCCATGTAGATGAAGATTAGGTAGTCTCATCATATCCTCATGTGGTCCTTCTCTTGTGACCATTTACCACATGATGTCTCGATTTTGGGTAGCTTATGCATGGGAAAAATGAATATCAATAGAAAAGTTTGAAAGTTGATACCATGACCTGATTTTAATTTGAAAATTCAATTTTGATCAATTAATTTTGAAATCAAATACTCTTGTATGACCCCTAATATCATACAAACTTGATTTAATCAAAACTTGACTATATACTCCCTATGTTTGAGATGAATGATAATATTTCTGATCTAGTAATATAAGGACTTATACCTTGTTGTTGATACCCATGTTGCCCTATTATTGACTAAACCTCAACACATAGTTAAGCAACTCTCACCCTATTTTTTTTAATACACATCATGATTATGTCATCAAATTATTAATCTTAATGACTCTCAAAACCATGAAGGGCTATGATACAAAATGACACTCTCTATTTTTGAGTAGTATGAGAATCAACAAAATTATGAAATAATTTTGAATCCATGAAAATTTATAATCTAATATACTCTCAAACTCAACCTATGGACTCACAAATGGATGTACCTTGCAGATGGCCCCACAAACTTGTAGCCAAAAAGCAAGATCCTCTAGAACCAATAAGGATCGGGAAGTAAAGACTAATAAAAGGAAGAGTGAAAAGGAAATTCACGAAATCGAGTATGATATAGACAAAGGAAAAAGACCTAGGTTCGATGATGATAATAAGGATGATGTTTGGGAAGTGCAAAACAAGTTACTAATGGATGCTATGACCAAATGGGCGAGATACGCAACATCAATAATTCCTAGAGGAGTCCAAGTCACCATGACTGCCTTTACCCCTACATCCAAGCATGTAGTCATGGAGATAGAGACAAAGATAGATGTTGGAATTCCAAAAGAGGACATGTGCAATCGCAACCATTGAAGTCACCACTAGATCTAGATTTTGATATGGTGATTATCACCACTAGATCTAGATTTTGATATGGTGATTATGTATCTCTTTGTAACTTTTTTTGATATAAACCTCGTACTCACTATATTTTGAGAAATGGAAATATGATACCATTTTAGCTTGCTATTTTATGATTCAGAACCTATCTTTGGATTTGAAAATTCATTTCTAATTTGAATTTTGACTCCCCATCCTCAAATTTTGAAATTTTGACTCGATCATGTTGACCTACAAGTAGGCCATCCATTGTTGTAATCTTTGACTCAAAATTTTGAGATCTTGATTAGTTTGTATTTTTGAGGATGGTGATATTGAAAATATGTATAGGGTTAATTTCCTAAAATGACCTGGGCCTGGATCATTCACCCACCTCGAATATACTTGATAAAGAAATAGATATTGAAATTTTGAAAAATTGCTAGATTTTTGATATGGGTGAATGGCCACATCGATGGTCTGGATAGGAATTAAAGCCCCAGATTTACATGTTTGGAACCTAAAATTTTGATATTTGAATATTGACTCTTGAATAACAAACTTGTTAGTGCATGACCCTTCTTGGTCCATGACACTTAATCTCGACTCTCAATCTCGATTTTCTCTCAGTATGGAGACATGACTTGAGAGTGCCTCAATTGGTGAATTTTGACCTGTGACCCTTTTTTATCAATGCAAATTTATGAGACTGTTGATGAGGTGATAATGTTGAGGATATAATTTTGATTATATAGTTGAGAACATTCCAGTATTTGAGGATACGACCTAGATTTTGTTGATCCCAATTTTGAGGGTTTTTTGAATTTTGGGGACAAAATTCCTTTTTAAGAAGGGAAGGATGTGACAAAGTGGATTATAGCATTAGAATGAAGTAATTACTCTTTTGACCTCACTATACTCACTCATGGTCCCAAATAATTTTTCTTGGCTTCATAATCAATGTTGAGACTCAAATTCGAAACATGGTGATCAATGTGATCTTTATACACATTATAACACCTTAAATTTGATTAATCCATCACTTTGTCCAAAGAAGAAATTGATCAATCAAACTTCATCTTTTGTTTCTCAAACTTTTTATACATATTCTACACATTATTTTGAACCTATGGTCCAAATTTCATCTCAGTTGGACATTCCTACTATTTACTATGATTTCTTGAAGAAAATGTATTGAAAATCCATTCATTTGCCTCTTATTTGGGCCTTTTCCAAGTCAACAATCAGTGGACTGTTTTAGGGGCGAACCTTGGCCCTCATATCAGGCTCCCACGGATTGGAGGCCTGATCGAGCGGCCAGGAGGTTGTCTCCTACCTCCCGCTGATTGCGGGGAGGAGACAAACCGGCCTTAATGGCCAATCTCCCGCTCTTGACCCTATTTCGAAAATCTAAGCGAGTAGAAACGATCGCTTGTGATTTCGAACTGAACAAACCCTTGTTTGACCAGTGTTAATACACCTTTGCGCCGCCCAAATGAGTTCCTTGCCTCTCCCTCTCACTCTGGCGGCCATGGCTGCCACCAAGGAGTTATCTAGCCCTAAACCTAGCTCCATCTCTATTTAAACACCACCCCGAGATCCGCAGCAAGCACCTCTTGCTCAAAGACGCGGTCTCACACGTTATCTTGGCCTCGAGCACCCCTCTCTTCCTCCCTGATCTCCTGCTACAATAGCGGCGCCGCCGCATAGCCCGTATTGGGCGTCTCTCCTCCGCACATCCTCTTCTCAATCTACCACTGCCTCTCACCTCGCGGGATTCCGACGAACCCGAGCGGCAACTCCACTTCCGCCATCTGCCCCTCCTGCTCCAGTTACCCTCCACGCCGGCGAGCCCTCTCCGCCGCATCTGCTTGTCACGCACAAGACTAGAACGGGAGAAGAGAGGTCCCCGAACCATCGGTTCAGAGGAGAAGAACCCCGGTCCAAAGGACCCATCTGAACCACTTGTGAACCGAGAATCAAGCTTTGAACCGACGAAATCAATGATTGAACCGGACCCTCCACCTGCAAGCCACGCACCTGCATGGCGCAATATCAGTCGTCCGATTGTTTAATCCAACGGCCATCCTTTATCAAATATTAAGGTATTATATCCCTCTCTACTCGAAATTTCAATAAATAGCCAAATCTTGTTTTAATCATAATAAATGCATCCTAGCTCCAAAAATTACGTATAAATAGTCAATCTTGATCAGAAAAATCCAATGAATCGTTTAAAAATACTTTTGAGACTTGATTCCAAATGATTCACACTGAAATATACCTAAATCATGATCTCTTGCTTATTTAATTTGTCAAATGACTATATTTTAGTGATTAATCCCTTGAAATCATGATACTTGACTCTAATGATCATCTTGAAACCAAACTTGATTAAATATGAGTTTAGATCTGATATTGTAACTCGTCTCCCCTAGAATGTGAATCATGCTAAGGATTAACCTTAATGTTATGATGATGGATCTAATCTTGCAAAACCCTTGATATACATTTGACCCATCAATTTAATTTTAAATTCCAATTATGCTAAGTGTCACGATGATGATCTAGAAATGTGATGATGACTTGTGTAATGATCATAAAGTTAGGGTTAACACCTATGATCCTAGAAAACCTAGGTATGTCATTCACACTCGAAAATACTCGACACTTGAATAATGTTGGACATATTGAAATATTGGTCTATTATAAGTGAATGACCTAACCCTAAAGTTTACATAGGAAAGTGTGACCCTAATCTCGATTATTGAAACATAATCTGTTAAACATCATGACCTTAACCCGTGATCCAATATTGTGATTTTGGATCTGACTCGAAGGGTTGACCTATTTGATTTGTACTCGAAATCTTCGGTGAAAGGTACGCTATTATACCTCCTCTTTAGTTGTATTGAAGATACTTTTTATGTATCTCTTGATTGTATACTTGGCTATGTACTTGTTTGAGCTATTGTTCCCTATTGATTAGGATTCTGTATTTTCTTATATTATATTTTGAGACAAACTCGAAAACATAAATGATAATACCCATTATGACTGCACGTATATTGATGATGATGATGATGTTGATAATGTTGATAACGAGTGCAAACAATCCCCTCATTCGAAGGTGGAACTTGTACATTGGCCTCCTACCTCATATGGAGAGGAGCCTGGTAACCTCCCCATCGCGTTGGGGCGTTAGGAGTCACACAAAAATATAAGCATGCTTCTCGATTACAGCATAATGGGAACTCGTAATAAAAATTGAATTGATTGAAGTAAACATCTTGTCGAATAAATGTTGGATTTGGAAAATCGTTTGTTATAATTTTCTTGAATATAAGTCATGCCAAGTATACTCTTTTGCTATAAACTGTTTTACTTGATTTTGATAGTGTATCGTGCAATTGCATGATTGTGTCTCGATTTTCTTGATTTTAGGCAATACAAATGGAACACTGACTAAGATCGATTCCGCACTCATATACTCTGATGATAAGGATAAATCGGCTATATCTCCTATATTGGGTTAGTTTGTTCTTTAAATATCCAGTTTTTGAGTTATTATTTCTTACTGTATATGCCAGTGTGTTAAATCCTATTGGGCCACTCAGGGACGGGCGCTTCAATCCTATTACCATTGTCTAGGCAGTGGGATTGGGATTGGGGTAAGAATGGTTCAATGACAATATCCATGGGAACACCCAAAATGGCTAGAATTCAATCTTAAGTGTCTCTACTAGGACCTCTTGGGTTTCATCCCATGGTTAGCCAAGAACTATGAAGGTCCCTATATTATAGTTGAGAGAGTTTTTTCTTCCTAGGAGCCTCCATCCACTCTCATGAGCTTAATCACTTGTTACATCCATTAGAGTTAGTAGGAGATTTATAAGAGAGCTAGTCCTACATGTATATCTTGTGAAACTCTCACTTCCTCTACCTCCCAATCTCTTTTTCTACCATGAAGATGAAGATTCTCTCTCTTGGCTAAGAGAGGTGAAGAAGAAGAAAGGAAGGTGTCCCTTGGTGCAAGCTTCTCCTTGGTGAAGGTGAAGTCAAAGGCGGAAGATCCAAGTTAAGAGTGGGTAAATCCTTGAAGGAGGAAGACTTGTAGCAAGAGTGGGTAAGTCCTTGGAGAAGGTCGAAGATTCGTTGCAAAAGTAGGTAATTCTTTGGTAAGGTGGAAGACTCTTGGTCATGGATAGGTAAGTCCTTTCTAAGGTTGTTGGCTCCCTTAACCTTAAAGGGAAGGCTAGGTACCTTTGACCTTGAAAAGGGTGGTCTTATGTTGTAACTCTTATAATGGAATATAAGGAGTGAGACATGGTTGAAAATCCTAAGACTGACCCCTCTAGGTAATGGATGTACATCTCCTAGTTTGGAGGTTGGAACCACTATAAATATCTTGTGTTATTTGGTACTTGTCCATTCTCTCTCTCCCTTGCTATGCAAGTTTAGTTGCACTCAAAGCTCATACATGCAATATTATCTTAGAAATATCTTGAAGGTCAAAATTTTGTTTTAAGTGTTTTTAGCTCTATTCACCCCCCTTTAGACTCTAGAGCCCATTATAGATCCAACGTCTATCCTTAGGGAAGACTTTCCAAATCCGCCTCCAGAACGTTGTCGCATAAGAACTTAGCTTCAGATGTCCTAGATGTATATTTGATGTCGAGATCGTTGTTCGTTTATATTTCTCATTGCAATATCTCACCCACAGGGATCTTCCGTCATAAGCCTCTGGTGTTGCTTTCATCGTGAAGGCTTCCTGAGAATGTGTCATGCTTTGAATGCCCAAGCCTCCAACCTCCACAGGTCTTGCCACCACTTCCCATTTAACCCATGATCTTCTACATGTGTTGTCCCTGGCACTCCAGAGAAAATGTGTCATGGATTGTTCTATCTTCCCCACTACCGACTTCGGCGCTACCAAAGCCGCGAAGACATAAAGAGGCACCGACGAGAGGACATGGCGTATGAGTGTGATCCTTCCAGCAAAGGATAACAATTTACTCTTCCACAAACAAATTTCTTCTCCATTTTCTCTATCAGAGAGTCAACAAAGGTTGGCTTAATCGACCAATGAAAAGAGGAACACCTAAGTAGACCATAGGGTCATGTTGTCTCCCGACTTTAGTCACTTGTAATGAATCATCCACTATATCGTCTTCCCCTAGGACATGGTCGTCGACTTCTCCCTGCTGACACATTACCCTGTAACTTGTTGATAAATCGTGAGAAACTCCTTGATTTTGTGTGCAGACCCTCTGATGGAGTTAAAGAAAAGCATCACATCATCTGTGAACATGTGTGTTGGCGCTCTTCCTTCGCCTCTCTCCTAAAACTTTGGATCCGTCCAGCCTCAGATTCCAGCGCTAGCATTCTGCTCAACTCCTCCTCAAACAGGACAGAGTCTTAGCGAGCAGGGATTGCCTTGCTTAAGGCCTTTAAACACCTCGAAGAAACATGTTGTGCATCTGTTCAAACAAATAGATAGCCATGTCCCTCAAAATAAACCCAGGAACAACTTCGTCGCTTCCTCTGAGAGCTCGAATCGTTGAAGAATCAACATAAGGACTGGCCACTTGATCCTATCATACACCTTTGACATATCAAGCTTTAGGGCTACATTACGACCCCCCCAGCTGACCCAAGGTTGTAGACTAGCTCGTTCGCTAGACGAATGCTACTTGTGATATCCCTCCCCGCGACAAAGGTGTTTTGCTTTGGGCTGACTAAGGTTGGCAGGAGCAAAGCCAACATATTTGCCATCACCTTTGGAGATCACCCGAAGAGAGCAATTCTCACACGTGATAGGACGAAAATCCCCTGTTAGGGATATTGCTCCTTCCTTCTTTGGATTGAGGACTAAACTTCTGTCCCTTCCTTCTTTGGATTGATGACTAAATGAAAACACTTGATGCTCCTGTGTAGGGTTCCTGCTGCAAAGTAGAACCTCACAAGTTCTACGAGATCGGACTTCATCACTTACCAACCAAACTAGAAAAGCCTGATAGTCAATCCGTTAGGCCCCAACACAGAGTCTGGTTCTAAGTTCCAAACCGCACGTTTGACCTCTTCTTCTGTAGGCTCCACTTTAAAACGAGTATCATTTACCGTCGAGACAGGGGGGTATAACGAGAGGAGTTCCTCCCCTTGGTCCTGATCATAGCCTTGCTTAGGGCCAAAGAACTTTGTAAAATGATCACCTGCCTCTTCAAGGATTTCCCTCTACTCGTGTAACATTTCACAATTATCCTTGACCGGATTTAAAATCGTTGTCTGCTTCCTCCGAGCCTTTGCAAAGGCATGGAAAAATCGGGTATTCCTATCCCCCTTCCCTGAGCCACCAGGTTCCTGCCTTTTCTCTTCAAAAAAATTCCTCTCTTTTGTAAGCCGTCTCCAATTCTTTCTCTGTTTCCTGTAGATCCTGCAGGTGATACTTCGTTGGGTCATCATCGAGATTCATCTGTAGACCACGAACCGCGTCTTCTACTGTCTTGATGCTTTGGAAAATATCGCCAAACACCAACCGGTTCCAGTCCTTCAGCTTGCGACGTTAATTTTTGGATTTCTCTAAAAACCTACAGCTTGGGTCACCCCAAACTTCCGTTCTCCACCCTTAATCATGTCGATGCAACCTGGATGGGTTATCCATATCGCATGAAACCGAAACTCCACTTCCCGAGCCAATGTAGCTTGATGTGCCTCCACCGAAACCAGCAATGGACAGTGATCCGATTCTAGATGTCGGGAAAGGTGTGTTAGCCTACAAGACATCCCCGTCTCTCCCCATACCTTGTTAAACAATATATTAAAAGATGTTTCAACTAAAAGCATGGACTCATTAAACATTTATTACATATTTTACAATTTCTGAAGTTTTCAAATTCAAAATAGATAATTCTATAAATTATGTTCAACTACCAAAATCGATCAGCTACATTTAACCACGGGAAGTAAGTTGAACTTGATTCACTCTAAACGATAGTTGAGAACTAGTTACAGATTAAAGAAGCAATGACATTAAGCTGCATCATCTTTGGATTATAGGTTACATCACGAACAAAAACATGAATTAACTTCAAGATTTGCAAAATCGTGATAGTATGAGAGGTTTCTCAGGTTTCGAGTTAGACCATTATGGAACTATATATGCATTGACATGTTCAAGAATTGGTTTGCTTTCTGTAAATACAAGCAAGGATACAAATGTGGGCTCATTGGCCCTTTTTCTGATACAAGAAGAGTAGCACAAATATGCTTTTCAAAATGCATATTTGTCCAATCCTTTCATCCGAGGCACAAGATTGCCTCTCTCGTGCCTCAAGAAGGTCTCGTACATGTGGTGTGCACATTAACTCTACAGTATCTAAGAAAACTCTCTTTACTGCTAAATTAATACTCATTAGGCAGTATAACTTCCATAGATGTTAAACGATCTGTTACATTGATGTTATTTGTATTAGATAGCGAAGGTATACAACTTCAAAAGTGTTTGACTAGAAGCATTGATCAAAATGACACTACACATTTGTTGATATGATAAGTACATGCAAAATAAACCTAATCTACTTATAATGATACTGAAACGAAGAAACATACATTCGGGAACGTCAGTCCTTGTTGGGACTGCAATTTGCAACAAGACAACTTTGTCCCTCCAGTGAGTATTTTCTTCTAGAAACTTTTCAAAAGCTAAAATCTTCTGAGGAATTCCTTTGATCATATCGAGGCGATCAACCCCCAACATCACCTATAATAAGCATTTTTTTCATTAAGAACTGAGTAAAAAACAAAAAACAAAAAGATCAAGATGATGTAATGCTCTACCTCTTATACGGAAAAATAAAATAATTTCAGCAACTAACTTAAGGTAATATATTTCAAAATATATACATAACAAGTTCATAGCATAGTCACAAATTCAGAATTCGGGTTTCATTTAGCGGGGTCGGAAAGTTTTGGCATTCAGGAAATATGAAGAGAATTTCGATAAAAATCGATAATGATTAGGTAAAAGTTCGACCAAATATTCGGGAAAAAATAGGATAAATTTCGGACAATACAATGTGTATATATACATACAAATATTAAATTAAATATACATAGATACGCAAGATAAACACATTGATATGTAATTGTATATATGCACACCATGATTTGCATATTCTCTTTATTCCCAAATGCCAAAATATATAATATGTTCTTATTCCATAAATGAACAGTTTATGAAGTTTCATTATAAAAATCCAAACGCCAAAATCTGATATGTGCATCTTGAGGCAAGGCTGGGAGATAAAGCCAATACATACCTTATACTCAAAGTTAACCTCACGGGTATGCTAATTTCTAACTTCTTTCGGATAGTTTTAGCTTCACAAAAGACTTATTAGGGTTCTTTTAGTTGTCCATGAAATTCCTTGATACAAATAATTACCATACAATAGAACACATAATGCAAACTACAAAATTGTGAAGTGAAATGAATATAGCCTAATACTTAAGTACAAACTACAAACTAAGCAACCACAGGAACAGTTGGTGAAGCGTTCTTACTGTTACCAAGTACTAGAGGTCAAACCAAGAAGCAATATGAAGACAGAAAGGTTAATTACATAAATCCTGAGTTAGTATAAATTCAAGAGAAAGTTAAAACAATTTACTGATAAACAAGAAAGTAGCAAAGTGCACAACATCAAGCACCTAGGGATTATCATTTCTTTACTCTGACAAGATTCAAGTATAAGAAGTTTAAAATCACTTAGGCATATTAAGGATACTTGTTTAGCTATAGTTCAAAATCAACCACACCTTTCTTCCAGCAAATCTTTCCTTAAGTTCTTTTATATGTTCTTGAACTTGTGGAAGATCTAGAGCCCGCTTAAACCGGCCAGAGTCAATCCCAATAGGAAACTGGAAAAGGCAGCTATGTGTTAAGCAAGATAGAAAATCAAACAAGATTTGCCTCAAGTTTGTCAAATGCATTATCCCAAGGCAAAACACAAGTTATTTTATATAATATCTCAAAAACAACATTGAAGATGCATAAGCAATTCAAATACCGCTGCCACTCGAGTCAATTTTCCTTGATCCTCTACCCCCTCAGGTGTGCCCTCAAGTCCAAGAATACGTGTGCAAGCACTAACAAAGTGCCTTGCATAATCATATGTGTGAAAGCTGAGCATAAACTAGTGAGTGAATAACAACATGATAAAAAATCTTATCAATATAATGGCAATCTAAAAGAGGTTAGCTCACAAAAGTAGGACAAATAGGAAGGGTGATAGAATAGTAGAAGAAGAAAAATAATTCAAGCATATTACTCTAGCTATGAAAATCAGAGCATAGTTTTCAGAGTATTGGTGATATGTATTACAATCATGAATCCACCTCATTGCAGGTCTATAAATTACAGCAGTCTCCATCCACAAGTTCAGAACATCTTAGACAGATACTGTATGCAGAGATGCAAAAAAAAAACTGCAACTTGGCAGGCATACATATATGGATCAGCTTGTATTTTACATGATGAATAAAGAAAGGAGAAGACTGTAAAACATTATGAACTACAGTATAAGAGCATGAACTTATATCTTGGTTATCGATTCAAAATGATAAGGGTGCTTGTCTATGTGCAAGCTATAGATTTCACTCAATGAATGTTAGAAAAAGTTTCAGAAAAGGGGGGAAAGGCATCACAGTAAATACAGGTTTATAAGTTCGCAGGTATAGAATTCCATAAATTGGCACATGTTAAAAGTTTTTCTTGGTCAGAGGTGACACGGAATGATCTTCATAAGAGAGATGACTATCAAGGAGTCGCTTTCATGCTTATTTTGTTCTAGTGCATTCAACGGCCAATATAGGACCGACTTCTAGCAGCATATGATCAATGGTTAGTAGTCATGAGAGAAACATATTTATCATCAGTATATGAGTTTGAAACAGTGTTTTCCCGCATCAATTATTGATGAGAAGAATACACCACAACCTAAACATTGTGCGCACCAATCAAAATATATACACCTCTTGCTTTGTTAGAAGAATAAAAAATATGGGCACACTTGTTTTTAGTCACAGAACTGGATAGAAGTTGCGAGGAGCTTGCTCACCCAACCAAGTCCGCAGCAAGAACAGAGCGTAGTAGCTCGGACCTAGACGGTAAGGTCCTGTGTATTTCTGACGATGGGAAAGGCGTGTGCAGGAACCAGCCAACTTTCATCTTGCTGTTGCGCTCCTTAAGGCACTTGGGTAGGAACATGAGGTGGTAGTCGTGGCACCACACAACATCACCTTCCTCATAGTGTTCGTTCACTACGTCAGCAAACATCTGGTTGGCCCTTTTGTAGGCGTCAAACTGGGACTGGAAGCTGCGTGTGGTGGCCAGGCGGTCTTCCTGCGGGAGGCCGAGGTAGTGGAAGAGCGGCCAGAGGATGTTGTTGCAGTACCCATTATAGTACTGGTGGACGATCTCTTCGTCGAGGAAGACGGGGATGCATCTCTGAGGAGGTTTGTTAGAAGGAAAAAGAAGTCCATCGTGAGCCACAGTACCGGGCAAGTCAAAGCCAAAATCGATTCATAAATTTCAAGATGATCAAGCTGCATGTTTGATAGAAAGGGTAAAAGAAATAATCTGAACAGTAACAGACGACCACTGGACAGGAATAAATAAGAACAAGCAAAAGTTGGGTGAAGAGAAAACTTTAAAAAACAGCCGCAACAGTCCCAAGTAACCTTCTCCGCAAGTGCTTCTGTGAGGGCTCTCTGCCCGCGGTCGTCTGGAACATTGACTCCCGCCCACCCGATCCATTTGGCCTCGAACTCTTTGACGCCTGTGGGGGAAATGCAGCTGCGTCACGCCGTCTGTTCGCAAAATGGAGTGTATGGGCGAGTGAAACTGGGGACGGCGTACTGTTGTCAATCGGATTTGATTTGATAAAACCAACAGGGCCCCGTTGAATAGCAGAATGCGCGAACATATTGAAATAATATAATCGAAGAAGGAGAAGAAAACAAGGAGAAAAGACAACATCAGCAAGAAGAAAGAGAAACCGTTCCAGGATTACGAACAGGATAGTAAGCCCATTTCCATCTCCACAAAGACAGGTTCACAAAGACGGCGCCAACACAAAATTAAAATAATAGCTAAAGAAACGAAGAAGGAATTCTAAACTTTACGAAAAAAAATAGGTAACAAAATGTAAGAGTGCGGTGCCGGCTCGATATGACGACGCTCGACAATGAACGCTAGCCAAGTTCACCTAGAAGCGCACTGACTAGCCCTCCGGCGCTGATCTCAAGTGACCATGAGTCCTCCCCTCTCCTGACCGCCGACACCGGCAGCCTGTTGGCGACAACAAGCAGCCTTTGCTTAGTCGGCCTCCCATCGTCACCGTCATACGCCTCGCACACCACGGCCGCCCTGCCTGCGGATGACGCATCATACTCCCTGTCGCGCTCGATGGCGCATACGGCAGCGGAGGCGGCGTCAGGACTTCGACCGTTGATCCCTTGGTGATGATGGTACTGGTTCTCGAAGATCCCGCCCATGGCGGCGCCCGAGGAGCCTGCGGGACCGGATTCCACAGGAGAATCACCGGATGACGACGCTGAGGAGGAGGCTGGGGCGGAGGCGGGGGCTCCGTAGAACGCTCGGTTGAACTTACGAAGCTCGCGCTCTCGAAGCAGGCGCTCGACTCGGGTGCTGGTGGGACTACGCCCCCCGCCGCCTCCGCCTCCGCCGGTAGACACGCGTTCAGGTGACGCCAGCTTCATGCAGTTCGTGGTCCTGGGGTGCGATTATTCACGTCGACGACGGCACCGCCCGCATTCGCTGCCAGAGAGAAACAGTGTGCACAATCAAGCGCCGGTGAGGTCGCGGTCCGCCCCGGAGCACGGGCGCAATAACGGATTTGATAGGTGTGGAGGCCAGCTTATATATATAGAGTGAGAATCTTGTGTAAGAGAAAGTGTACCCAACTGAATAAATGTATGCATCAAGTTACTAAATAAGTGTATGCGCCAGGTTAAGAAAAAGTGTATGGCCCACGTTACCCACGCTATACAATTAGGAAAGTCCTTTGAGGTGCGTTGGAATAAGTATACGAGAAAACATAAACTAATCTGTATAATGGTTAGGGAATAAAAAGAATAACATAATATTCAATATTTCCTTAACTCTATAACTTTCATATCTATGTTTACACGAATATCTTAATTGGTTTATCACACTATGGGGAGCACTCCAAATACCACCATCCAAACTAGGCACCAGTACCATACTAGAGTTTGGAAACACTAATCCATGCCATGATAAATTTGAAAGTCATAAAGTGATATATAGACTGGTATATCTAGGTGAAGTAGTCAGTGCATTTTTTTTTTTTGAGGCAAGGTAATGATGTATTGAATAAACACATTCAGCAAGCAAAGACCTGCTAATGTGAAGAAACAGCGAAGAGTTTGTAGAGGAAAGGAAATAAGCTGAAAGTAAATCGGGGGAGGCACCCCTTAAGACAAACCTCTTTTAGAAAATAAAGTTTTTGCATACTAGAAAAGGAGACTAAAAGTGCAGAACATGCAAGGGATGTAACGACACTATGGTTGCTGCACAAGACTGACGCCCGTCTCATCGTCCACCATGGCTTTTAGATCACAAAGGAAAGCTGCTTCCGATTCCGCTGCTTCAGAATCACCTTCACCAGATTGCTCTTGGGAAATACCTGTTATTTTTCCTGCAGTTTGATAAAGATGTGGAGATCGGCATCGATATCATCTAAAATAGTCTTAGCCATTTTTTTTCTTGTTATTGAACATCCTATTGTTTCTTTCCTTCCAAAGATTCCAGCAGATGGCTGAGAATAGATCATTACTTTTGTGCTGCCTGTAAAGCCTAGATGGAGGAATATGAATAGGGAAAATAGATTCCTGGAGATCAGGAAGACTATAACGCAGGAAGTGTGAGATGATAATTTGAGAGAAAGGGCATTTGAAAAAGATGTGACTTGTTGAATCCTCGTTTTGCTCACAGAGGACACATTTAAACGGTCCATGGAAGCCCTTTTTTATGATGATTTCTCCTGTAAGGAGCTTATTGTGGAGTAGAAGCCATAAGAATGTTTTATATTTATGTGGCCATTTTTGTTTCCAAAGTTTAGATGATGATGGGGTGATACCTCTGAAAGAAAGAAAGTTGTAAGCAAGTTTCACCGAATAATCTTTACCCCATTTCCAAGAGATGTTATTTGAGGTGTTTTCTTCTAAAGAGGTTGAGATATTACTGAGATCTTCTTGACTTAAAGCAGAGAGGATACATCTTTTTAAGGAGTTTGATCTTTTGCTGGTGATAAGGGATAGGGCTTTATCGATTTTTATATGGATGAGTTTTTTTGGAATAGCCCAAGCTGTTTTGAGGTTTATAATTGAATTGTTATTATACCAATGGTCTGACCAGAAAGAGATATTCTTATGAGAGTGTGGAGGGGTAATTAGCAACTGTTGAATAGTATTAATGTTTTTATTTATGTATTTCCAAAGGGGGGAAGCAGATTTTCTTTTGATTTGATGCCAAGGCGGTGTTGAGCGATAATATTTATGCATGATGAGATTTGTCCAGATTTTTTTTTATTTTGGGTGAGGCAATCTATGATTTTGGTAATCAGACAAAGGGAGTGTGTTTCAATGTCTATAATCCCCCATCCTCCTTGGTCAATGGGAGCAGAGATTGTTTTCCAATTAGCCAGATGACAGTGTTTCCCCGATTTATCATTTTTGTGTGCATTGTTCCAAAGGAATTTTCTCCGAATTTTGTCCAAGATATGTCTGGTCTTTGAGGGCAAGGGAATGCAGCTGAGGAAATGGGTTGTTATAGGAGTGATGGCACTATTAAGGAGGGTTAGTCTGCCCGAGAGATTAAGAAAATTGTTTTCCCAGCTAGAAAGTTTTGAGTTTATTTTTGTAACGATGGGATTCCAAATGGCATTTGTGATGTTGTATGGAGTGATGGGTAGGCCCAGGTACTTGATTGGAAAGACTTCCGATTTGCATTTAAGAAAATCTTGTAGTGCCTTGAGGGTGGAATGATGGAGGTTAACTCCAAAGATGGAAGACTTTTGAATGTTAACTTTAAGGCCAGATATGTAGGAGAATAAGCCTATAATCCTGAAGATGTTTTGAACCGAGGATAAATCTAGAGAGGAAAAGATGATGGTATCATCCGCAAATTGAATAATATTTTCCTTGCATTCCTCAGGAGAAGAAATGATATTATTTTGAACACCCAGATGGATCATCTTGGAAAGGAGGGTGGTAAGGATGATGAAAAGGTAGGGAGAGAGGGGGTCACCTTGTCTAAGTCCATTTGTATTATGGAAATAGCCAAAAGGGACACAGTTTATGATGGTAGAGAATAGACCTGTCAAACGGGTGGGTGGGTTGGGTTTGGGTTGGGTCATTGCGGGTGCGGGTCTGGTGGGTGCGGGTCAAAAAGATACACTTCTAAACGGGTGGAAGAAAAGCATACCCAAACCCGACCCAGCGGGTTGCAGGTTTCCTGCGGATGCCCATATAAAATGTGTACAATCAACAATAAGTTACCCGTTGCTTTCTTTAACACTAAAAATAACATTTGAATCAGCTTGTAACTATTGTTTTTATGTCAAATATAGTGCAAAAGAACCAACCAACTACTATGTTTGACGTCAAATTATTTGATTAGTTTTTGATATATGAAAAAGTAGCAGCTAGTTGTATGTTGATATAAATTAGGAAAATTGATGTAATTTTATTAGATAAATATCACAAGAAAAATACATAATTTTGTCATGTAACATTAGGCATTCCTAATATTACAAATACTTGTTATTGCCTATTGCAAACACAAAATAAAGAGAATACAATTATTGTTGGTAAAGGTAAAGAATTAACTTGTACAAAACAAGCAACATCTTTTAATAGGTGTATGTGTATATTATGTATATGAATATATTTGCTTCAATTAACTGGGTCACCCGCGGGTACCCGCGGATCACCCGCGAAACCCGCTTAATAAACGGGTGGGTATGGGTTTGTGTGATTTTCAGCAGGTGGCAAATTTTGCCACCCAAACCCAACTTAAACGGGTCGACCCATGGGCGCCCGCGGATTTTGACCCAGTTTGACAGGTCTAGTAGAGAAGTGATTTGTGGAGATGCAAGCGTAGATCCAGGATATCCATTTATCAGGGAAGGCAAAACCTTTAAGAGTTTTAAGCAAGCAATTCCAGTTTACAAAGTCGAAGGCTTTCTCAAAGTCCAATTTGATAGCCAGAAGGGGAGTATTGTTTTTATGGCAGAGATGGATAGATTCATTGTCATTATGAAGGCATCTTGGATACTTCAGTTTTTTAGGAAGACTGAATGATTTAGAGGGATGATGCCATTCATAAGAGGTTTAACTCTATTGGCTAAGGTTTTGGCAATGATTTTATAAGATGTATTTATAAGACTGATTGGTCGAAAATGCGTGATTAAATCAGGTTTGCTATTTTTTTTAATCAAAGAGATGAAAGTTTTATTTATGTATTTTATGATGTTTTGGGGGTTTGGACTGGAATGAAAGGCTGAGAGAAGGGCAAGAAAGTCAAGCTTATAATGATTCCAATTAGCCAAGTAAAATTCCACATTTAGTCCATCGGGTCCAGGGGATTTATCTTTGCCTAGATCGGAAATAGTAGTTTGTAATTTCTCCAAATTGAAAGGTTTGATTAGGTCAAGGGGATGTTGGATTTTGTTTAGGCAAATGGAGTCCCAATGAAAGTGATCAAGACCAGCCGGATTGTGATTTGAGTTGAAAATATTTTGGAAATGGTTTTTTATGTGCCTTATGATGGTTTCTTTGTGGGAAGTGAGACTTCCGTTTATCTTAAGATGTGATATATTGTTGTTTCTGAATTTTTGATTACAAATTTTATGGAAAAATTTTGTATTTTTATCTCCTTCTTTGGCCCAAAAGATTTTGGCTCTTTGTTTCCATTTAGTTTCTATTTTGTTGTTTATGTTTTCTAGATCAGCTTTGAAGGAAAGGATTTGAGCCGGATCCGCAGAAGGATCTTTTTCTAAAAGCAAAAGATGGTCCTCAAGATTTTTTTTGTCATCCAACAGGGTCGAGGGATTATTGGTCAGCCAGTTTTTTATATGTTTTTTGATTTTTTTGTATTGTTCATAATATGAAGACCCATGTTTGTTGATTGTGAGCAAGCAAGATCCCAGGAAGCAAGACAGGAAGAGTTGAAACTATCATTTTGAAGCCAGATATTTTTATCATACTTGTGTATCTGTTGGATTGCATTTTTTACACTAGATTGGGTTCATAGTAATACTCTAGTTTGAGGTGCTCCAAGAAACTGACCTTCCTTCACGAAGTCAACCACCTTGGGCGTACCAATCGCATAACCCAAGATCGACAGTGCGTGCCTTGACCAATGCTACACCGCCGCCAGTCGTCATGCTTGAGCTTCCGGGTGGGAAGGAGATGGAAGTGAAGAACATATATGATGTGTTGTCGGATAGATGCAACGCATGTAAGGTGTTCAGACATTTGACAGTGGATTGTCCAAACGGCCAGAAGACACAGGCAGTGGAGGTTGCTGATCGGGGAAGATCAAAGAGTGTAAGACCTATGAGGAGAAGAGGAGGAGGATGATCAAGTAACAATCAAATGAGGCATGCCCCGAAGGTGACCCTTAGCACTGATACTTCTATGCTAGAGACGACACAGAGGAAGGAACAGCATGTGGTAGTTATACAGGAGGGTGCAACTCCTCTTAGAGGAGTTGTGGAGGAGAACGTGGAGGTCGAACAGATACAGGCGATGGTCATGAATCCATCTATAGTGGTAGGCAGCAGGATGGAGGGCGAGGTGCTTGTCAGTTCATCTGTTCATGTGGTGGTTGATATGGTTGGCAAGTTGGGGGATGATACCAACCCGTTCTAGTTACTGGAGGATCTGGCAAAGGAGGGGGTTTTGGAGCAGGGTAGTTCTAAATGCTCTACTAGAAGGTGTACAGGTAGAAAGGGGAGTTAGAGGAAGGGGAAGGGGAAGAGGGTGTTCTGCTGCTTCCTCTGGAGGGGGGGCAAACTAGATCTTCCAAATGAAAATCTTGGTGTGGAATGTTCATGGGGCGTCTCTGCCTGATAAACAGAGATTGCTGTGACAGATTCTTGAGGAGAAGGGGGCTCAGCTTGCTATTTGCTTGGAGACCAGGATCAAAAGGGAGGTGAATGTGAGGATTAAAACTTTGTTTCCCAGAGGGTGGGAGTATACCTCCAATCTCGATCAGGTAGAGGGAGGAAGGATAGTTGTGGGTTGGTGTCTGAGTGTTTGGGATGTGCAAGCCATCTACTAGTCTGATCAATTGATGTTGCTTAGTTGTATTAATAGAGGCGGCTTCCACTGTGTTATCTCAGTGGTCTATGGTGCTAATGTGGAAAGAGATAGAAGAAGACTTTGGGAGTGTATCGTGAATACAACTCAATATGAACTACCTCATTTAGTGGTGGGGGATTTCAATAGCACGAGGAAGGCTGGTGAGAAGGTGGATGGTTTGCCGGTTCCAGATTCTATCTTGGGCGGATTCAATGATGCAGTGAATGAAGCTAATCTCATTGAACTAAACACTCAGGGAGGGATCACAACTTGGCATAATAAGAGAACTCCTGTTAGAAGAATCTCTAGTAACATTGATAGGGGTTTGGTGAATGTTAGATGGCTGGAGGTCTACCCTAATGCATCTATTGCCCTTGGGGATCACCCCAAGAGTGATCATGCATGGATGGAAGTGGATTTGAATAATATTGTTGCACCTAATCGCCCTTTTAGATTTTTGAATCATTGGATCGGGTGGCCGAAATTCTTGGAAACTGTTAACGAGGCTTGGGAGTGTGATATTCAGGGTAACCCCATGTTTATGGTTATCAGTAAACTGAAGAGGGTCAAACTAGCTTTGAAGAAGTGGTCTAAGGAGCTAATCAACCTTGATAATCTTACTAAGGAAGCTAGAACTATCTATGACAAAGCAGCTGAGGTTATGAGAACTAACCCCACTTGTAGAAGGAGTATGGAAGAGGAGGACAAAGCTGGGCAGCGTCTTATACAACTTGAAAAGGCACAAGAAATATACTATTGGCAGAGGAGCAGGCTAAAATGGATTAGAGATGGGGATATAAATTCAAAGGTGTACCATGCTACGGTGAGGAAAAATGATATGCGTGACCATATCCATAATCTTATTGATGGGGAGGGCAACTTGGTGGATGAGGTGGATAAAATGGCCTTAATGGATGTTGATTTCTTTAAGGGGAACTATAATTGCAGCAGTAATGGTGACAGTGTGAGTTCCAGCCTGCCGAGGAAAGTGACCGCTGACATGAACAGAAACCTGGTTAAAATAGCAGATGATGAGGAAATTAAAAGAGTTGCTATGTCCATTGGTGCTTCAAAGTCGCCTAGACCGGATGGTTTTAACACGAAGTTCTTTCATACGTGTTGGGATGTTGTTGGACTCGATGTTTGCTGGGCAATCTGTTGGTTCTTGGTGGGTGGAAGGATGGTTAGACAAGCCAACCATGCTTTTATTAGACTAATCCCAAAGAAAGTGTCGCCTACTGAGATAGCTTATTCTAGACCTATTGCGTGTTGCAAAGTGATTTATAAAATCACTTCAAAGCTGATAGCGGTGAGATTAAAAATTCTGCTTCCTAATGTGATCTCCAATAACCAAGCTGTTTTGTGACTGGTCAGTCCATCTCGGACAATACTTTGCTGGCAAAGGAATTCTTAGTTGACTTTGGTGTTGGGAACACCACTAAGAAGGCATGTATCAAAATGGACATTTCAAAAGCTTATGACCATGTGAGATGGGAAGCTTTATGGAGTTCTTTGGAGGCTTTGGGGTTTTCGGAGAGATGGATTGATGTGATCAAACAATGTGTGCAAATGACATCTTTTTCTATTTTGATCAATGGAGTGCCTTATGGTTTGTTTAAAGCATCAAATGGTTTACGTCAGGGTGACCCAATCTCTCCTTTGATGTTCACTATTGTTATGGAGAATCTTACACACATGAATGAGATAGTTGAGATGGAGGGGCGTATTAAAGCCTTCAAAGTTAGAGGGGTTAAAGTCAAGACTCATATGATATTCACTAATGATGTCATGTTCTTCATCGTTGGGCATTACAAATACCTTAGGAATGTGCAGAAGCTTATGAAGGACTTTGGGAAGCTCTCCAACCTGTATATGAACGAGATGAAATCCAATGTGTTCTTGTCCAGATCTTGTGATATTAGAAGAGGGAGGCTGAAGGAGGCAATTGGGATTCCGGTGGGACGGTTTCCTACCAAATACCTTGGGGTTCCTCTGTCTGGGGGGAGAGGAAGAGGTGTGGACTTCTTTGAATGTGTGGATGAATTGAGAAGTGTTGTGGACAGATGGTGTGGACTCAATATCTCAATGGCTGGGCGTATGGTTCTCATAAAAGCTGTCTTAAATGCTAAAATTAACTACTGGTGCAGACAGACTGAGTTGCCGGCTTTCATAATGAATAAGTTCAGAAGCATCATAGCGGGTTTTCTTTGGGGTGGAGGTGTGAATGCTATTAGCTGGAAAACGGTGGCTCAACCTTTATATGCAAACGGGCTGGGTCTTGTTTGCCCCCATGATGTGGCGTGGGGGGCTACTGCCAGGAGAGTGGACCATCTCTTGAACATTCCAAAGTCCTCGTGGAGTGGTTGGATAAAAGAGAGGTATGGAGAGATGGGAGGGGATATGAAGCAAGGGGAGTCGACAATTTGGATGAGGATGAGAAAGGTCTTCCATGATCTGGGCTCGTTTTATAAAATGCAGGAGCAGCAGGACGCCAGTAGCAAACCATGGAATATGAAGAAGCAAATGTCGCAGGTCAGTTGGTATGATATCTGTTGGACCAAACCCAGATGTCCAAAATGGTGCTTTGGAGCGTATAGGGCTATTATGAGAAGATTGCCTACCAGAGATAGAATTATCAAATTAGGGTTGTTCTGTGATCCGATCTGCCTTCTCTGTAATAAAGTGCCGGAATCTCATGACCATGTTTTTTTAATGCGAGTTCCCAACCTACATTTGGAGACATGGATGCCTTAAATGTGGTTGGGGTGGGCTCGCCCCTTTGGTAATGGATGATGCTTTATAGTGGATGATGGATATAACAAAGTCCAAGTCTAAATATAGATTTCTAGGAGGGATTTTTGTAACATCTCTCTTTTTCCATATATGGAGAGAACATAATAGTAGACTTCATGGTAAGAGACCTAGAGATAATACTACCATCTTTGATGTAATTAGTAACAGCATGTTGGGGTTCTTCAAAGCTAACCCGAAGAGCATGGTTGGGATGGATACCATGGCTCTTAGAATGTGGGGCCTCTTATAAAGTTTGTATAGTATATGGGGTTTTTGTTGTGTCCCCTATACTTGGTTTTTGTTTTAGTAATATTTTACCTTATCCAAAAAAAATACTCTAGTTTGAAAAGTCAGGGTTTTGGGTAATTTGAGATTGCTTTGGTATAATTGAATCAAAGAATAATAATAAAGCCTTTTCTAATCACTTTGATGATCATCAAAAATTAGAGAACACAATATACAATGGTTTGAGATTATGGGCCTTTTGATTTGGTTAGATTTGCTTTAGAAGGAGTCTAGACGACCAAAACAGATCATGGATAGGACCTCAGGTATGTTGGATTTTCCCAAGTGGAGTTCATTAGAACTTAAAAAGGTCTATGATACACCTTAAAGTGATTGGACCTCCCTAGAAATTCTAGTTGACCACAAATACTACTTAAGACAATGTGTTGTGTTAGTTGAACTTCTCCCTAAATTCTACATGGATAAATAAATTTTGAAATTTATATGAGTTAGTGACGGGGGATACATGTTTTCCTATCTTGATCACTTATAAATGTTAAGAAACATGATAAATAATCTAGTTCACATAGTTCTGCTTTAGAAAGCCCAATTTCACACAATGAATATGGTTTGGTGGTGTAAAATGCTAGAAATTTTAATATAATTGATAATGAAACCCTAAAATGATAAATCTAGTAATCATGAGATTTTGTGGTTAAGATGAATCGAATAATAATCAAGACACACAAAATGTACCATGAAGAAGTATAACATACATATCATTCGTCAACTACTTCTTAATCATAATCTAGGAATGATAAATATAACACACACATATATCATGTATAAATCAACATTTTACTAATATCTTTGATCATAAAGTGTCACCCGTATGTATGAATAATCATAGGTTTTAACTAAATCAAACTCTAAATGATAAACCCTGACTCAAAACTGTGATACATCAATACTAACCACATTTAATATATGGATTGTGTAATGATTGGGATCTAATTCAGGAGACCCTTGCTTACTCAAGGGAATTATAGAAAACATATACATGCTTGATGTCATACAATTTTTTGCAAGGGATGAGACATTAAAATCCAAGAATGAATTGTATTACGAACAAAAATTGTATTAGAATAAATAAAAATCTAACAATCACCATTTGCATATTTAATGTAGCTCTACACCCACAAGGGTTGGATGCAAATGGAAAACTCTAAGAAACTAAACATGTCCTGACAAGCTATAGAGGGCATCCTATTTGCTCCAATCTATATATAAGATATAGAAAATCCTTTGCTAGGTGTTAGTCTGACTCAGCGATACCAATTATTACAACATGTACCTTGCTTTAATGGTAAATTGAGGATTTAAGATAATTTTGATGTTAAGTACACCTTTATTAATATTGTGCACTATGAACTGGTTGATTTATGTTTTTTAGCTTAAACTTTCTCTTTGATAAGTTAAAAATCATGATTTGATCATACCATGAGCTTTGAACCTTAGTTGATATAGTTTATAGCCCACACTTGTATGTGGGAAGAGCATTATAGACATTTGAGAAATTATTGAATAAACAAATGATTAATTAAGAATTTTGTGAAAATTTTGTAGTAGAATTGTAGAGAATTCAATTATGAATCCAACTCAAAAAAGAATGAACCAAGTCAGAGTTAAAATAAGGGAGCTATGGTCCTTTTAGTTTTCACACAGTCATGGATTCAACACCAATGGTTCACAAACTGATGGTTTCAAAAAATTATGTTTTACAAAATGATGGTTCACAAAATTATGGTTTCATTAATTGATGGTCCCAAAAACTGAGGGTTTTATGTTGTGCCACCGCCCAGCATAGCCAATCACAATAACGGAGGTTTGACATACTTATCAGAATTTGACTAAATTTGTTTCATTAGATTCATATTTTAGACCTCTACACAATCAGAACCCTAAACCATGGAAAAAGACAAACTGGGAGCCAATTTTTAAGGCGAGTTTTGGTGAAGAACAAAAAACCTAGCTATAGATTCATTGTGGAAAGTTTGTTTTAGTCATTGATTCCTTCTCGTTTGCTTTTCCCCTTGCTCAGAGTCTAATGTAGGACTCTCTAGAGGTTCTCTTTCACCTCTCCTTTCATCTTCTTCTTCTAGTGGGCACCATTTCAAGCTACATACCTAACGTCAGGCTGTCTAATGGTAGTTTTGGAACTTTTAGCTCGAAATCAAGTTGTGGAGACCAAAATATGGACATGCCAAGCTTAGCTTCAAGATCACTAAGCTAGGATCATACTAGGTTGAGTAGAAAATCACCTTTATCCTTGATTTATAGAAATTAAGCCCAAAAATTATAAAGAACATGTATTGTTTTGCATGGTGATTAGTGTTTTCAATTTACTGAGCCAAGTATGAGATTTCAGTTGATCTATTGATTATTTTAGCATGCTTGTGACATCTTATTGATACTTTCAGATCTAGAATAATTTGCTATGAGACTGTGGTGAATCTTAATGGTGGAATTGGAGGCATCGATACCCAAGGTTTGTCCTAATTTCTATAATATTCAATCATATTATGAATCTATGATCTAGTTGATGGTTGTTTTCGATTAGATACATATAAAGTTCAAAAAATATTTTGTTCTATGCTCAATCCATTAGTTCAAAAACATTAATTTATCAATGTAGTGATTTAGATTAAGTTTAGTGAATAGAAGGAAAAAGTTGAAGTTTTAAGTAATCAAGTTAAGCTAAAAATGGTTTAATAGTAGTTCTATCAATGAAACTAAAGAATAAACTATACATTAGATGCCTTGAACACCATAGAATCCATGATGGAAGTTTGCATCGTGAAGGACAAAATTGCTTATCGAATGACAGAGTTCAGAATGAGGTAGCCTGAGCGTACCAAAAAGGTACGGGGGACTAAGCCCAATGAGAAGAGTCTCCTTAAAATAGTGAGGTACCTAACATCAATGGGAGATTTTGGTGGTACCCAATACATTTTAGTTTGTTCATAATATTTCTCAGTATCATAGTCCTTCTGGAATCATAGTTGCAAGTAGTTATTATAAGTGATATGACTTTGTTGAGTACCAAGGTTTAGAAAAGTAATCCAATTTATCCAATTAATTGTTTATCCATCGAGGCCATACGTTGCAAGCCCCATTTTAGACTGGAGAACTACTTTAGTAGACTTAGAGTCTTAGTTCTGCTGCAATTCATATACTGTAAAATCACAGCTTGTAGAGATACTTCCACATGTTTTGGTACACTTCCATGTGTGTCCAAGACTCATTAAAAAATAATTAAAAGAATAATTAATTGGTTTAGTTTGTTTACTTATTACAGTTATTATCAGAGTTACTATCATAATTGTATGATTTTTTATTTCAACTGACATGATAATATTCTTCTGTGTTTATTTCTATTAACAATATACATCCAAATTATCATGGTTTCTTGATGACTTTCCATGCACTGAGCCAGTAGCTCACACACTCCATTGAAATATATTTTTTTGAGAACAGATTCAACTCAGAAGGAGGAGTCAAAAGCTAGCTTTCATAAAGAGTATATCAATTGAGGTCTTGAGAGGAATAATAAGCTTAGTTAGATGGTATGCTATCCTTCTACTGGTCTTGAGAATGTGAGAGTGAGGATTTAGAGCAATTTTTTATTAAATTGTAGTTGATATATATTAAAACCAGATCTTGTTTCTTTCTATTGATATGATGTAAGAGAAAAACTTTGGCTTGAACTTATGATGCTTATGCTCAAATTAGACATTATTTATTAAGTTAGCATGATATCTCATTAGTTATACTAATTCGAAGAAAGAAAATTTAAGATTGATTTTAGTTAGTGACTAAAAGTGGAAGGTTAGACTAATCCCTCTTTTGTGGGATTAAATCCTGGTTGGTTCACCTCATTAATGTCCTTATTACCTAATAACTTGGAAATTAACCACAAAAGAATGGTGAAAATTATCAAGACAAAGAATGTATACACATATAATTGAGATATGGACACTATATGAATGAAGGACATCAAATCTAAAGTGTAACGGTTCCCACATGGAGAGGTCTTAATATATCCAAATGGATGTCAAAGTAACTTCATTTGGTATGAAAGAACAATTAAGTGAAGAAACATTTATGGGTATATGAAGTACATGTCTTATCAAAATAACATCAGAAGCCACATAAACATTATCAAATTAGGTTAGGCACATGACCCATCAATATCGTCAGTTATTAGTCATCATATATCCAAAACATGATAGAGAATAGTAGATTACCTAATATCCATGCAGAGAAGCTCATAACCCATCATGATAAATACCCAAATTGGTGTGCACATAGTCGGGTATGGGGCACATAACATCCATCCCAAAAATATAATAAGAACCATAGTAATTATATTACTTTAGTACTATTGTATTAAAACATGTATTAACATCATGGAAACTCAAGTTCAGTCATATAAAAGAACCAATTTAGGGTTTCCATCACCAAATGGAACAATATCTACAATAATGAACACAAGGTAAAAATTGAATGAAACAACAACAAACCATGCATATGATAAATGTCATGCAACTAGACTCTATTAAGTTGAATAGATATGAGAGAGTAGCATTTAAAAAATCATCTTAAACTTGGTTAGAGAGAGTATATAATGTATTTTCCAATATGACTTGTTAAACAATGTGACATACATCATCTAACAAATTGGTATGTAGAAATTCCACCCCAATATATATCCAGAAGGCTAGTGAGGCTAGTCCCTTAGATTGGATCAAACAAGGATAAAAATTAAAAACAAATTTACATAATAACCTAATTATGTGCCAACATGTGAATAAAATCATGAAATATATTACATGTATTTTCTTTACTAACACGAGGGACTAAATAAAGATATATAATATGCTTTTAGGTAATGATTAGTAATTCCATAAATATTAATATTGTCATATAGTTTAAGTAAAGATGGAATTAATGGACTAAATATGACAATTGAGTAAAAGGTGGTTTTTCATGTATGATAAGAAAATATAGCTCTTTTTGTAACAATGTGAAATTATTAGGTATCCATTAAGTAAGTGTTGATAATAAAGATATAATATTTGGATAAAAACAATTGTAATATGTCAAAAATAATAATGCTTCCATAACTCATAAAAGGAAATCTCAAAAATTAAATATAATGGTAAAAATGTGTTCCTTAGGTGTCAATTAGCTTGGTTGCCAAGTTTCACATTATTTGTATAATAATAACTTTCTTAATTATATTTAAAGAAGAAAATAGGAGAAAAAGTCAAAAGTGTTAAATAAATTAGTAAAAGTCTCCAAAAGTGGAAATAAACCTCAGATTCAAAATCCACATATCAAATTTATCCTATATGTGAATTCTCATCTTATTTGGACAATTTTATCTATTCTAGTGTAATTGGGAGAGAGAATGTATATTAAAGGCCAAAATATAAAATAACAAGCCAAATAACCTTAAAGGAGAAAAAATGGTAAAATCATATTCCTCATATTTAGGTTTGCTTGTAAGCTAAGTTTTATATTTTTGGAGAGGTTCTAGATGCCTCTAATTCATTAAACGAGTAAAATAAGTGATAAGATTTAAAAATATTAAATAAAATATTAGAAGGCTTCAAAATTGAAAATTAATATTGAAATTCAGATTTCTCACCCCAAAATTAGCTAACCTATCAAGTTTGGGCTTAATTAGAGTTTACTTTCACCCCCAATGGAACAAAGAAAGATCCATTCATCAAATGCACTAAAAGAACAAAGTTGGAAGATTGCAGTAAATGACACATATGGCATATTTGCACCGGTCACCCAATGCAGATCAGACAGCTGGTGAGTTGTCTCCTACCTTGAGTAGGAGACACCCGATGTGTTAATAGTAGTTGTGGAACAAGGGTCCAATTTTTTTGGGGGTTTTCTCCCTTGTTTCTCGACGAAAGTTCTCAATTTGTTTTGCATTGAATCCCTTGGACAAATATACACAAGATGAATTCAAGTCCTAGTTTCATAAAATCACGATTCACCCAATTCTTGTCTCCCAAGCTTTCTTAGCCCCATGCCCATAGGCCTTATGGCCGCATCCTATAAATACCTAATCATACCCATAGTTTCATCTCACCGCAAGCGTTAGTTCTCTGATCTCAATTTAGCTTTGGGTCTAGAGTATGTTGCCACTGACATCTTCTTCTTCTCCTAGCTTGTGGCACCTTTCCCCTCAAGTCTGGTTTATCAAAGTGCAATCAACCTTCAAGTAAGCTACTTCAATCACTCTCCTTTGTTTTGGTCACCTCAGAATCAAGATTTCTTACTGATCTTATTTTCCCCCAAATTTGCCCCACATGCACGATGACGAGCTGCACCCATGGCACTAGAATGAGGATGGAAGACACACCTCACAAATTTTTATAGTTTTTACATTAGTCTCCTTTTACAAATAATTCTCTCGCATGGTTTTTTTAGTCATTCACGATGCTTTCTTTTTAATTGGCCACACACATATAAGGATAAAAATATGACGAATATATCCAGTCACAAAGTAAAGTTTTGATTTTTGATTTTAGGGCAAACTGATCGTTTGAATTTAATTTCGTCAATAAAACCAATACATGAGGTGAATCTAACAAAAAACATATCTTTTTATTGGTAGCTCCAAAAATAATAAAACAATATGTTCTAGAATTGTGAGATTTTTCTCTATCTTTTGGTCTAGTTTTTATTGCCTGCTTTACAAGTTTTAAAAAATTAGATTTTTAGGGTTTTAAATATTCATAATACCACAATAATAATTAATGATATGTTTTTAAGGATAAAGTTGGGATCTTGGACTTAAAACCATGATCATTAACCTTGGACCCTTTCTTTAAGATATAATCATGTGTTAATCTAGGTTTTTGTTAAAGATTTGAGTTTGAGGGTTTTACTTTCACTTATGATCTGAAAAGTAACTAAATATAACATCATAATTAATAAGTTTTGATTTTGGGTCAAGATATCATTAAGAAACTCTAAACTCATTGTTATGTATTTAACATGAGCCGACCTAGGGTTTTGCTAATGGATTTGGATTTTCTAGGGTTTTACCTAATATAATATAAATTGAACCCTAATTAATGGACCTAATCCTATATGTAGGTTGAGTAGACTCTAGATTTGGAGGGTTAGGAATCGATCTCTGACTTAACACTCAAGTCAAGGTATGATTGCATTCCCTATTTTTCTATATTGAGTGGTTAGCCCAAATTAACTCTCTCTTAATAGCCTACACAATCTCTCTCTTTTGAGAACTATTCCATGTGAAATATTCTACTTGATTCTGATATTATGTTCATCCTACTTGTTGGATTTTCTTTTGACTATAACTTGTACTTTTATTCTTTATGAAACCCTAATTATACCCACTTTTATGGTGGAAGTTTGATATTATCTATTTTTGTGATGGAAACTTTATTCATTCTATAAAAGATTGAAATTTTACTTGCCTCCACATTATGCATTATTATGTGATTCAAGGTAGCCCTAGAGTAGTGTAATTACTTTGGTTTTTGGGTTGTGTGCCCATGTTATATTTTTGGGATGGAGGTTGTGTGCCCCATACCTAGATTTTTTGCCTACTTTTATATATACTAAGGATATGGTTGTGTGCCATACTCTATCAAGTTTCAAGGTTGTAAGCCTTGGTCACCATTGTTATGTATGTATTCTAGTGTTATGTCTATCTCACATGCATACATGTTGATATTATGTTAATGGATTTTGTATCCAACAATTTATATTTGCATGTGGCACAACTTTTATGTCGGTTTAATGGCAAGTATTCATCTTGTTGATTATCTTTTGAAATTCATATCCTTTTATGCCTGGTTGGGTAGTCATTTCATTTTTCCTTGGGAAGCCTTGTTTATTTGATGTCCTTTATTTCATAATGTCTCTCAATACCCTGTTTAATTTGCACATACCAACATTTTGTTGATTCATCTACTTTTCTTCTCTTACTAGGGTATGCTTCCAACCTGAGGTGTAGGTAAAGCAGAAGTTAACCAAGTTGAACTAGGACACCAACAAGTGTAGCTGAACCTTTTGGGATATTTTATTGAGGTGGTTAGTTGACCCTCTTCTGATTCTATATTTGGTTTAGTTTTCATATATCTCACCCTGCATGTTGAAGTATAGTGATAATATTGATCATTGTAATAGTTATATGTTTTTTATTCCACTGATACAATTAGTATCATGATACATACATTTTGAATAAATTAGTTATCATCTCTTTTGTTAAAAAATATAGTGGTGTTTGATATATGGGATGTTTCCTTTTTATTTAATCTAGTAGGGAGTGGATCTCCTGTCGGGTCTAACTCCTTACAATATGGTATTAGAACCATTAGTTGTCAGTTATCTAACTATTTCAGTCTTGTCTCCCTTAATGTGTTTACCTTTTTTATAGGTTGTTTATACCTAGTACCCTTGCCTTATGTAGCCATACTCTTGGTTGGAGATTACTCATTTGTAGATAACCTAGTTGGTTATGAAACACTCAGAACCCTAAGTATGGAATGCCAAGGATGGATCCTCCCTTTACCCCACCAGTGTATCAAGTTACCAGTCCATCTAGAAGTCAGCCATAAATGGATTAGGATATCCCAACCTCTATTGTTGCTAATGTGGGTATTGTCATCTCTCATGAATAAGAGTTATTCTTATTGTGATAGTTCCTCACCACAACTATGGTATGAAAGATGAACACTCGTCCCGTGTCTAAAAAGCCACTTCAAGGGTGAAGGAGAATTGGAGATGGTTGATAAGGATGACGATTGGGTGTTAGCCATTGAATAGACTTTTGATGGTATGACATGCTCTCTGCACCAGAAGGTAAGGTTTGCATCTTATGTGTTGGATGGACATCCATGTGTCTGATGGAATGGTATAACAAAGACTTGTGAAATCTCTACTTTGACCTGGGAACAATTCTTGGTGCTTTTTCGAGGGAAGTACATCTGCATTGTTGCCCTAAAGAAGAAGGAAGAAGAATTCTATAGTCTGAAGGAGGGTATCCTGTCAGTTTTCGCATATGTGCAAAAAAATTATTGTTGGAATGTTATGCTTCTAGACTGAGTGAGGATCGCAAGGTTGACCTATTCCTACAAGGACTCAACTACAATGTGGGTCGTGCTCTTGTCCCACAACTTTCCCTGACCTTTCAACAGATGGTTGATAAAGTTTTAGCTGTTGAGTCTTATCCAGGATATCAACCTAAGGAACATGATAAGAAGAGGAAGTTCTCAAGTGATGATCAAAAGGGGAATATGTGTGCTAAGTGTAATGGTCACCATCCTCCCATGAAGTGTTCTCATGCTAGAAATTAGAAAACTCCTCAAATTGACCCTCAAATATATGTCATCATTCAAGGAACCTGGTCATATTCGACCTAGATGCCCCTAACTTTGTGATGGAGGTGCACTAGCTCAACACCAACAACTCAAGAACCTCCTCAGAATAATGGCAATAATAATGGAAAAATACATGTTGAGAGACATGTTGGAAGAGTCTTTGCTTTGGATGGCCAAGAAGTTTATGAAGAAGATTATATTGAAGGTAACACATAATCTCTTAGATACACTTTATATATATGTTTTCTATTTTATATGATACTTTGAAGGATGAAAGTAATGTAGTACGTGAGACTATCTTTTGTACCTATATGGTTGTTTCACTTGTTAGGTAAAACCTTTTAAGGGGTGGAGTATAGGTGATGGATAATACATGTAAGATTAGATTTTGAGGACGAAATCCTTTTAAGGGGTGGAGTGTTGTAACGAACCAAAATCTATAAATTCCACCCTATCTTATGTTTAGAAGTCTAGTGAGGTTAGTACCTTAGATTGGACCAAACAAGGATAAAGCTAAAAAACACATTTACATGATAACCTAATTATGTGCCGACATGTGAATAAAATCATGAAACATAATACATATATTTTCTTTACTAGCATGAGGGACTAAATAAAGATAAATAATATGCTTTGGGGTAATAATTGGTAATTATATAAATACTAATATTTCCATATAATTAAAGTAAATATGGAATTAATAAATGAAATATAATAATTGAGTAAAAGGTGGTTTTTTTGTGTATGATAATAAAATATAGCTCCTTTTGTAACAATGTGAAATTAATAGGACTCTAATAAGTAAGTGTTGATAATAAAGATATAATATTTGGATAAAAAGAATGGTAATATGTCAAAAATATTAATGGTGCCATAACTTATAAAAGAAAAACTCAAAAGTAAAATATAATGGTAAAAATGTGTTTCTTAGGTACCACTTAGCTTGGTTGCCAAGTTTCACCTTGTTTGCATAATACTAACTATCTTATTTCTTTTTAGAGAAAAAAATAGGAGAAAATCTAGAAGTGTTAAATAAATTATTAAAAGTCTCTAAAAGTGTAAATAAACCTCAAATTTAAAATCAACATATCAAATTTAGCCTATGTGTGGATTTTCATCTTATATGGACAATTTTATCTATTCTAGTGCAATTGGGAGAGAGAATATATATTAAAGCCCAAAATATTCAATAACATGTTAAATAGCCTTAAAATGGAAAATTAATGGTAAAATGGTATTCCTCATTAGGTTTGCTTGTAGGCTAAGTTTCATATTTTTGGAGAGGTTCTAGATGCCTCTAATTCATTGAAGGAGTAAAATAAGTGATAAGATTTAAAAATATTAAATAAAATACTAGGAGTCTTAAAAAGTGAAAATTAATACAAAATTTGGATTCCTCACCCCAAAATTATACAACTGACCAAATTTGGTCTTAATTAGAGTTTATTTGCACCCCCAATTGAACAAGGAAAAATCAATGTATTACATGCATTAAAGGACAAAGTTGGGAGATTGTATTAAATGACACATATGGAAGATTTGCACTAACTGTCCTATTGGATCTAAGGGATCTAGAGGTGGGGGTGAATAGAGCTACAAAATTTCTCACAAAATAGATTAGACCTTCAAATTATATCAAGTTTAAAGCAATAGCTTAAGTGCAATTTGAAGTCCTATCTAAGAATCATAGCAAGGATGAGAGAGATTGATAGAAATCACTTGACAAAGGGATGTATAGTGGTTCCACACATCAAACTAGAAGTAAGTTAGTCAACTACCTAGAGAGGTCAACCTTTAGGACTTTGCAAGTGCTTTTCTCTATATTATCAACAATATGATTTACATTACAAGACCACCAAAGGACTTACCCATCCAAGCACAAGGAGTATCCACCTTACCAAGGACTTACCCACTCTTCAAGAGTCTTCAGCCTTTTCCAAGGTCTTACCCACTCAAGCACAAGTCTTCCACCTTCAAGGAATTTGGCACTCCTCTTGGATCTTCAGCCTTTACCTTCTCCTTCACTTGGAGAAGATCACCACCTCTTCACCAACCTTGAAGAGGACCAACTACAACTCCTTCTTCACTCGATGGAGCTTGCTTCACCTTTTCTTCATGTAGGAAGGGGGTAGGGAAATATAAGAAGATAAGATCTTTACATGCACAAGAGTGGATCTCTCTCACAAAAGGCCTAACTCACTCATAATCACAAAATAAAGTGTAAACTAGAGAGAGAAACGGGCTCAAGGAGTTGCAACACACTCAACTATAGCAAGGACTTAGAATAACATGAATAAGCAAACTTGGAATGAACTCCAAGGGGTCCTATTTACAGTTGGGGGTTCTCCCTTGAGTTGGGGAACACTTAGGGCCGATATATAGCTGTTTTCCACTAGGCAACAGATCTATTTTCACCCAAAACAAGTCACCAACGATTATAATCACTTTTTCTGCGTTTTCTGTACATTACATTCAGTCGAGTTTCAATAAAGCTAACTCGACCAATCAACTAAAAGACAAAGCCAATTTTTAAAGTATCAATCAAGTTTGTTCTGGGGAACTCGACCGATGAGCTAAAATTGAGTTTGCTCAAAGAGTCGATCAGTCTAGTTCTGTGAATGTACAACTCGACCGATGGGTCATCTTTAGAAAATCCATCATATGATCAGTTGAGTTTCCAACTCGACTGATGGACAGCCTGCGATCAATTTTCTAAGTTGACTTTAGGGTGATTAAACATTGGTATTAAGTGTCCCACATATTTTTCTCATCTTAGTTACAAGTCATATCATCAATACAAGTAATTACAAAATTCTTCTAAGGTCATTTGGAGTGATTTCCCAAATAGCACACTTGCATTGCATTTGACTTGAACTTGGACAAGCTAGGGCTTATGTAATTTGATCCTTTTCATGTACCTAAAGCCTGAAATCAATCTTGAACAAACATATTAGATACATAGGAATAGAATGGTTAAGTCATTATCAAAATATGGGCAATGTATAACCCTTAGGTCAACATTCTCCCCCCTTTTGACAATGACAAACCATTCCTCAATCATATTGAAAAGGATATTGAAATTATACCTTTGCCTTGTGAATTGTAAGTGGATTCAAGATTTTAACAATGTGAATTGCTCCCCCTCAATCTATGCTTACTTTAACCTTCATAGTTAGTCTATCTACACAAAGCAATCTAACACATACATATACTATATGGTCCTTTATCAAGTCACATGATAAAGCATATAATGAACAAGAAAAGGATCACATAGGTAATAAAATCAATATGGTTGAGCTTCAAAACATTGAAATTTCTCTCCCCATTTTGACATTATCAAAAAGGAAGGGGGGTAGAAGAGCATAAAATAGGTCTTCTCCAAGCACAACCAAGCATATATCCATAACATGCAATCACAAAATACACACCAAACAGAGACGAGAGAAACAAACAAGCTAAGTCATTATCAAAATATGGTGAAACATGGCACCAACTCATAATATATAATAGATCAAAGAGAAAGAGTGCACATAATTTAGATTATAGCCCAGAATGCAAGTTCTCAAAAAACAGCTACAAGCCAAAGCAATGAAAGCTAAAGATAAAATAGTACACCTCAAATCATGTGCCCAGATGTTTCTAATACAAAATAGTCTAGAAAGATATATATGATCAACACACTAGACTAAAAACTAAGATAGACTAGACATCTAGGTCGTCTATATCAACATCATCCACAACATCATCAACATCGGGCTCGTAGTCATCATCTCCATCTGAAGGTGCATCAACATCACCTTCATCACCAGAGTCACCAGTGAAGCCATCAGAGCCATCATCATCAGATGTAGCACCATCATACTCACCATCACCATCAGCCTCGTCAGCATCAACAGTCTCCTCATTAGCTTGATCTGGCATCTCTTCATCACTAGAGGGACCAAAGCGACGATTGGGCTAATGAGCATTCTGCTCATCCCAAGACATACCAAGAGCATAGAGCTCATTGGCATGTGGGAAGGAAGGAGTAGAACTACCGAGGATGGCAAGTAGAGTGGCCAAAGGGCTAGCAGGCAGGGGTAGGACAACAGGATCAGGTCCAGCAGAAGCAGTGGAAGGTGCAGGTGGAGGGGCTGGGTAAAAGTTATTGTATGCATAGGATGCATAATCACTTTCCAGGTAGGGCTGGTACACTGGGTAAGGGTGCGCATAGGACATGTTCATGTTTGACATGATTGAACATAAGTCTTGATGCAGGTGCTCTTGGACCTGGAGGTTGTATGCTTGTTGATGGATCATGTATCCCATGAGAGCTTCATTGGACACATGAAACGAGGCACATGCAGGTCGGGTAGGCTGAGGAGGTGGAGGTGCTTGGGTAGAGGTAGAGGAAGAAGCATAAGCAGAGGTAGAGGAAGAGGTAGAGACACCGGATGTTGTGGAGGAAAGGATAGGCATAGACTTCTGAATAGTGGTCTCACTGATACAAACTCCTTTTCAGGCAGGTCTGTAATGAAAGTCATGGAAATGAGATTTTCAGTGGCAAACTAAAATAGACCACATATCAGGGTAGGGTAGGGAGGGTGGGTGCCACAGGTATTCTTGCCTATGTGGAAGCAAGTCATATGGTGGAGGATGTATCTAGACCACTTGACTCCAACATTCTCTAAGAGGTAGTACATGATTACCACAATGTTCTCTGCAATCTCCGTTTGATTTTTCTTCGGATGGATGTTGCAGTTAACAACTAGGGCAAAGATGCACCTCTTGATATCCAAGGTAGAGGAGGGAAGGGTGCTCTTCTTCTTGTAGGGGAATTGAGGTATATTCAAGTAATGATGGATGTTAGGAAGTGTGAGATCATATTTTTTGTAGAAAGTCTCAGGGTCAAGAAGGTCAAAATACTCATTATAATCCTTACGCTAGGTGTCAGTCTCATCAATACCAGAGAAAAAGATGTTTAAGGTATCCTATGAGACTTGGAATTTCTTCCCGGCTATCATAGACATTAGGATCACTTGAGTATTAGGAGGGGGTACAAGGGTGTCATAATTCCAACACAAGTTCGTGTAGAATTTGTGAATGGCTTTTGTGCTAGTCATGGAATTGTTGTAGCACGCACATTCAACACCCAATGTTGAGAGATGGTAAATGTGTAACAACTTTGCCACTTGATCGATGACCTCTAGGCTTCTAGGTTTATGCTCAAAGAGGGCGTGAAAAGGGAAATGATTATGTGGGAGGATGTCCTTATACCTATTAATAGCCTCATTTGAGACAAAGAGAGTCTCATCAAAGGGGATCAAGCGAGAAGATGAAGAATAGGATGGTGCATTGATAGGGGCGGCTCTCTTCCTTCTATTTGAAGCCATGAAGATGAACTAGAGAGGAAAGAGAAAGAAAGAGCAAGAAATTCACCACGAAAAACGTCCACACACCTAGGTTGGCAAGGGGGAAGGTCAAGGATGGTATAGCTAGGTCAGATTAGGGCTAGGTTGAGGAAGGGAAGGGCAAGGGTGGAGAGCTTAGGGCTAAGGGAGGTGGAATCGGTCGACTTTTCTCTAGTTGAGAGGGAGAATAGTCGGCCAAACCCAACTTAAGATTGCTCCAGCCCGGCCATCGGTCGATTCGACTGATTGCCTTTTTTAAAAAGCTCTCGACCATCGATAGGTCCAGTTGGCAACTCGACTGATGGTCAACCTGACCTAAAATCAACAAACTTAATTTTTAGCCATTTGAGTGCTAATTAAATTTATTTTTCAAGTCCATTATATATTTTGAACATAATTAGGCATATATCACTCATCATCAGGTACTATTTTATGATAAAATATGTGTTTGTGAAAAATACCCAAAAAAGAGAAAAATAAGGTAAAATGAACATGAAAAATAGATTTTTTTGGCATATTAGCAAGCAAAGATGATCAAAATAGAGGCAAAGCATATAGGATAGATGACAACTAGCTAGAAGGCATATCAGATTCACTCAAAGTAGTTATAAGAAATTTTGATCTAATAAAGTTAAATTGCTCTCTAGATAGTGGTTTAGTGAAAATGTCCGCCAACTAATTTTTCGTGTCCACATGTGTGATATAAATATCCTTCTTGGCAATGTGATCACAAAGAAAATGATGGTAAAACTCTATATGTTTAGCTCTACTATGTAAGATAGGATTGTATGACAAGTTAATTGTACTAGTATTATCACAATAGATAGGAGAAGCATCAAAATGAATGTTAAAGTCTTGGAGCATTTGCTTCATCCATAGGACATGGGCACAACAACTCCCGCCTGCAATGTATTCAGCCTCGGTGGTTGATAATGCCACTGTGCTATGTTTCTTGGAGAATCAAGACACCAAGCATAGTCTTAGGAGGAAACAAGTGCCACTTGTGTACTTTATATCAATCAAGCACCCTACATAATCTGCATCACTATAAGTAGTAAGAGTAAAGTCCCTTGACTTGGGACCCATAGTCCAAAATGTTGGGTTTTGTCTAAGTACCTTAAAATCCTCTTAACAACTATAAGATGTGATTTCTTAAGATTTGATTGAAAGCAAGCACGCAAGCCAACACTAAACATTATATCAGGTCTAGAGGCGACATCATAGCTGATGACACATGATTCTGAACTAGATCTCCGGGGGCTTTAGATGGAAGGAGCACACCATGCCAGTCATATTAGTTTTTATTTCATCTATTTGTTGAGGCCTATTGTTAAGGGGTGCCTCACCCACAAACATTGTTTCTTTTGATCATGCTTGCTTTGATTCATTTCTATTTACATCTAAACTTTGGTTCACATCCTCATATGTGTTCTCCTGGGTGGAAGACCTTGTTATCACATGTTTACATGCATCTTCATTTGTTAGCATTTTATTCTTAATGCATGGACTATTTATGAAAAAAGATTATATTTATCATTGTAAATCATTTTAGTATTATCGAGTCACTAATGGGATTTTTTATTAGTTTATTACCAAAAAATATTAATACACTAATATGTACATATTGTCATAATAAGCTAGGGCTATCAACTATGTAGTTTAGATAAATGATATGAATGGTTTTGTATGTCCTAATATGCATAGTATAATGTATAATACTACATAGTAGACTATTATTAAATGATACTCTAAAAATAGAATTTACAAGAATCAATATACTCCCCGCACCCTAGCGAGAGGACAACTCACTCATGGCAGCATATACATATACAACATTGGAAAGAGGAGAAGAAGAAGTCATCGTCACAGAAGAAGAGGAAATTGCAATCGTGGTGTTGAAGAACCATTCTTCAAATTACAGAACAATGATGTCTAACATACAACAACATCCCCTCCTAGATGTTATTTGGAGATGGACTATTGGGTCGCCAATCTCTCTTTTCTTACAGGTTGGATCTGTTACTCTGGAGGCGAAGCATGTAGAGGATGATCGTGTATCAACAGAGGAGGACATCCTTTGTCTAGATTCTTTTAAAGTTAGGATTGTGGAGCCTTAGAGGAGGTAGGGATCTTATTGGTCTATCATATGATAGAGGAGGTTGATGGAGGAGGTCGACGACTACTGTAGTGAATGATATGGATTGATTTTAGTAGCTTGGCAACATACTTTGTGGATCTCCTTCTCAGTGGTAGTCATATTTATAGGTGGGAACTAGGGTTTAGAACCCTTCCCAACCTTTTAATATTCAAGACTCAACCACCATGGAGATAAAGGGTCAAATTTGAAGGAAGGCAAAGGGTTTCACGACCTTCATACTTCCTATTAGGCGTCTACCATAGGGACGGAGTGTAGGGTTCTCGTTAGTTGAAGATAATAAAAACTTTGTCAGAGGTTTGTCTAGACATTGGGGCTTGTCGTCAGGATGAAGTATAGGATTCTTGTTGGGCTACACTCTCGTCAATTAATGATGCACTAGGTTTTCACTTCTATTAGGTGTACGGGGGTTGGGTGCTCATAAGGAAGAACTCCCCTTTAGGGTCAGTCGATGGGAGGTCAGGGTGTTCGTCAGTCATCGAGTGTGCTTTTTCATCAAAGGGTATGAAATCTAAGGTAGATCAACTGTAACAACCTACCACACAAAATGAGATTACTCAAAACTAAAAATCTGATCAAACATTAATTAACCATATTACCTAAAAGGTACACAATTTAAACCCAAAAAAACTTCAACACTTCATAAGAACACTTGCACAAAGGTCCAAACATCACATATATTTATCTTTGGTAACTTTACATGAGTCCAGTGGCCTCATCCACAACTTGTATACAAAAGGTGTTGTCTAGGTATATATAACATTTACTATGGTCATGATATACAACCAAAAATCCAAGTCGATATACATTACATACAAATCATCCTACATAGAACTAAGAGTACAAGGATGATTCTAGGACTCTACTATAACCACACCAATCTCTCAGAGCAGTGTGTATGCAATGAACAAGCATACCTAAATATAAAGTTATATATAACTATATATGAAGGGATATGAATCACATATGATACTAACATGAAGAAAAAACTACAATTATAATTCAATGTAATTCGTTAGAGAACCCTAACATGTATTCTACATGGATGAATTATATATTTTATTAAGCCCTTGGTATCTTGAGGCATACCACTCAAGCTACTAATTAACCACTATGAAGTCACAATCATCCCCATATAAGATCTATGATAACCATAATCCTAAAGATCTCTTCCCCTCAGGTAGTGTGTGTTATAACCTATAGATTCTCATATGAATATTATATATATATATATATATATATATATATATATATATATATATATATATATATGTGTGTGTGTGTGTGTGTGTGTGTGTGTGCGTATGAATGAAAATAATGGATTGTTAAGGACATATTAGAAAAGTTTGGTATATGCTATGTCTTGTTTTAAAAGCATGGTTTTATAATGCAATTTCTCCTTTGAAAAGAGATTTCGTGTGTTTTAATATTTTCAATAATCCATTTATAACTATTGGCTAAGAAAGAGTGGAAAGTTTGCTAATAAAGGAATTTCTAAAAGTAATGGACAATGGGTAATTAAATAAGGTATAGTTTACAAATTTCTAGAAAAGAGATGTTGAACATAAATAATGGGAATATTTTCATCCTAACTTGCATCCAAAGAAAGTATATACCAAAATAAGAATTCTTGCCAAGTATGGGTGAGCAAAGAATTTATTTGATGCCTTAAATAATTCACATAAAGGGAATATTTAGAGGCAAGGAAAAGTACTTTTAATATTTGTATTTTGAAACTAAATCTTGCACAAACTGAGATTAAGTCATTTAAAGCCTTACTTTATAAGGAGTTATTTGGATAAACAGAGAGATATATATGAATTAATTAGAATTTCCTAAAGTGAAAGGGTTAATTGACCAATGGATTAAATGTCACATTATAATCACAATAGGAATATAAGGGAAGACCTCTAATAATGGCGCACACCCTGATGACCCTTGGATCACACTCAATGGTCAGGAAACCATCCCTAACCTCCAACCAGATTGGAAAATAGGGACAATACACTTATCTTCCTCTTTGATCAATATGAACGCCTAAAAACCCTCCCAACTGATTTGGAAGGAAGTCTTAAGCGCAACCATCATAGGTTTTGCCTACTTTGGAAAGATATTAAAGCTTTCCCCAATTCCATATTTTGACAACACCCAACTCTTCATAGCCGTGGCTATATAAGAGGGTAGACACCCAGTGCAAGACCAGTGCACCCTGTGTGAGACCATGCATGACTCGAGGATCATCTCCCTGCCTCCAATTCAATCACCATTTGTGATCCTTCCTCTCGTATCCTCTCTACACCACACATAGGGAGACCTCTTTCCTTTCCCCCTACCTCGAACATCTTCGGACAATCAAAGATGGTCAGTGAGTTCGGAGAAGTGAGGCAGAGAGGCCTTCTCAATTGCCCATGTGGCGGGCTATGATTGGTCTAAAGGTTTTTATTTTGTGTAAATCCTAGTAATTAATGGTTGGTTTAAATATAACATATATATATGATTTTGATCAAAAAAATATATGAGGAATCCAATTCAATTAGTTCTATGGTCTAATAACCACTAGAATTTCAAAAGTACTTAAAGATGCAAACTTTAGTAATTTTCATGCACAAAAACCCTAATTACATGAAATTGATGGTTATAACTTTACTAGTTGGTTTTAATAAATAAAGTTTGAGTTAATTTGATAAAAATAGTATTTTGGATCTAATCTAGGTTAAAGTTCATATGTTACCAAAATTAGGGTTTCCTAAGATAAAAGACTTAAAATGTGTCAATTAGGGTTTGGGAAGCCTAACCCTAATGAAATCCTATTTTGACCCCAAAACCCTATCTTAGAGCCCAAGTCAGTCTTAATGGATATTTTAAGGATAGTAGTAATTATAGGGTGCTATACATTAATTATAGGGTGATTTCTTGGTTGCTTGCATCTACTCTTGATTTCTTGGAAGTTAAGTCATCTCTTAATAAAGGTACATGGTTACACCTATGAATACTCATCATATCGGCTTCCACAACTTTTTGAAGTTTCCCTAATGGATTGCAATTAAATTGTTTGGTTGTTTATTTACCTTTTTCAATATATAATGCCCATATGAGTATCATTCTAAATAAACATAACTCGCTTAAGCCACATGATATTATCTCTGAATAAATGCATGCATGGAAGTTATAGAAATTACCCCAGAGAGTGGGTTGGCCACTGAAATACTATCAATGAGTGAGTATACCCCAGTGAGTGGGTACATCATTACAATACTCCTATTGAATGAGTACGATAGTATGAAAACCCCTAGTGAATGGGTATACACAGAGATTGAATTAATGCAGGTTGATGAGTTATAACAGAAATTTGCAAGTTTGATTATGTAATAATATTTGCTGCTATGGTTGTTTATGTTGTTACACCCAGATGTGGATATTTTGTTTCCCCCGCATACTCAGTATATCTCGAAATGTTGACCATGTTTTGTTTCACTCCATTTTAGGTTAAAATGCAATTAAACTGAAAAGGTGGACATCCAAAGAAGAAGGTATCAAAGGAAAGATTCTTAAAGTCTACTGGAGGATTTAGATAGATTTATTTCATGTTCTACACATTAGTTTCCCATTATATGTAACTCCATAAAGGAGATTCTATCTTCATATTGTTATCTAACTCTGTTTCATTCAATGAAATTTATAATTATTATTGGTTAATTGGTAAACCTTGAATTTTGAAATTATGATAATGGCCCTTGCCTTCTCAGTCTGCCTTAATTGAGGATAATAAGGGGACGGGTCGTTACAGTGTGAGTGATAAATTATAGTGGTTCATCAGCCTAAAATACTAGAATTAAACTCGGTCCATCCTGGGTATATAGGCCACAACACCTAACTAGGATATAAATCCTCAAATTTGAGTTATGATTGTAGTAGCTCTCTATCACATAAAATTCGAGACATGGTCTCGACTACTCTTCATAACCTTATAATTAGAATGACAAAGATATACCCTCTCTACACCTTCATATATTCAACAGTATATGCTCCGAGCTCCTTTCAGATCACTCATTTAGCTATCTAGCAAGTTGTGACACTGAAATAGTTTTGCAGTCTCATGACACTACATGATCACAGTTACACTTAGTCAATTAAGCCAATTAAATATTTTTAACTACATCAATCAAGTTATATACAAGCATATAAATGATTCTTTTAAAATCATGATTTGCATCTTCAAAAGATATAAAATGTATGAAATAATTCTATGCTACTCTCTCTTGGCCTATATATCCATTCTCGGCCATAAAGAGGGGCAACCCTCAAACTAGGGTACATAAAAACCCAACTTGTCACTATGACCAAAATAGTAATTACTCCTCAGATGAATATCATTATCATTTGAAATTTTGTAGAGAGATTAACGAGTCATAAACAAGGTAGCAAACAAAAGTTCAACTTAAATTTCCATTAGATGTAAAAGTTATATTATTTTTATGAATTAGGCAAATATATGCTCTAAACCTAGTATGGATGAGCTATCTTCGGTACTAGAGTTTTATCCAACTATCATTACAACAACATAAAATCCCTATTATTTTCATAGGGTAACCACCATACAACAAGGCTTACATGAGCGTCAAAATTTCCATCATTGGGTACCTAAACACTATAAAATGACCCTTTATAAGAACACTTATACTTATAGTTTGGGTTTCAGTCCTTGTATGTATAAGAAGTTCTCACTTTACAGAAGAAAATCATACATAGGGTCTAAGAAAATCTCAAGAATTTGTATCATCATTTACTTATGCAGAACAGTACATAAAAGACCATCTTTTAACATATTATACATTTTCTAGAATAAAATTAAAGTTGAGCATGTATTAAGTAGGCAAGAAATACGTTAAGAAGTTATATCACTTGCCTTATTGTTGAAGAAAATGAAGAGATCCGAACTTCGCCCAACGATAATCCCCAAAGGCTCCTATTTTCCAATATCCTGGTGTATCTAGAGTAAAGAGGGGTGAAAAGAGAGTTCCTTAGTCATATGCATAGTTTCTAACTTGTAGCCCTATGGATCTCGACCATAGTAGAAGAAAGGAAGAAAAAATAGCGAGAAAAAGATTTATATTAGGAGATCTTACGTGTGGGACGCAAGAAACCGGATTAAAAGCGTCAGTTTGGTCCTAAGAATGCAAGATTCAAGACATATATCCACCAACAACGGTTTCATCAACCTTCGAAAGACTGCCACCGGTCTCTCAACGTAACAAGAAATTCACCCAAGGATTGTTATAAGGGAAACAAAAAAGGCATTTTATAGAGGGAGGTAGTCCAAGGGTCTAAAGTCATATTTTCACCGATCAAAGGGCTAGGAAACCCATTGGGCAACATGTCTAGAAACCACGTTGGAGCATTAGAGAATGTTCGATCGTCTGTCGAAATGGTCTCGTCGATTCGGTAGGACGTTGGAGCATTAGAGAATGTTCGATCGTCTATCAGAATGGTCTCGTCGATTGGGTAGGAGGTCCGGTATCAGTTTCATTTTTTGTTGGAGCTCTAACTTAGAATCCTCATCCGCTTAGGAAAAATAGTGGTCTCATCGATCCAACAAGCTCCTGAAGTCTCGTCGGGGCAAAAGCACTTCGTCGGTCTAACGGAGTTGCTAAAACTCATCGACTTGACATAAGTTACTAGCTCAGTCAAAAGAAGGAAGCACACGCTCATCATACTCTAATTCAGCCCTCAAAAGAAGGAAGCACACGCTCATCATACTCTAATTCAGCCCTCACGTTAGTCATGAGTTGACCAAAAAATATAAGATAATGCATACCTCGTTGGTTGGCAATGGAAACAGCCTGTTCAAGAAGTTATTCCCATCAGTCACCAGCTTCACGTTCTTGTCGGGCTGGCCCCGACGGAAACATTAGTTCTTCGTGGGAAAGCCACCAACATAGGTCAAAGCAAGTTGACCAAGGGTAAAATACTAAAACAAGGAAAAGTTCGTCGGTGGCTCGTTCAGCAACATGGGTTCGATGGGGAAAGGACACTTTCATCAATGTACAGTCGATGGGCTTCATGTTCACCAATTTCATTGGTCTAAATTACTATTAAGCCATCGATTGATCAAAATATATGTCATTACTACCAACTAAGTTAATATTTATAGGAGAATAGTACCTCAACAAGGTTCATAAGTATTCAAATGAAAGGAAACATTACCATATTGTTAGAAAACCATGTAACAAATTGTACATGTGTTAAAGTTATTTATAGACCTCCAAAAACGGGCAAATTGCACATAACTCCACAAATTACATAAAATTGTATAACTTGAGCAAACAAAGTTCGAGTCAGACCAAATCTTAAATATATATTTCTCAACTAGTACTAGATCATAATCCAAAATTCAATTTTGAAACTAGGCTCTAATTAAACCAAATAGTTATATTTATATATAAAGCAATGTTAGGGGCCTTACATCGATTACAAATATGAATGTTAGGGGGTCGACAACAATACGATTTAGGGAGAACAACCCCATGCTGGGGGGCTGCAGGATCACCGCCTCCTACATTCCTACCATGCAATCAAGTTTAACCCTACAATGAAATCCAAGAATTTAGATCAAAATCTTATAAATCATCATAAAATAAAGAAGACCTAAATACAATATAGTTCTAAGCTAAAATGATGGAAATGAATTCAAAATGGTCTAAAACTGCAACTAAAATTAAGATGAATACACATTCATTAGTATCCACCGTCCCAATGAACATTCAGAGTGTTCACACCCATACATCCTTCTCAGCTTCATATTTTAGTTGATATTGACTTTTTATCCAACATTGACCCACATGTAAAGATCTTCACATCTCATAAAGTCATCCCATGGTTTCACTTTGTTGCCTTATGGTCATGAGTACAACATCTCAAAAATCATATTTGGGTGTCACATACCTAGAGATCGATGCCCCATTTAAATTACATGAACCCTTTTTTGATCCTCGATATGAACCTCTTTGCACTGCGGCCAATATCACTTCATAGTATATGGTTGTTGCCCTATTTTTTCCCCTTCTTTGGTTCTTTGCATTAATTTTTAGGAATTTCATTCTTTAGAAATTATTGCATCCCATTTTCTCTTGCATCACCTTTGTTGAAGTCTCTCCTACCTATTTAGAATGTTGCTTTCTTGGTGTTTTGCTCCATGTGATTTCACAAGTTGTCCTCTTGGGTTGTAATGGCGGGCAGCTTCTTTGGTGGTTTTATATACTCTCAATCCTCAAGTGGGTTCTACATGGCCAATGAGGGCCACATGAGTCAATAGTTACCATCACCACCTGTACTAACCTTGGTTGGTCAGTTATTGATTCCTTGCAAACATGTTGTGGGCATAACAACTTCATAGTGAATTCATCAACATAGAAGATGATTGCTTGCCACTTTTCATTCTAGCCCTCGATTTATTTGGTATATATCATGCTTGGTTGGTATTTATTGTCTCTTTGCATTTGATTTCATGGGTTGTGTAACAAATTGATAAAGATTCTGTGACCTGCATCAACCTTATCACACATAAACATTTGATGTGTGATGCAAGGGTATTATGGTCATTTTAATTTATTTTAGAAGACAATAAACAAGACGAATACTTGCCATTAAACTAACATTAAATTGTGCCACATAAGCACATATACATTTTTTGCCACAAAACCCATCAACATAATATCAACCTGCATGCATGTGAGATAAACATATCACTAGAATAATATAAATAAAAATGGTGGCCAAGGCTCACAACCTTGAAACTTGATAGAGTATGGCATACAACCATCTCTCCAGTATATATAAAAGTGGGCACAAAACTCAGTATGGGGCATACACCATTTATTCCAAAAATATAACATGGGTACACAACCCAAAAACCAAAGTAATGACACTACTCTAAGGCTACCTTGAATCACATATCATGTATAATGTGGAGGTAAGTAAAATTTTAGTCTTTTATAGAATAAATTAATCCATCACAACAATAGATGATATAATTTTCCACCACAAAATTGGGTAAAATTATGATTTCATCAAGAATAAAAGTACAAGTTAGAGACAAAAGAAAGTCCAATAAGTAGGATGATCGTAAGATCAGAATCAAGTAGAATATTTCACATGAAATAAAATCTCAGAAGAGAGAGACCGTGTAGGCTATCAAGAGAGATAATTTGGGTTAACCACTCAATATAGAAAATTAGGGAATACAATCATACCTTGCCTTGAGTGTTAAGTCAGACATCGAGTCCTAACCCTCCAAGTCTAGAGTCAACTCAATCTACATATACGATTAGGTCCATCAATTAGGGGTCAATTTATATTATATTAGGTAAAATCCTAGAAAATCCAAATCCATTGGCAAAACCAAACCCAAGGTTGGCTCATGTTAAAGACCTAACAATAAGTTTAGAGTTTCTTAATGATATTTTGACTCAAAATCACAACTTTATCAATTATGATGTTATATTTATTTATTTTTAAGATTAGCAAAAGTAAAACCCTAAAACTCAAGTCTTTGACAAAAACCTAGATTGACACATGATTGTTATATATTAAAGAAAGGGTCCAACGTTACTGATCATGGTTTAATTCCAAGATCCCAACTTTATCCTTAAAAACCTATCAATAATTATTATTGTGATATTATGAATGTTTAAAACCCTAAAAATTCAAATTTTAAAACTTGTAAACCAGGCAATAAAAATGGACCAAAAGATAGAGAAAAATCTCATAATTCTAGAACATATTTTTTATAATTTTGGATCTACCATAAAAAGATATGATTTTCACAAGATTCACCTCCTTTACTGGTTTTATTGATGAAATTAAATTCAAAAGACCAATTTGCCCTAAAATAAAAAATCAAAACTTTAGTCTGTGACCGAGTATACTCATCATATTTGTATCCTTATATGTGTGTGAAAAATTAAAAAGAAAACATCATGAAAGACTAAAACGCCCATGTGAGAAAATTGCTTATAAAAGGAGACAAAGGTCAAAACCATAAAAATTTGCAAGGTCTGTTTTCCACCCTTGTTCCATCGCCATGGGTGTAGCTCATCACCGTGTAGGTGGGGCGGATTTGGGGAATACTAAGATTGGCGAGAAAGCTCGATTCTGAGGTGACAAAAATGAAGGAGAGGAATCGAAGTGGGTTACTTGAATACCAATTGCGCTCTGATGAACTAGAGCGGAGGGGAAATGTGTTACAATCTAGGAGAAGAAGAAGAGCTTGGTGACATCATGCTCATGACCCAAAACTAAATTGAGATTGGAGAACTAATGCCATGTGATGAGACGAAATCATGGGTATAGTTAGGTATTTATAGGATGCGGCCATAAGGCCTATGTGCATGAGTCTAAAAAATCTTGGGAGACAAGAAATAGGTGAATCACGATTTTTGAAAACTAGGACTTGAATTTACATCCAACTTGTGTGAATTTGTCCAAAGAATTCAATGCAACAAAAATCCAGAACTTTCATCGAGAAACGAGGCCAAAAAAATTGAACCCTTATTCCACGACTACTGGTCACATGGTAAGTGTCTCCTACTCAAGGTAGGAGACAACTCTCCAGCTGTATGATCCACATCGGGAGTGTTGACCTAAGGGTTATACATTGCCCATATTTTGATAATGACTTAACCATTCCATTCCTATGTATCTAATATGTTTGTTCAAGATTGATTTCAGGCTTTAGGTACATGAAAAGGATCAAATTACACAAGCCCTACCTTGTCCAAGTTCAAGTCAAATGCAATGCAAGTGTGTTATTTGGGAAATCACTCCAAACGACCTTAGAAGAATTTTGTAATCACTTGTATTGATGATATGACTTATAACTAAGATGAGAAAAATATGTGAGACACTTAATACCAAGGTTTAATCACCCTAAAGTCAACTTAGAAAATTGATCGCAGGTTGTTCATCGGGCGATTTGGAAACTCAACCGATCCTATGATGGATTTTCTGAAGATGACCCATCAGTCGAGTTGTATATTCACATAAATCGATCGACTGACTCTTTGAGCAAACTCAATTTTAGCTCATCGGTCGAGTTCCCCATAACAAACTTGACCGGTAGTTTGAAAATTGGCTTTGTCTTTTAGTTGATCGATCAAGTTACCTTTATTGAAACTCGACCAAATGTACTGTACAGAAAATGCAGAAAAAGTGATTATAACCATTAGTGACTTATTTTGTGTGAAAATAGATCGGTTGCCTTATGTAAAATAGCTATATTTTGACCCTAAGTGTTCCCCAACTCAAGGGAGCACCCCAACTATAAATATGACCCCTTGGAGTTCATTCCAAGTTTGCTCATTCATGCTATTCTAAGTCCTTGTTATTGTGTTGCAACTCCTTGAGCCCTTTTCTCTCTCTAGTTTACACTTCATTTCATGATTATGAGTGAGTTAGGCCTTTTGTAAGAGAGCTCCACTCTTGTGCATGTAAAACTCTCGTCTTCTTCTATTTCCCTACCCACTTCCTACATGAAGAAAAGGTGAAGCAAGCTCCATCGAGTGAAGGATCTGTAGTTGGTCCTCTTCAAGGTTAATGAAGAGGTGTCAATCTTCTCCAAGTGAAGGAGAAGGAAAAGGCTGAAGATCCAAGAGGAGTGTCAAATTCCTTGAAGGCGGAAGACTTGTGCTTGAGTGGGTAAGATCTTGGAGAAAGATGAAGACTCTTGCAAAGTGGGTAAGTCCTTGGTAAGGTGGATACTCCTTGTGCTTGGATGGGTAAGTCCTTTGGTTTTCTTGTGTTGTAACTCATATTGGTGATAATATAGAGAAAAGCACTTACAAAGTCCTAGAGGTTGACCTCTCTAGGTAGTGGACTAACTCACTTCTAGTTTGAAGTGTGGAACTACTCTACATCCCTTTATCAAGTGCTTGCTATCAATCTCTCTCATCTTTGCTATGATTATTATATAGGACTTCAAATTGCACTTAAGTTATTGCTTTAAACTTGATATAATTTGAAGGTCTAATATGTTTTGTGAGAAATTTTATAGCTCTATTCATCCCTCCCCCCTCCAGAGCCCTTAGATACAACAAGTGGTATCAGAGCTAAGGATCTTCTCCAAAAATATCCCATGAGATGAGAAGATAGGTGACAACCTACTTGGTTCTCTCAACCTAGAGGGAGGCTTCTCCATGCGTCCTCCAGTCTTTGATGGCACCAACTTCCTCTATTGGAAGAGGCATATGTAGTTCTGCATTCAAGGTATGTACTTTGACATGTGGAAGGTGATGGTCACACCTTACAAGGAGCCAACCGGAGCTATTGCAACATGGAGCGAGGCTGCACTCAAGGAAGCCCAACTCAATGCCAAAGCTATAAGCATCCTTTACACATCCCTCACCCCTATGGAGTTCAACTAGATCTCATCTTGGGACACTGCCTATGAGAATTGGGACAAGATGTGCATCACCTATGAAGGCACAAAGCAAGTCAAGGAGGCAAATATCTACATGTTGAACAGCCTTCTAGAGAACTTCAAGATGGGTAAGAAAGAAGGGATTGTGGAGATGTACTCAAGACTCAATGTCATCATCAATGGGTTTGCTGCATTGGGTAATACTTTGGATAGAGGTGTAATCAACTCCAAGATCTTGAGGACTCTACCAAAGATATGGGAGTCAAAGGTCATCTCCATTGAAGAAGTGAGGAGCCTTGGTGACATCCCAACTGAAGAGCTCATTGGAAACCTTCAAGCTCATGAGCCTAGGCTTAACAATCAAGAAGAAGAAGACAAGTAAGAAGAGAAGGAAGCCAAGAAGATCAAAGATAGTACTTTCAAAGCACAAGTGGAGGTTGTCATCCTTCAATAAAAAATTGCTTTCCAGACTTCTACCTCCTCCTCTAGTGAAGATGAAGGCCCTAGTGAGCATGAATCCAACTACATCAAGGGCAAGCACTTCAAGGGAAGCAAGCCTCCTCCTCTTCTACTCCGACATGCTACAAGTGTGGGAAAAAGGGGCACTACAAGAGTGAATGCCCCAAGTCAAGAAAGTCACACCACAAGGGAAGCTCAAAGAAGGAAGAGGAATACAAGAAGGAGAGTAAATACAAGAGGAAGGACAAGAAGGATAGGAGACACAAGAATGTAGCTAATGCAGCTTGGGAAGCTTCATCTTCAAGCAGCTCAAGCTCGGAAGAAGATGGAGAGTGCCACCTTGCACTCATGGCCTCTACTAGTGAAGATATTTGTGAGGTAAGTGAGGTAAGCTTGCATGATTCATATAAGGAAGTTTTTATTGACATCCTTATCTCTACCCGTTCATCTTTTGCTAAATGTAAATCTAAAAGAAAATGGTTAGGAAAAAATATTGATGATTTATATGCTAAGCTTGGAATTCTTGAATTGAATGAGAAAACCAACCTTGAGAGTATTGATAATTTGTAAGGGAAATACCTTGATCTTGAACTCTAATACAATGGGGTTGAAGTTGAGAATGGTATTTACCTTAAAAATATTGAGAATCTTACAGAAGAAAATCAAAGTTGCCTTAAAGAGCTTGAAATAGTTAAAACTGAAAATGTTAAATTTAAGATACTTATTGATGCTCGTAGAGAAGAGAGAGATGTCTATCTCAAAGAAATCTAAATGCTTAAATTTGAAAATACTAGGTTTCTTGGTCAAGTAAATGATGTATCTTCTAGACCTTTATTGTCTAGTGTTAATGTTGCTTCTATCTCTCTTGAAAAGGATTCATATTTAACTAAAGCTTTATGTCTTGAGGTTGATCTTGTGTATGATAGGGATGACATATATAGTCTATCTTCTACCATAATTTCCTTAAATGGTGATAACCATAGATTGAGAGTATCCCAACAGGATTTCCTCAAAGGGAAGAACTCCCTAAATGAAATCATTGACCATTCTACCAAACAAAATGGTACTAGTGGTTTGCGATTTGTAGGGGGGCATCAAAGGGAAAGAGCAAAGCCAAAGGTAAGAAAAAGACCAAGGAGATCTCTTTATTTGTAGGAGAGTCTTCTGACACTAAGAATCCTATGGTTTGTTCTTACTGCAAATGTGATGATCATTACTCTACTTATTGTCCTTACAAGCCTAAGGGGACCAACCCAAAGATGAAATGGGTCCCCAAGCTAACTCTGGATCCCAAAACTTGAGTTGTGAACCGACATTCTCCTTTCTAGTAGGAAAAAGGAAGATGGATTGTTGATAGTGGTTGCACTAAGCACATGACCAGTGACATAAGCCATTTCAACAATTTTACCAAGAAGAAAGGAGGATCGATCACCTTTGGGGACAACAAGAAAGGTAAAGTCAAAGGTGAGGGTGATGTAGGTGAATCCTTATGTATCAAGAATGTTCTTTTTGTGGATGTCCTACATCACAATTTAATTAGTGTTAGTACACTTTGTGATAATGGTTAGCTTGTGCTATTTACGTCTTTTGAATGCTTGATTCTAGATTCCATCATCTACCAAGTTATATATAAGGGAACTAGAAGTGGTAATCTTTATGTTATTTTTCTTGACTCTATTAAGCCTATTGTTGGTATATGCTTACTAGTCAACTCGAATGATATTTCTTTTTGGCACTGCCGGCTTGGTCATGTAAATATGCATAAGTTGAAGAAGTTGAGCAAAAAGGACTTGGTCAAGGGACTTCCTAAATTAGATTTTGAAAAGGATGAGGAATTCCAACCTTGTACCCAAGGAAAGCAAACCAAGTCCTACTTCAAATCCAAAGAAGTCCTTAGTACTAAGAGAGCTCTTGAGCTTCTTCACATTGATCCATTTGGACCAATGAGAACTCAATCACTTTGTGGTTCCAAGTATTGTCTTATTATTGTCGATGATTTCTCTAGATATACTTGGACCTTCTTTCTCGTTTCTAAGAGTGATACTCTTGATGTTTTCTTGAGCTATTGTAAACGAGTTGAGAATGAAGCCTCTTGCTGCATCGTTTCCATCTGTAGTGACCATGGGGGAGAATTTGTAAATGAGCTTTTTGAGCATTTTTGTCAAAAATCAGGCTATGCATATAACTTCTCTTCACCTCGAACACCTAAATAAAATGGGGTTTTAGATAGGTATAATTGGTCTTTCTAGGAGATGTCTAGGACCATGCTTCTATAGTATGATACTCCTAAGAAGTTTTGGGTTGAAGCTGTAAGTACCTCATGTTTTGTGCAAAATTGGGTTTTTACTCATCCTTCGCTGAAGAAAACCCCCTATGAGCTATGGTGTGGTAGGAATCCTTCTATCGAGTATATCCATGTTTTCATATGTCCTTGTTTTGTTTTGAATATGAAAGATTCTCTTGACAAGTTTGATTCAAAATCTTACAAGGCTTTCTTTCTTGGCTATAGAACTACTAGCAAGGCTTATAGAGTTTTTAATGTTGATCTTGCTAAAGTAAAAGAATCCATTAATGTAAAGTTTATTGAGACTAACCCCTCTATTCCCAAAGATATTGTCCCAAATGATGATGTTGCAGGTGAAGTAATTCCTATTCTTAAAGAACTCAACATCACCCAAAAGGGAAAAGAGGTGGTCACTCAAGAAGAAGACAAAGATTATGAGAAGAAGGATCCAAACCCCCAGTTTGCAAAGAATCATCTAAAGGAGATGATTTTAGGTGATCCATTTGAAAGAGTGAAGATGTGGACTGCATTCAACAAAGAACAAGCCAACAACACCTTCATCTCACAACTCGAGCCTAAAAAAGTCAAGGAAGCTCTTGGGGATGAAGAATGGATCCTAGCTATGCAAGAGGAGTTGGAGCAATTCGAAAAGAACAAAGTTTGGACCCTTGTGCCAAGACTAAGTGATAGAAAGATCATTGGCACCAAATGGGTATGCTGCAACAAGCTTGATGAAAGCGGCAAAGTGATAAAAAACAAGGCAAGGTTAATGGCTCAAGGCTACAATCAACAAGAAGGTATAGACTTTGATGAAACATATGCACCTGTAGCTAGACTTGAGTCCATTCGTATGATTCTTGCCTTTTCTAGTTATAAAGACTTTCTTCTATACCAAATGGATGTTAAAAGTGCATTCTTGAATGGTACAATTGAGGAGGAAGTGTATGTTGCACAACCCCCAGGCTTTGAACATGATAGTCTACCTAACCATGTTTATTTGTTGCAAAAAGCTCTCTATGGACTCAAACAAGCACCAAGGGCTTGGTATGAGAAATTAAAAAAAAATTGTTAGATCATGGTTATATCATGGGCAAAGTGTATTCTACCTTATTCCTAAAACACACTTCTAACAATTTTCTTATCATACAAATATATGTTGATGATATCATCTTTGATGGAACTAACCTTGATCTTTGCAAAGAATTTAGTAATCTTATGCAAAGTGAATTTGAGATGAGTATGATTGGTGAACTCACGTTCTTCCACGACTTTCAAATCAAGCAAACAAAATATGGGAACTTCATCAACCAAGGCAAGTGCATAAGTGAATTACTTAAGTGCTTTGGAATGGAGAACACCAAGTTGATGGACACACCCACTACAGCAAAATTGCCCATTAGTGGCATTTATAAAAAAAGCCACTATCTATCTAATATACATGCATTTTTAATTAAAATGCCACTAAACCACCTATTATAGAGTTTATAAAAAATACTTAACATTAAAGACATTCTTATATTTAATTAGTGGCAATTTTAAATTGCCAAACCAAATGATGTGCACAAAGTATTATCTATCAGAAATTTTCATTTCACTTCTCCCGCTTCTCCTCTCACTTTTCCTCCACGCTCCCATGTATGTAATAGCTAGTATCACGGTGACTGTGGCGATTGATCTCCCCATTCCTCGTCGATATTCTTTCACCTGACAATGAGTGGAGGAGATATAGCCTCCTGGTCGATCGTCGCTCGCCCTAGCTAATAGCGTCTTGGAGGATCGAGTGCATCAACTGACTGGTGGCGGCGCATTGATCGTAGCGTGGAGGATCACTTTCGACTACTGGCCAGTGAAGTGCCACATTGTCGGCACCGAGGAAGCCAAGAGTCTACTTTGCCGATGCTGAGGAAGCCAGTTCAGCCACATTTGCTACATTGGTGCCATGTGATTACAAATAGATTCCCTTCCCCAACCATTATCACCATCATAATCGGCTGCTCTGTATTGATTCACACTAGTAGAGGAAGAACCGTCTCTGTAAGATATATTCCTACCTCTATGATTTTCTTGCACCTCCCTTAATTTTGCTATATTCTTGCTTTATTTTGGATTGATTTCAGTTTCGAGCAAGATCTGGACTGAAGTTAGAGTTCCTGGTTTACTCGTTATTCCTAATTCCATGACTGACTTGGTTAATTGCACTAGCAAGGAGAATCATTGTTTGGCAATGTGCATCCTGTACTGGTTATGGAGGGAGAGGAATAATAGAGTTCATGAGAATGTGGAGATGCAATCATGGGTTTGGTGATGGGTATCTAAACATCACTTTCTTTATTGGTCTAACTCTTACTAACAGACTGTCCATCAATGTAGATTTTGATATCAAGGAGGAAATGACAAACAAGATAAGGTCAGAAATAACTCAAGAATTGTAGCCAACACCAACTTCAATAGTTATAAACATAAGATAGAAAAGTATTCAAATAATCAAATCTCATTACTTCCATTAATTTAGGGGACTAAGACTTAAAGAAGTATAGGATAATGGAAAGTTGATCGTGGGCATTACAACTGAGTCGATGTTTCATTTGCAACCAGCACACCTCTAAGACACATGGATTTTAATGAGGCCAAGAATCACTAAGATTTATGCATAACAACTTCCAACGAAGTACAAATTAAGATTTTATAATCTTTGGAATGGTTTTGAGACAAGGAACCTCCTTGATATTAGACCTGGTATGCCATCCTGATTCCCATGTTCTAATTAGAAGCTAATTTTTAATGAAGTGTAATTATTTATGGTTATGGTATATACATGAAATTAGGTTTGATTAGGCTTAGCTATTTTTAGTATACATTGTGATATGTCATTACCCACACCAATTTTCTTCTATGTATTTATATTAGTGTATATAAATAGGTTACGAAACAATGTCATTTTATTGCTATATATTTCCCTTTAATATAAGTGAGAAATCTAATATATTCTCAAAAGCACAGAGGCTAAGAATGATTAAGCATCTCATCTTCATCACCGTTAATTTCTATACCAAAATACATGGGTTGATCCACTCATATAGTAGAAACTATACTTCAAACAAAATTTCTAAAAAGTAGGGGCTTACTGAGTATCACTGACTTCTAAACGGGGGGGGGGGGGGGTAGTCTAAAGATGATACAAATAAGAAATAGCAAAGACAAATACACCATTTCCCTTCACCATGAATTGGTTACATGTGAGCACAATTATATTCTGTTCATTCGATTCCTCTTGTCAAAGGGCGGGCGGTTGCTCCTCTTGTCATATTCTGTTCATTCTGATTCTGGACTTTTGGATGCTATACTTCTATTCTTATGCTTGGTCAAGGTTCAATACTTTTCTCCCACCTCTTGTCAGGCTCTACTGGTTGAAGCTTCTGTTGGTTTTGATTGGAAGGTCTTGTATGCTGTTTTCTTTTGAATCATTTTTTCTGATGTGGTTTTCAGTGATGTTCTACTTTTTTCTTCTGTTGGTTATCGTTGGCTGACGGATATGTGATTTCTCCTTGGGTTGGTTTGTCTTTTCCCTGTTTGATGTCATCCAAGGATGGGATTCTATGCTGGCTCTTGCCTATGGAAGTGCTTGAAATGTCTTCGTATGGTTCTCCTTTTTTTAAGGCTCTTTTAGGATTCTTTGAAATGATATTCCTATCCTTTGAAATAGGAGTTTCAGCCGACCAAAAAAGGAATATAGCCATGATTGAGTACCATGTTATGAAGAACATACACCTTGGTGTTCAGCTTCATATCAGGGATTGTATCTTTGGTATTTGGTTGTATAGATTCCTACTTTCTGGGTGTATATGTTCTAAAGGTTTCTAGTAGGTGAGCTTGTAGAATTTGAGGTTGTAGGTTTGTAAACCATGCTGGTGGTTTTGAGGTTTATGAATTCTCCTTTGATACTGGCGGATAGGACCCAGGCTCCTGTTCATTTTCTGATTCAGTTCAAAATGATTAGAATGTGCCTGGGTCCTTATTATAAATATGTTCTTTTATCCTTTAAAAAAGTATTTCAAACATAGTGTCATGTACTCATAAAACTAAAGTGGCAGGAATCTGTCCCATTTACATATAGGTCAGAGAATAATAACCTCACATAACTCATTTAGAAAATTTACAATTTTTAGATGAATCCTTCTTGTAACTCATTTAGAAAATTTACAATTTTTAGATGAATCCTTCTTGTCATAAACTTTGTGGTACTATCAAAATAATAAGATGATAAGATATCTTGTAGTAGTGTTTTGATAAACACAGAAGTACAAGACTGTAGTAAAATTTTGGAAAGACACCAGTAACCTCTTTAAATAGGTCTCACACCTTCTATAGTAGTGCATCGATACTCCAAATTAAATAGGTCTCACACCTGTACAAAATAAGCCAGACACCATTAAACTCTTTGATAATCTAAAATATGAGTGTTGATTCAACAAATAGATAATAAGTGTCACCTCATCAAATTATAGAAAATACTAGTTACTTCATTGAAAATCTCAAAGAAGGATTAGTGAGAATTGGACCAATTGCAAAGATATAGCCTCTATATAGGACATGATCTCCTCTATTAGATTTCTTTTCAAGCTATCATGTCTACCACAATAAAGTTGGTTATGACAAGAAATAAAAGGTTAACTGTTGTTATACAACTTTTTCTGAAAATATATAACATCGTTATATGTACTTACACTTTGTTAATACTAATATTATGCAGTCTCTGTCCACCCACAACAATCACTATGAACTGGGCCTCTATGTCAATGTTAACGTTCCCTATTGAAGAACAATTGGACATCATCCTAGATGATCGTTCCTTAAACCAATTGGCCATACCCAAACATTGGTGTTTTCTAAAAGGAAGACACTACAGGCCTGGTGAAGTGACCCTAAATTTTGGCAATTATTCACATGTTATCGAGGTTGAGTATGATTTGGCGGGAAATCTTGTATCAAAATCCGGTTGGCGTGATTGGATTAGAAAGATGCTAGTGGGCCGTAGCGACATGCTTTTTCTTCATCTAGTTGGCCATAATACCATCAACGTTTGGATAACCAACATCAACTGCGAGACCCCCGATCATCTATGGCAGTATGAGCGCACGACGGAGGATATCAGCTCGAGCTCGGACGAATCTGATTATGAGGCCCCTGTCAGTTCAGATTTGTCTAAATACAGTGAGGAGCTCTGCGACACAGCACAATCATCAAAAAGGCCACGGTAGGTCCAATTAACAAATATAATTGTCAAGACAAAAAATTTGTGTTTACACTTTTTGTCTAAAAGCAACCAATACTCTTAGCTGCTTTCTTTTCTGAACTTCAGGAGAAGATCGCCACAATGATAAGTCCTCGAAGTTACTGATGCGGGACCATGTTGGTGTAGTATTTAGTTGTCTATCCATCTAGACTTGTATGTATTAATAGTTATTTTAATTATGTGCATGTTTAGGGGTACACCGACCCCTTTGTTTAGTTACTGTTTAGGGGTACACCCCTGTGTGTGGATGTAAAAAGAGATTAATGAATGGAACTGAAAGTTGCTACATGAATGCTTATAACTGAAGTGTGTGTTCCCATGAATGTTCCAAATTCACAAATCCATCCTATCTAACGACACATTCGAAACCAAACAACAATTGAAATAACAATCCTATTTTGTTTTGTCCTACTTTTAATTTTGTTATGGAGAATCTTAGTATTATGGATGATACACACATTATGATTGGTTTGTAGTTTTTATCTATGAGCAATGTTTTAGCTTCTTGTTTGTGGGTACGGATGAAAAATTTAGTTGAAAATGAGTTATGGTTATTTGATCCATTTCTTTCCATTTTGTAATTACTCAGCTAGTAAATGGATTATTATGGTTTGGATTTTCAAAATTTACAACTAATGTGGATGGGTGATGTGGACTAAATAATTCTTTTTTAATGTAAAAACTACTGCAGTAAAAGGGTAATTGTCCCTTTGTATGGCAGCCACACATCGTATACCATGATTTTCTATTTCCCAACCTATGCAGGTTTGATTATGTTTGATAATATCTTAGAATGCAATTGCTTATATAAGCAGGAATGCATATTGCGGGTGCTTCATATTTGTGGGCTTCATATCCAACTTGCATCATGTCAGATCATGAGGTGCGTTACTTGTACGAGTGTTGTTCTGTTTTCTCACTGTGTTGTTTTTGAATGTTTTGTTTTTGGTACTAAATATAATATAGCCTGGTGTTTTTGCATTTTGCAGAGGCACACTAAGTCATTGTCAACATTTCAGAGGTCTGCTCTGGTTGAGAAGTCTAGGCAGAAGCCTCAAGAAAGAATGGGTGTTCTTAGTAATGTGGGTTCCTCCTTGTTCCCTTAATTGTTAAAACAACATTTGTATATTTGTCTTTTTTCCTTTACCCCCTCCATATAAAATAATACCCTTTCTGTAACATGTGGGTGTGATGCAGGCCCTAAAAGCCAATAACTATAGTAATGATCCTCTGCTAACTGCAGCTCTGTACTTGGAGATTAATTAAAGACCAATCTCGAGATCTGGCAACCTCTGTATTGATGGCTTGTCCAACTGCCCAGGGCTCCCATGGGACACATCCATTCCTAGTATAATAGTTGGTACTTGGGAGATCTTTGGCATGGATGGAGGATGCTCATGGCTGTGGTGAACTTCTCTGTGCAATGTGACACCCGTAGGCATATTCATGATCTCATTCGCTGTGGAAACATGAAGGGCGTTGTAAGTAAAATCTTTTAATGTATTTCGTTTGAATTAGTTAAACAAAATACATAAAAAAAATTACTGACAACACACTTCATGTTTCCACAACGAATGAGATCCTGAATAAGCCTGCAGAGAAGTTCACCACAGGTGAGCATCCTCCATCCATGCCAAAGATCTCCTAAGAGCCAACTATTATACTAGGAATGGATGTGTCCCATGGGAGCCCTGGGCAGTCGGACAAGCCATCAATAACTACTGTAAGTTTTGAATTTTAACTCCTTAGCATATGTATGGGTTTTTGAATGCTTAAGAGATACAAGTTAACTAAAACCTAACCATAATTAAAGAGTTAGGTACATTTTTCACTTTTTCCTTTGTCATCCATGAAGTTATTTTATTTTGGTGTCCTTCAGTGTCATTAAGCTAACACAAAATCATCATGCTATAGTATGTGTTTATGAGAGGACACAATTAGTTTTGTGCTCATTGATCTTTAATTTTGTCTCCATTAGTGTTTTTGATAAAATTTCATGTTATTCCCATATGATATTCTTTTTTTGCTAGGACAAACAACACATATAGAATGTAGTCCATGTTAAAATGTTTTACATGCCAAATATAGACTTATAATTAAATACAATACATTATAGCTTGTAAATTTATAATAAATTTATGCAAGATATACACTGAACATTCTCTTATATAAAAAAATCAATTATAATGGATATTCTTATTGGAATTGGAGGCAGATCTTTACCCCTTTGTGTTACAATTCTATCTTGATGCTGGAAAGGGACATGTATAGATGTACATTTTTGTGAAGATCAAGTTGCATTGAATTTCAAAGACTCCTTTTATTGAATGCATGTCTGAAGCTTTCCATGGGCATGACAGACATTCTATTGATGCTAAGTGTGTACAAAGATGGTATGCTACTAACTTATAATGATACATATCATACAGGTGAACCAGAAGTTACCATCATTATTGCTGCCCATGCTTTAGTGATTCTATGCCCATCATTTGATTTTTAAAGATACCAAACTTATTTACATATCATTTCAGTTTCCACTGGAGAATCTTAGAGTGGAGAAAAATGTGTTGAGGGCTCAATTAGAAGAGAAGGATGAGCTGAAGAGGGAAGGTTATTCAACATGTCACTTTGTAAGTGTAATTGTAATTTTTTATAAATTGCCTTCAAGTGACCACTCGAGCTGTTGTGATAGTTGAACAAACACATGTGTTTTTGCATATGCTAGATTTTGTAGGAGGTCCATCTGTCTATGAGGCTTGCACCATTAGGGGTGACAAGGCTTCCTCTGTATATAATATGAACTGTGCATGCTCTGTTTTGCATCTACTTAAAGCCAAATACGGCCAAAATCCCTGCAGTTCTGCATTCCTATCCCTGATCTCTTTCCGATTAACACACACAACTCCAAAGGTGCACCCAAAATGGTGGATTGAGGAAAATACAAACTTTCCAGGCCTTTTTATGTATAGTTACTTTCATGTTCTTGAACTGGAGAAGTGGAGCCAACCAAGACCAAACTAATTTTTAGCTATAGGGAGGACTATAGTGGCTGAATACAATCCAAGACAACCCAGTTGCAGCCTTATCAAATATGTGAGATAATGACTGGATTATAGGTCAGATGGTGGAATTTCCTTCTGCATTGAGGGAAGCATTGCACTTTGTACAATGAGCTGTGGCAGCCACATCTTTGGCTAATAACTACATGCTTCTGAGGAGTATGCTCGGCTTCCCTGTAGGACAAGCATGTTTGGTGCACATCTTTTCTACATCTCTATTTAATAATTAACTCATGAATTTACCATTGCATATTCCACACATTTTTTGTAGAGAAGGAATCATTATTTACCTTGTTATTATGTCTCATTCTTCACATGTCTTCATACATATTGCCAAGGGAATTTCATCTATTGGGGATTTTTTATATTGTTCTCTATTGAATAAGCAAACATCACTCATAATTATTGAAGTTAGTTCTCTTATTGCTTTGATAGAGATGGAATGTAAATTTCTTTTTAATTTGATGAATAAGCAAACATGAACATTGCTTTGATAGAGATGGAATGTAAATTTCTTTTTAATTTGATGAATCAATGTACTGTCGTGCTAACTGTAATCATGTACTAGTGAGATTTTTTTGATGAACATCACACTTCTATTGCTACAACTTGCAAGAGGAATTAACAATTCCTGAAAGTTTTTTATGGTAATGGTTTTTTCTAATTTCAGAGCTAAAACTTGAGAAGAGCATGAAATTGCATTAGGTCCTTGGAGGAAGCTATCAAAGGAAAATGAAATTGCAAAGCAAGAAAGAAAGGTTTGCTTGGCCATTTGTCAGTTAGTCTGTTGGTGGATTCGACATGGATGTTGCAGCTGCTCTGTATTAGGCCACTTGGTGGATTCAACATGGATGTTGAGTACTGCTGCATATGTATTGACTATGGATATGTTTGGACCTATTGTTGATAATGCAGGTGGCATTGTTGAGATGAGTCAGCAGGTAAATTATTTGCCCTTATTATTTGCTGCTTTACACTATTGTTGATAATGCAACAATCATACAGTTGTTTACCCAGAGTTGGATGAAATAATAGAGTTTGTAAACGTCCTGGTGGATGTAGAGAAAGATGACCTGCACATAAACAAGGATTCAGTCCAAATCTCTGCAGTAAAGGAAACCAAGGAAGCCAATATGGATGTCACTCCAGAGAGATCAGTAAGTAGGAGAATCAAAGGAAGTGGCACAAAGATGAAGAGGCGAGGGCCTGCGAGAAAGATTGAGACTAACAGAAGAAGTCCAATACTAGAGGATTTTCATAATCTAGCAGCGACATCTGAAGTAGATCAAAGTTTAATCACACCAAAGCCGATCTGTACAACCTGAGGAATGAATACAGACTTAATCAAGAGAATCATGTTGCAACTCTTGCAGTTTCTGGTTTATAAGCAGCTATACAGATCGTTAATTCAGTTAATTCAGTCATTCATGACTCCCTACTATTGTTCTTTTAAGTCAGTGAAGACTATATTGGCATGTGAAGCCATCCAAGTTCAATGGAGCTTGGTAAACATTGGTGTTGTATTCAATATAAGGGGCAAGGTAAAACGTCCTCCCCATGTAATTTAATATAAGGGGTAAGGTAAAATGTCCTCCCCGTGTAATTCTCAATTGATTATAAATAAAAATTATTCATACTTTCAGAAAAGTGAGTTCGTCTACAATTGACATTCATTTAGAAATAATGATAATGAATTGATAATTGAATGACTAAAAGCCATGAAAATGTAGTAATACAGAACTAGTAGTCATTAGTGGCTTTTTTTATACGCCATTAAACTCAATAAGAATATTTTCATACACCAACATAATACAAAATAGTGGCATTTGTATAAAATCCAATTGATGGATAGTGGCTTTTTTATAAATGCCAAATGATGGTTTAGTGGCCTTTATGTGGCATTTATTCGAAGCCACTAAAGACAAACCTTTAGTGGCTTTTACAACTTAAGCCACTATCTTCCTAGTGGCATTGGCGCTAGAGGCATTTTTTTAAATGGCAACAAATGCCGCTAAACCTGTTTACTGGCTTTTATTTTATTTTTAGTGGCATTTCTGAAAGGCCGCTAATGAGTATGTTTGTTGTAGTGACCCATGTCAAACACTTGTGTAGCAACCTCCACCATTTTGGTCTCAAAATATGTTATCTCGGTCTTCATCTTCTCCCAACACCTATTTTGATGTGGAAATCAGTCCTGCAATGCAAATTTATGTACAAGGAATGTTCAATGTCAGTTAGTAAAAGATGCTTAGGTCAGTTAGTGTTGTTATATTTTCTTTGGTTTCTTTCTATCTAGATGATCCAAAGGGTGTTAATAATCAAATATACTGGTGGAAGGTGTTGATGTTGGGTTAGAGGTTTTAAACGTGTGATATGGTTTGGCAGGAGCAAGTTGCTAGTAATATTGTGTGGTGAGAAGAATTTGTACATGAAATGTAGTGTGAAAGGGAAGCTAGTGAAGAGGTGCTGCATGGTTTCTTATATAGATAGACAGAGGTAGCATCAAGTAGGTCCCTGGAAGCCTCTTCTATTGATGAGTTGGTCTATGGGGATCTTGTTTCTAGAAAGGAGCTAGAAGAATATTTTGAATTATTGTGGCCATTTTGCTTTCCATATGATTTTCATATCTGATGTGTGTCCTCTATAGTTAAGTGCAATTAAGCATATTTTGGTGTAAATTTTGGTCCCCAAATCCAAGTAATGCATCTAGATGTATTGTATTCAAGGGCATGAATGATGTCCTACAATGTATCCCCATGAAGGTTATTTGAGAGGTAGAGCTTAAGGGAGTTTTGTCGATTGATGGTAAGAAGTGTCAAAGCTTTGGCAGTATTAAGATTTTTCAAAGATGGAGGAATGTGGAAATTGCATTTTAGGTTCTGTATGGAGTTATTTTGGAACCAAGGGTCCCTCTAAAAGTTGATATTTAATTAAGCGTGGGGGGGGTTGATGAACTGAGTAATGATATCCAAGTGTTTATTTATCTACTTCCAAAGTGGAGATTCTCTACACTTACTGGATTTGTGCCAAGGTGGGATATGTTTATAGTATTTGTCAAGGATGAGAGTTTTCCAGATCTTATCTAATTTTGTATAAAAGATGTTGATGATCTTGGTGATGAGGCAGATGGCATGAATTTAATGTTAATGATGCCCCAACCACCATATTCAATAGGTTCTTGAAGTGTATCATAGTTGGCCAAGTGTATTTTGTTCTTCTGGTGTTGTTCATTGAAGTGGTTCCATAGAAACTATTTCTGATGGAATCAATAACTTTTAAGGTTTTTCCGGGTAGGAGAATACAACCGAGGTAGAGTGTGGTTATAGGGGTACTGACATTGTTGAGGAGGGTGAGGCATCCCACAAGATTGAGAAAGTTGTTAGTCCAAGAGTGTAGTTTGTGTTTAATTTTTTCAATGATGGGGTTCCATAGGGAGTGTGTGATAGGGGGTGGAGATATGGGAAGACCGATGTAGGTTATTGGGAAATGTTCAATCTTACACATAAACATAGATTTGTATATATTAACAAGATTGGTTGGGGTGTTGAATCCTATGATGGAAGATTTTGAGAGGTTTATTTTGAGGCCAGAGATGTATGAGAAGAGACCAATGATGTGGATTGTGTTCTCTCTGGTTTAACCAGGATCATGGTATCATCTACAAATTGGACAATATTTTTGTTGCATTCTGTAGGTGAGGAGATGAGGCCCTGTGCTTGCCTAGCTTGATCATGTTGGTAAGAATGGAGGTAACAATGAAGAACAAGTATGGGGAGAGCATGTCTCCTTGTCTAAGCTCATTTGTGTTGTATAAATGTCTAAAAGGGGATCTATTGATGATGGTTGAGAAGTGATTTGTAGAGATGCAAGCATGTATCCAGTGGTTCCATGTATTTGGAAAGCCATATCCAGACATGGTGTGGAGGTGGCAGTCCTTGTTTATGCAATCAAAGGCTTTCTCAAAGTCTAGTTTGATAGCTATGATCGGGATTTTGTTTTTGTAGCAGAGGTGGAGAGTTTCATTTACCATGAGGTAGGCATCATGTATGCTATGGTTTTTTAGGAAGGAATTTTGGTTGTTTGATATGATGTCCTCAAGTTGTGGTTTGATGCGATTGCTAAGGATTTTTGCAATGATCTTATAAGATGTGTTGATGAGGCTGGTGGGTCTGAATTGTGTGATCTGATCAGGATGATTTACCTTCTTGATAAGAGCTATGTTGGTATGGTTGATAGTTTTGATATGTCTAACGATGTTAGTGTTGTTTTGGATGCCTATAAGTAGTTTCATGAAGTCTCCTTCAATATTGTTCCAGTTGGCAAGGTAGAATTCAATGTTCAGACCATCATGTCTTGGAAATTTTTTTTGCCAATCGAAGTGATAGCATCATCAAGTTCCTCATAGTTAAAATCCCTGATAGTGTGTTGTAGGTGTGGATGGTTTTGTTACAATTGTATTTCCAATTGATAGAGTTGAGAAAGGAGGGCTTGTGTCTAGTGTTGAAAATGCTTACAAAGTGTTGGACAATGTGGTTGTTGATCATGTGCTTGTTTGAGGTGATGTTGTTGTTGATGCAAAGTCTGGAAATGATGTTTTTGCGGGCATTGTTGTTGTAGGTTTTGTGGAAGAATTTAGTATTATTGTCTCCCTCCACGAACCATTTGATCTTATCATGTTATTTCCAAATGGTGTCTATGTAGTTTTGAACGTGTTCTAATTCATCTTTGATAGTGAGAGTGAGGGTGGGATCAACTGTAGGGTCACTGTCAACATAAAGATATTGTTGTTCTAAGTCAGCCAACATTTGTTTAATATTTCCAATTTTTTTTGCCAATATTTCAGATTGTTTTCGATATTCTAGTGTTTTTGTGGATGTGATAACCTGGTTTTATGGTGTGTGCATCTGAAGTAATCCAAGTGTTTTTGCAAAGATCCAAACAGTTTGGGTCGGTAAGATAGAAATTTTCGAAGCGGAAAGGTTTGTGGCCCCACATTGTATGTTTTGTATCGATGATGATAGGGAAGTGATTAGAGATAGGCTGATGTACAACAGAAACAAAGGAGTGCGGGAATATGTCTTCCCAAAGTGTGGTACAAATGAAGTGGTCTAGCCTGGCCCAGTTATGGTTGTGGTGCCAGGTAAAGCATGCATTTGTAGGGGGAATATCAATCATGTGGTATTGTGTGATACACTGTTTGAAGACTTTGTCTGCAGAGTGCATGTGGCCCTCCTAATGAGAGCAGTTAATTATGTCTGATAGGTGAGTGATGAGGTTGAGGTCTCCTCTAAGGATCCAGGTTTTATCATCAAACTTGTGGACAATGTATTTGATCTTAGCAATGTATTCAGTTTTGCTAGTACTAGGCTCACCATATACCCTAGTGAAGACTCAATTTAGAGCATCGGTATTGTTGGTGATGTGTAGAGTAATGGAGAATTTCATAAGATCAAATCGTGTGATGGTAAACATGCTATTGTTTATGCCTATTGATAGACCACCTTTGAAACCTACTGGGGGCATGTGGTGCCAAGTGTTTATGTGTTTACCATCTATGGTTTTCAGAGCAAAAGGGGAGAGCGTGGTTTTGGTTTCCTAGATGGTGATATGTTGATGTTGTTTTTGTATATGTGTATCCTGATTTCTTTCCTTCTATAATAACTAGAAGCACCACATGTGTTCCAGGATGTGCTCTTCATTGAGGGCGTGTGTAAAAGACAAAAGGCAAGTGCTCTAGGAAATCAGTGTAAATGTAGGTTTTCCAGGGTGGTGTATTGGTCATGGATGTTTCTATGATTTCTCCAATGCATAAATTTTTCTATGTCATCTAGGGCATTGTGTGCTGCTGTATAATTTTCAAGACTAATACCTATCTTGTCAGAAAAATTTGTAAAGGATTGTATATCAGGCCATGATGTAATATCCTCAATATTATCAATCTGGTTATCATAGTTTGTAGTATGTGTAATATCAACTAATGAAAGATGAGTATTGTGTTGAGATAAATGTGAGTGTTTTGAGGATATAACTGGTTCTTCTGAAGTGAAAAAGTTTCTTCTGGTTTGCCCCTCTGGTATAGTTGACAACGGGTTGATAGTTTGGATTGTAGAGAGATATTTTCCTTAGTTCTTCTGCTTCAGACTTTGTGATGATCGAATTTCATCAATGATAGTAGATTTCAGCTTCTAGACAATGTCCGAATCAATGCTAGTAGTGGTGTTTGTGCCATCATCATGGAAAGGAAAAGGTTTGAAGGAGGATTAAAGGGAGTTATTGGTGTTGTCCGCTGATGGAGATGATGTCCTGGGCCTTTTGTTGTTCATGGAGAGGTTTGTGTCTTCTTGAGAAATGGTTGTTGAATTCTTTCTTTCCCAGACCATATTTCTCTCGGTTGGTTCCATGGTGGTTGTGGAGGTTTTCTTTGAGTTAGCAGGATATAACCATGATGTAAATGTGAGTTGATGTCTGTGAAAGTAGTTGAGACAACAGTAGGGTTTTTAGCTGTAGCTTTATTTTGTAATTTTTCCCCAAGTCTGATTTTTATGGAGGCATGGAGGGTGATGTCTTGTTTGATAGAGAAAACACAAAGGCTTTGATGTACTGGGTGGGATGAAGGGTCTTGTGACTAACAAACTAGAGAGTGGCACTGATGGAATGTGTGATGGCTCTGAGGACCTCAACCTCCCAAAGGTGTGGAGGGAGGTCAGTGATGGCTACCCTTCCCGATCCTCCAGAACCAGCCAGAGAAGATCCTTGTTCGGGAGTCCATTGGGTGATATTGGCTTGGACAAAGCCAGAGCTATAAGGGATAGTCATGAATTGGCCAAACAAGTGTTCTAGTTTGGTACCTTTAGGGAGGAAATATAGAAGTTGTGATGGTGATAGGATCTTAGGTTTGAGGATAGTGTGTCCAGGAAGAAGAAGGCCAATAGCTCTAGTAATGTCAAGGATATTGACCATGTTGTTGTCAATGTTATTTGTGATGGTGACGAGGATACTTAGACTGGTGAAAACTTTTAAAAGTCACATGGAGTTTGCCAAAAGATCATTAGGGAACTCCCTATCAAGATGCATCACAGGAGCCATGGTGAAGGGAGGTCTGCAATCAGCCAAAGGAGGGGTTGGGGAAAGAGATGATGGGGGTGAAGGATGGTGTAGGTTTGAAGAGGGTGGTTTTATAGGAGCTTGGGGTTGCAATGTGAGGGTTTTTATTCTAGGGTGGTGTATGTGATCATGTGAGGGGGGGGTGAAGTAGAATTTGTTCGGGGATGTGAAGACATGAGAAAGGGTTTTGGGTGGTAATCGAGTTGTCATAGGGCCTTGGGTGTTGATCAGATTTGACAAATATTCTGTAGAGTTGTGATCTATCTGTAAGTGATGTTTTTGCATGGAAAATTTTCTTTTTGTTGTGAAAGGTTTTATGGCCGTCTTGGGAAATACAAGGGAAAAGAGGGCACCCATAAGAGAGGTGTCTGGGGTGGTCGCAGATGTAGCATCATACTAGAGAGCTAGATCTGTACTTAGAATGTCTCCTGCTAAAGCATCTGGTGCATCTCAGAGCCTAAAATTGGGGGCTGCGACAAACAAGCGTCCAATCATTTTTTGGGTGTCGTTCTTGAAGGTGGCCATGGTAAGGTCAGTAGCTGAGAGCTTTTAGAGAGGTGGAAATTTTAAATCATAGTTGTTTCAAATAGAGGGTTCGATGGGCAGATGACGTAGAAATGTTGAAGTTTTAGAAGAGGAAGTAACAATATGTGTGAATTCAGTGGATGAGTTTATGTATTCATACCTGTCTACTATGGAAGAAAGGTGATGTACTGACGTAGCTATGTTTTCCTCATCTGAGTGTGCTGGTGTTGCTGGAGTAGAGGTGATCTTGATAGGATTTACTCTCGTTCCCACCTTGGGTTGGTGTTTCTTAGGGACAAAAAGCTGATCTGCTGAGTCGAAGCTCATAGAGATAGTGTCATCTGGCATGAAGAAGAGGGAGTACAACTTCATTGAGGTTTCATTGTTGAAATCTGTGACCCATGCCATTAGGGTTCAGTCTGCTATAGGACGGAGGAAGATGGTCCATTCTCTTTTGAGTTTCAATGATGAGATCATCTCCGCCCATCCATGATTTATGTAGATATTGGATTTTTTGTCGTAGTCAATGACTACTTCAAAGTTTTTGTGTCCCAACTTCACCTTGTTTACACTTGGGGGAAGGTCGAATTCATGATATTTCCACACCCTAGGAAGCTGCACTGAGATGTGGTTGGTAGGATCATCAAGTGGACAGTTCATGAAAGGGAAGTAGGTGGTCATCTATGTGTTTTAGTGTAGAGGAAGTTTGAGCTAGCCAGTGTGGTATTCGTCTTGTCCTTATAAGCTCTACTCAGATGTAGAGGGGTATTGTTCCTATTTTGGAGAAGTTTGCTCTTGCTCAGTGTGACATTGAGATGTCCTCCTATTCTCATAGTGGGAGGCAAGATGGTCGGATGGTGCAATAGTAAGGACGACACCGCCCTATATTTGTGTGGAATCGCACATAGTCAAATTTGTCACCATGATGTGATAACTTTGATTTAATTTGGAGAAATAAGATGCTACTATGATGGTAGTTTCCGCTTGCAGAAGCAGCTAATGCAGTGTAGTTTTTAGTTATGGCTGTCATACTGGTAGGGGAGGTGTAGTGCAATAGAGCAAGGTGTCAATGCTGTTGTTTCAGATGTTGGGGGTATAGTTGCAGGTTCTTTCCTTAAAAAGTCACTAGTTGATGTTGTGGCAGAAAATCTGAGCCTGTCAAGGGGGTGTCTCCAATGAGGTTGGAGTGCAATAGCTGTGATAGTAGCTATCCATGAGAGGTCTCCAGTCCACAGAGCAGTACTTGATCGGAGATGTTGTAGGTGGATGGTTCTTAAAGAAAAGTTGGATCTTTCTCTCACTATAAGCTGGCCTCCAACGGTTGTAAGTTTATGCTATGTCTTTCAGCTTTGGGAACCATCTATATTAGTATCAGTGGAGTAGAGGATCTTTGAGAGGCCTCTTCCTATATTATTTTGGTTGTTAAAGCTTAGCAACCTCTCCTACATTGCAAGTACCTCCCAAACCTCAAATGATATATATTGTATTCTTGATATGTATTAGATTCTTATGTAGTAATATAAATGGAAATTAGTAACTTCATTAACTTTGAATAAAAATAACATACTTACTAGCTTATCATTAGTATTGATTAAAATCATAGACATATATATAAGTTATCTAAGAATACAACACGTACTGATGAAATATATGGGTAATATTGTTTCACTTTTATTTATGCAGATCTTGAAAGAAAGGATATACATAATAAGAATACTTTTCTTAATATGAGTGTAAATAAATTTTTATTTTGAGAAGTAAATTTAGCTGAAGTTATGTTTTAGACTATATAAAACATACAATATTTTATGTGAACATTTGTATAAATATAGTAATAAGTATATGTCTATGTTTATGTGAACATTTGAGAGCTTAAAAATAATATATGTATATATTTGTATAAATGATAGTAGAGGTTTTATGGTGAAATAGTAATTATATCTTATGAATGTTATTTGAATTGTAATATATTTATTGTGCCCTTTTATAAGTTCCCATAACCCTAGATTCCTAAATAAGAGAATTTTTTTAAATGATACCCTATGTAATGAACGATGTTGACTTTAGATTAACCAGATTAGTTATATGATGTTAGAGAGAGAGAGATGTACATGACTTGAGGAATATGCATTCTAGTGTAAACTTATCAGTAACTTTGACATACTTAGACTCATACATATAAGTAGATTTTTATGAAAGAGATTATGTATATATTTTCAATGTAGATGGTTATTATAGAGAGAATGTAGATCAAAACCTCAATTTTAAACTATGATGATAATTAACTTGGAAAATTACATACAACATATCATGGTATCTTATTTTGTTATAAACATTCATGTGTGACATAATGTCCAGAAACATATTAGTTCATACCTAAAGCATTGATATATGTGACAGTGGATGACAAGTGTAGTAATAAGTGACCAAATAGGACATATACTAAAGAGTAAATGCATATACGTATTATCTTTCCTCATACACACTAGTAATCACATTACTATTCATTTACTAATATGTTAGAGTAAAAAAACTAGAATGGAAACATGTTAGTGTTGGTAAGGTATGACCAGAGAGCCAAACATGTGATGATTGGCATGGCATAAACCATAAAGGATTTGATTTATACTCATAAAGGCAAGCTTCTAATTCATTATATTTTGCTCAGTTATGAGATAATGAGGAAACATCACGAATGTCTAAAGAATGACAATACTCAATGATGTATGTCTTCAAGTACGTGACTTGGAGGATGAGATCATAAGAATGTTAAGAATATGTACATTCTTGTTATATCCCTAGTCAGTTGTTATTGTGGAAGGTAGATAGACACCAACAACACACAAGACTAGAGTGTGGGTTGGTTGATGACAGAATCTCATTAGTCATGATATGGCAATATCAAACCAAGCACATGGATACCTATTAGGGAACAATGTATCAGACAGACCCACCTTGACAGTGACACATGGAAACCATCATTGTTGGTCATAGTCAACTCTCATAGTGAAGGTGGTGATTGTGATTCTTAGACATGAAATCACTACACTTGTCACATGACGTTGGGTATGCTTTGAATCGTCAAATGCAGTCATGAAACATGGGTTGTTATAACGACGATGATTGGGTGACTTTGATACATGGGGATAGACTTTGAGTGATATATATGGGATTTGTTCCTCCTACCAGAGTATGATATCTTGGCCACTTGATAAGTAAGATTGAGAAATGCATGCACATGCACATGTGAATCAATATATGATTTCGAGGTCACATTATCTTAGATAGTCTTCTCTTGGTTCAAGGAACATGGATTCAATGTTGAGAGGATGACCTTCCATGCCTCAAGTTCATCCTGGATATCAGTAATAAAGGAATTATTCAATACTGCAACACCTTACATAGATTGTAGGTTGAAGTTGTTCAACTTTCCATTCACTTGGGTAGTACTGATGTGCAACTAGGCACCACTCTCTGGTTGTGATTTCATAAGCTAGTTATGGACATTCAATACCAACGTGATATGGGAACTATATGGTCACCACACATAGGAACTCATCTAGAAAATGATTTTATCTTGAATGATGATTGGACTGATTACTAAATTGTTTAGGTATTCAATTCACGCAACAAATTGGCTGACTGGACTGCCAGACGACCATCTCATAGGGTGAGACAGCTATTTAGACATGCCAAATGAGCATCTCAAGTGTTGAGATGGCCGTTTGGTTGTTAGGCTAATCAGAGATCGAATTGGAAAAGTTCTACCCAAACCAAGGTGTGAACCAACCAGTTCATTCTGATGAACCGACTAACTCAACTTGACTCACCGGACAACCGTCTAGGTGAGCAAGACGGGCGTCTCGCATGTTTGATATGGCTCGGTTGGGGCCGAACAAACGTTATGGAAGTTTTCAAAACTAGTTTTGATTTCACATTACTTGTGGTGCAAGAATTAATGTTTAACATTAATGGGAATCGAGTTGCCAATTTCGTACACGATTGGAAAACTGCTAAACGACCGTTTGGCAGTGCGAGACGACCGTCTCGTGTGACCAGACGACCGTCTAGGTCACCAAAAAACTATTTTGTGGGTCACAGGTTGTGAAAATTCAAGATCTTCTGGTCCCTTCCACTCCCACACAGATCCCTAACATACTGGGAACCCTGGCCCTAACCCTGCCTATAAATAAAGGGGTACTAGGGGCTTCTCAGAGCACAACAATAACATCAATTGAGAGTCAATTGCTCTAACAATTGTTGTCCTCTTTGGTTGTGGTAATCGAGAGAGACCAAGCAAGTCCTACCCGAAAAGAGAGGGATAGCTACGGGAGAGAACAACTCAGAATTGTTGTTGTGGAAGAGCAAGTTGGTGTCTAGTACGCCAACGGGAGGGACAAGTCATTGTTGTCTATTATAGTTGAATGATAGGAGTTCTAGTTGGTCCTTGTGGACTACTCTAGAGGTAGGATTCCTTTGGCTGCTGCTAGGAGAGCAAAGTCAGCATGCAGTCTATTGCAAGACCACAAGAGTCATTGCAGAAGTTGTTCGTGGTGAAGACTAGGAGCTGCATAGCCATTGTCCAAGAGCAATTGGAAACAATTGTTTTGAAGTGAGTATTTGTCACTAGACTTTCTCCAAGACCATGTATAAATCTTACAAAAACCTTCCTATTTCATAGTAGTTGATGTGATCTTGTTGTTATGGGAATACAGATAGATAATTTTTTGTTACTGCTGCTATACTCTATGCTCGTATCACCCAAATTGGTATCAGAGCCACATCAATTAACTATGTTTTAGGATAATCGATATGATCAGATTTTTAGTTTAATCATTTATTTATTGCATACAATGCACATATTTAAACTATCTCATATGTGTATCCAATCAAAGACCACATAATACCAAACACACACACACACACACATATATATATATATATATATATATATGAGAATATATGCAATTTATACGTGTCACCCTAAAAGTAGTTTTGATTGTGGTTGTGTAGCGTGGTTATGGCCTAAATCCTATATTTGTGTGTGGTTGGATGATTTGGTTCCTATTTATCTCGGTTTGCATACTGGGCCTCTAGCTCCCTCTTCTCAATGTAAAGTTAATTCTTTCCTATCTTTGCTCCCCTTGAATGTAACCCGAGGTTTCTCTTTACAATGTAATAGTTGAATAGCAATAGGATAGTTTCTTTTCTTGCAACGACAAGGAAGATGATCATTGCCAGATGAGAGGACTAGTTTGTGAGACTAGCCAGCCATTTAAGGACCTTGTAGGAAAGAATGATAGAACCAGACGACCGACTGGTGGACCCAACCAACCATTTGAAAGGAGTCCAAATGCTGATTGGACTGAAGGCCAGTCGACTGTGTGTGATGACTAACTGACCAGGCATGAGGCGAGACAATCAGTTCAAGGGTCAAACCGATCTAACCAGATTGGCAAGCACAGATCTACACCAACAACATGTTCATACATGAGATGTGATGATTGACCTAGGTGGTAGTAATTCCTTGTAGCTCCAAAAAATTATAAGTAGACATGGACATAAATATTGCCTTTTGTTTTATATTGTATGTTTATATTGTGGGATATAGCATGTATATGATATGTACTATATATGCGGTGGTTGGATACAATATATGTATATATATGATATATATAAATCCTTCAATCAAACATATTAAGTCTAAGATGCTTTCCAATAACAACCCACATGAAAAGCTTTTTCGACCAAGCGTAGGTTATGCCAAAGCGTGGTGCACCATCTACCTCATGGAAGTGTGCTGGTAGTAATGTAGGTTCCCCCTTCGTGGGATGCACAATTATCATGTTGACTATTGGGTTAGACTTAACTGGTGGTTCTTAGAGCATCTAAGCCCAGAAGCATACATATGATCATGGCAAGGAGTTGCACATATCATCTATCAAGAATTGCATATGATACAATTGGTAAAAGTTTCCTACCTTGGTAATTGACTGTGTTTTGCGACGTTGGTTGGGCCATAGTTGAATTATCTTGGATCTTGATCATTAGAAGTATATTAGCTACAATTTTCTGAATTTTGATACTTGAGGATTATCAACTTGTAAAAAATAATGAGAACGATAATGAATTAAAGACTTAATTATTATTGTCCAAAATTTAATCAAATAAAAATTGAGTTTTTGACAAAATTATAAATTCTTTTTTAGAATTAATTGGAAATGAACAAAAATCACTTTTCTCTACAATCAGTCTTTGAGAAGGAATTGGGAACAACTTCCACAACTGGTTCAGGATGTTGAGAATTGTTCTTATACAGGAGTGCAAGCTCTATGTCCTGGAGATGCCGGAACCAGAGGAACTACCTCAAAATGCACCAAAGGCTTACAAGGATGCTTACAAGAAGCATACTAATTATGCCATGAATGTCAAGTGCCTGATTCTATGCTCCATGAACTATGAGCTGCAAAGACAGTATGAGAACAAGGTTGTGATTGATATAGTTACACATCTCAATAACATGTTCCATTAAGCAAGACAAGAGAGATATGATGTCTCCAAGGCATTGTTCAAATGTAACATGGTAGAAGGAGATGCAGTAGGTCCTCATGTACTCAAGCTTATTGGGTATGTGGAGAACCTTGCTAGACTGGGATTCCCCTTGGATCAAGAGTTGGCCACTGACGTAATTCTGCAATCTATGCCAGAATCATATAGTCAATTCGTCATGAACTACAACATGAATGAATTTGACAAGTCATTGATATAGTTGTTGGGCATGTTGAGAACAGCTGAGGGACAGATGAAGAAAGACAAGCCCACGCCTGTAATGATGATCAACAAGACAAAGGGGAAGTATAAAGGCAATGGAAAAGCTAAGAAGAGTTCTAAAACTAGCCAGAAGCCCAAGTCTTCAAATCTCAAGACAAAGGGGAGTTGTGAAGAAAGTAAGAGGCAATTGTAACCATTGTCACCAGCATGGACACTGGAAAAGAAATTGTCCACTCTAGTTAGAGGAATTAAAGAAGAAGAAGGAAGGCGTTGATGCCTCCACTTTAGGTATACATGTTATAAGATAAATTTGATTACTTCTTCATTTTGGTATGTGATACCAAACATATATCTAACATACTAATGTGCAGGATCTAACAAGAAGTAAAAGTCCTCATGGAGGATAAAAGATCATCAAGGCAGATCAAGAGTTGCGGAAGCTTTAGTCTACATTTAAGTTTATCTTAGCCCAATGGGAATGTAATAGAGTTATTAGAACTGCAATTTCATTATGCCAAGAAAATAGAAACATTTATTTTAAAGCATCTTGATGACAAGGATGATAAATCAATAAAGTGAGATACCAATGTTTTTGTTTCAAAAGATATGATCTTGCATGGCAATGCCCAAATATCCAATGATTTTATTTTGATGGAATCTTGGAATAAAATCTGTATTGTTAATACAAATGGATTGTAATTGATAACTTAAGATTATCATTAGCAAAAGGTCACCTTGGATGTACACATAACAAATGCATGTCTAGAATACATATTGGTGTTAATATAGATCCCCTTGGTTGTTGAACCTAAGGAAATATGCAATTCTTACTTGTACATAATGTGACATGACATCCTCCACTAGATGTAATGAGAGGATAAGTTTTCCACTAGACCTCATACATATGATTCATGAAGATGTTATGGAATGAATGCTATAGATGATTGCTCATACTTTGTTTCACTTACTGGTAATATGATGATATGTACTCAGTAAAATAGAAACATAAATCTCTTGAAGTATTCAAGGAGATTACAAATGAAGTATGACTTTGATGAAAGTATTAAGAAGCTTTGATGAGTTCAAATGTTGAAATACTCTACATCGATATCTTTAGTATCTTCAAAGAAAGGATTGTGATAATGTATCACAAGTCAAATCCATATGAACACGATGATATATTAGAATGAAGAAATTATACCATGACGAGTCATGATATAATTATCAATTAGTCTAATCTTCTTATATCCTCATAAATATAAAGCTATCACTAAATGATGTACCGTATGAATGGTTTAAAAGGCATCATATATGATATGATTTGGGAATGTCTCAATACATCTAAAGGATTGAAACCTACATTAATAAAGTAGTTTTTTAAATGGGTTCATCCAAAAACCATAATAGTTGAATGCTACTATTAATCCCCATCCAATACAAAAATATTTGTTGATAGGATAATTGAGTTCATAAAGAATCAGTGGGAGTAAAAGTAGAATTTGAAATGTTCAAGACCAACAAAGAGGTACATTGAGAACTAAGAGAATCACTATATGTTGTGGAATATCAAGTTTGTCATGTAACACAAAATAAAATAATTCTAGTAGAGCACATATGAGATTGGAGGATTGTGAATCCAAAAATTTAGATAGGTTGGTCATAACATGATGAGCCAACCAATCAACTAGAAGCTATTAAGTACCATAACATGAGTGAAGGCTCAAGGCCATCATGGGATCCATGTAAGATAACAAGGTAGGACCTTGATAGCACCACCTAAAGGGGTAATACCTATAAGGGTGAAAGTGGGTCTTGTGGAAAAGACCTACATGGATAGCATAAAAGGACAAATTGGTTGAATAAGTTTTTCAAATCAGTTCAAGTTGTTGAACATGATAGAAATTCCTTTACCAGTTGTCATGCTTGTTGTTGTAGTTCAAAATAGACTAAGAGATTTGGCATATGAGGGTAAAAGTCAGATTCCTTAAAGGGAATATATCAAAGGATGTGTACATGACACAACCTAAAAGGTTTTATAACTTCAAGAATGCAAATAAAGTCTATAAACTACAAAGTTCAATTTGGGATTGAAACATGCATCTCAGAGATGTGATCTTTTGATTTGACAAGACAGTCAAAGAGTTTTACTTGAATCAAGATATAATATGGAATTTATGATTACAAAAGATTTAGTGGGAGCATATATGAATATTCCACATATGATGAGGAATAACATCTCAATATATTGAATATTGAGAACTGGCATGGAAAACTCCTTCAACAATGAAGGATAATATGAGACATCTTATGAGATAAGGATCAAGACCTATAGAGATAGTTCTTGAATGTTTCACAATGGAAGTTTGAACACATACAATAGCAATGTGTTGAAAGAGTTCAACACAGAAAGGATTTAATGAAAGAGAATCCAAATTAGTCTCTCATGAACCTTATATTCCAATTCTTGTGAAGAATGGAAATGTCATGATTAAGATGCCATAGGCTATAGCAATGGATCTATCATTAATGCTATAAGTGTAGTTATCCCATATAATCTTATATGTACTAAACATGAAAAGATGATAGTAAATTCCAATAAGGGTTATTGGAATGTCATTGAATACATCCATTAGTACTTGTGAAGTACTTAAGGATGGATTCTAGTCAATACATACAACAATAAAGGAAGAGTTGGATGTAAAGGGTTACATTGATGCAAGATTCCATAATGACAAATTGACTGCAAATTAAAAGATGTTTACCTTAAAAGGAGAAATATTTTTAGTTGGAAGGGTTTTGAACTATTAGCCATTAATTCTATTCTACAATAGAAGCTGAGTATACTTGTGTTGCAAACACAGAGTGATATTGTATGGTTCTAGAAGTTCATATGATGAACTTATAGATGTTATAACCATTGATGACTCAGTAGTAATACTGTGGTAATAATGGAACTACTTGTTAGGCAAGGAATATCAGATACCATATTATGGTGGTTTCATCTCAGAGCGAAGAGATAAGAAACATGCAATATACCAACTAATAGCAAAGTGTTTCTAACCCACTGGATTAAGCGCTTGTGCAGCAGAAGCATGGTGGACATGTTTGGATCACGAAGAATGAGATTCGTGGGTGATTGGCTCTAAGTGCAAGTTGTTGGTAAGGTATACCCAGAGAGACAATCATGTGATGATTGACATGGCATAAATCATAAAGGATTTGATTTATACTTATAAAACCAAACTTCTAATTCATATTGTTTCACTCAGTTATGAGATAATGAGGAAACATCATGAATGTCTAAAGAATGAGAATACTCAATGATGTATGTCTTCAAGTACGTGACTCGGAGGATGAGATCATACAAATGTTATGAGTATGTACGTTCTTATTATATACCTAGTCAGTTGTTACTGTGGAAGGTAGATAGACACCAGTAACATATAAGACTAGAGTGTGGGTTGGTTGATGGTAGAATATCATTAGTCATGATATGGTAATATCAAACCAAGCACACAGATACATGTTAGGGAATAGTGTATCAGACAGACCCACCTTGAGAGTAACACATGGAAATCATCATTGGTGATTATAGTCAGTTCTTATAATTTTTGATTGAACTAATCAAGTTACATACAAGGCAATTAAATGTATTTGTGAAATAAATCATGTATTTTAACTTCTAGAAGATATAAATGTATAAAAAGTTTCACATTACTCAATCATGATATATTTCACCATCATTTTGTTGGTATATATGCTCAAAGAGCCAACCGTATGATGATTGTATTGGCACATCATGTACTTCATTTAATAATAATAAATGTATTATCTATTATTTTTGTCTTAGACATGAGATGATGAAAGAAATATGGTAGATGTCCAAAGAATGATGTTACTCAACGATAGATGTCTTCAGGTTGAGGACATAGAAGCTGAGATCATATGTATGATAAGAGTACATACGTTCTTGTTATGTCCCTAGCAAGATATTATTTGGAAGCTAAATAGATGACGATAACACATAAGGATAGAATGTGTGTTGACCGATGACAAAGTCTCAATAGTCATGATATTGGATATCCATTCAAGCACATTGATACTTTTTATTGAATAGTGTACCTGCCAAACCCACCTTGAGACTGATACATGGAAACCATGGGATGGTTGTCAGAATTAGCTCTCAATGTGATAGTGGTGATTTTGGTTCTTAGACTTAAAATCTCTACACTCATCACATGTCATTCGGTGCAATTTGACACCATCCAACGTGACCTTGAATAAGGGTTTCTGTAAAGGTGATTCTCAAGTACGTTGTGACACATGGGGATCAAATGAGTGATGTAGATGGGATTTGTCCCTCCTACTGAAGTTGATATCTTGGCCACTTGATAAGCGAGACTAAGAAACATATGGCCATACTCTTGTGAGTAAATATGTGATATGTGATCTCACATACATCTCATATTGTCTACTCTAGTTCCAGAAACATGTATTGAATGTTAAAGAGGATGAAAATTCCATGCCTCATATTTAGTTTGCATATTATAGATAAAGGAACTATACAATCATGCTAACACTGATCACAAACTGTAGGTTGAAGTTGTTCTCCAACTTTCCAATTACTTGGGTAGCAATGATTCATTGCTTGATGCTGCTCATTTCTTGTGATGTCATAATCTGGTTATGAATATTCACTAACAATTTAATATGGGACCTATAGGGTCACATGCATAGGAAACACTTGGAATATGAGTTTGATCATGGATAAGATTTAACTTGGTTACTAAATATATTTAGGTAATCAACTTAAGCAACACTGGTTGAAAGTGGACTGATTGGGATATCCAGTCGAATGACTAGTGTGCTAGTCGATCAACTGGAATGTCCAGTCGACCCACTGGACACCTTTTGAAACTGCCCAATGGGACTAGCCAGTCAACCGGTTGGAGTGTCCAATCGACCCAATGGACATTATTCCTAGTAGATGGTTACTGAATCGATCGATTGTATGCAAATCGACCAGTTTGACATGGTCAAATGATCAATGCCATGTGTAACAATGTGAATTAATTATAGAATTAAAAGACAAAGTGATTGTGTTGCTGACCACAAGCCAATCGATCGACTGGATAGTCTAGCTGACTGACTAGTCGTGTGCAACAATCCTCAAACTATGTAATTTCATATCCCATGGGTTTTGGAAATCCTATCCCATATACTCCTATATATGGCCGGGGGGGGTGGTAGCCAAGGTTCTAAATAACACATTTTCTCAATGTTTTAGTAATGTGAGAGCCTGAGCAGTCTTACCTAAGAAAGGGAGAGACAACAAGGGGAAAGGAAGTCCACACTAGCACATTGACAATAGAAGGACAACTCCTTCTCGTCGGCTTGGAAGCACCGACATGCAGTTCTTGGTGGTCTGTGTAGACTACATAGAGGTGTGAAAAACTTTGTTTCCATGCTAGGAGGATGCCGTCAACCACCATCCATGGTTATTACACCAAGAGGACGTAGTGAAAAACTGTCCTTGTATTTCTTGCAAAGAAAGCACACCTCTTAAAGGATTGTTGGTGGACTTGCTCTAGGATCGGGTATATGCCTTGAACCATCCTTCCTATTTTATAGTTATTGATGCGATCCACTGGTTATGGGAAATATGGCCAATCGCCATATTTCCCTACAATGATAGAGCCACGTCAACTTACTATATTTTGGTATTTATTCGATATGATCAGATTTGGTTTTATCATTTATTTTGTTGCATACAATACAAATATTTAAATGACTAATGTGGATATCCGATCAAAACCACATATACAAGGGAATGTCTCGTATATCCAATACATGCATACATACATACATACATACATACATACACACACAATATATATATATATATATATATATATATATATATATATATATATATATATATATATGCAATCCATACACATCATCTTGAAATTATTTTGATTTTGATGGTGGATGTATGTGTGGTTATGGATAAAACCCCTTGGATACTTGTGCATTGTTGAATGGTTTGTTTCCTACCTTTTAAATTCAGTTTTCATACTGAGATTTTATCTTTTTTTTTCATATGTAATTAGTGCTTTCCTCTCTATACTCCCCCAAATGTAGCTCGATGTATTCTCCTTTCCCAATGTAATATATAGATTGGATTAGCATTAGTTTTATTTTTAGTAAGAAGGCATTCTGTCTAGGTGATACGATGATGGGAAGTCAAGTCAATCGACTAGAGGAGCCAATCGATTGAAAGGATTCCCAATCCACTGACTGGAGGAGTCCAGCCAACCACTTGAGCTAGGAACCAATCGACCGACCAATGGAGACCAATTGACTGATAAGCGGTCCGAGTGATTGATGGAGGGTCCATTTGACCAACCGGTCTGTTCCCAAACTAATATTTTTCTGATACATATTGTATGCATATGATGTATGACCTTAGGTGAACAACAATTCTTTGTGGCTCCAAGGAATTGCATTAGTGTGGCCATAACAATGGCTCATATAATTGTGATTACATGTTTCATTTGAGTATATAGTATGTATGATACATATTATAAGTATATGGTGATTGGATATGCATATGTATTTATAAATAAAATCCCTCAATAAATATTAAATCTTAGACGCTTTTCATAAGAAAAACACATGAAAAGCTTGATTGACCAAGCACGGGCATGCCCTACCATGGTGCACCATCTACCTTATGGAAGTGTGATGATAATTATGTGGGTCTCCCATACCATGGTGCATTTTCTATCGTGTTGGATTTTGGGTTAGGCTTAACTAGGTGATCTAATAAGATTAAGTATCTATAAGCATACAGATGAATTATGACAAAGTGTTGTGCATACTATCTATCCAAGAATTGCATGCAATTGGCAAGTATTTCCTACCTCTAATAATTGGTTATGGGCGTTGGCGTTGGCTGGGTAATAACTTAATTATTTTGGATCTCGGCTTGCTAGAAGGTTGTATGCTACAATCTTCCAAATTGACAGTAAGGGATATCATTTGAACAAATTAGTCAGAATGATAACTAATTAAATGCCGAATTAATATTGTCAATATTTTCAAATTAAATCAAAAGAGTTTTGACAAAAGCAATTTTTCTATTGTAGAAACAAATGGCAACCACAAACACCTTTTCTTTATGATTAGTCCTTAAGGAGGACAAGTTGAATGAGAATACTTCCATGACTAGTTTAGGACATTGAGAATCATTCTCACTTAAGAGCACCAAGTCTATTTCCTGGAGACACTAGATCTAGATGAACCTGCTCCTAGGTAGTTCAAGGTAGAAAGGGACACTTTCTAGAAGCGTTCCAAATACGCCTAGATGTCAAATTCCTGATGCTATGCTCAATCAACTATGAGTTGTAGAGACAACATGAAAACATGGAGGTCATCGAGATGGTACATCTCAAGAACATGTTTTAGGATCATGCAAGGCAAGAGAGATATGACATCTCAAAGGTGTTGTTCAAGTGTAATATGGCAAAGAGAAATCCAATAGGCCACATTTACTGAAGTTGATTGGATATGTGGAGTACCATGTGAGACTAGTATTTTGCTTAGGTCAAGAGTTGGCCACGTATGTGATTATCCAATTGTTGATTGAATGGTATATTCCACTTGTCATAAACTACAATATGAACAATTTTGATCAACAAATGTTTGAATTGCTTGGGATGTTGAGAACTACTGAGGCACAAATGAAGAAGGACAATCCTAGATTTGTGATGATGATCAACATAGAAAAGCAAAGTCCAAGGGAAAAATCAATGCCAAGAAGAGTTCTAAAGCCATCCAAAAATCCAAGTCTTCTACACTAAAAGCAAAGGGAGGAGTGAATAAGGAAGGGAAATACCACCAATGTCACTAGCCTGAACATTGGAAGAGTAACTACCCTCTTTATGTAGAGGAACTCAGGAAGAAGAAGTAGGAGGTATATATTCCCACTTCAGGTATATACGTTATCAAGATAAGTATGTTTACTTCATCATTTTAGTATTTGATATTGGATGAGGATCTCAGACATACTATGATATGCATGATCTAAGAAGAAGTAAGCAAGATAAGGTGGAATTGTATAGAGCAAGAGTTGATGCCACTATAGTTGGAACCTGTGATTGTAATAGAATTAGTGACTTGCTATTATGTACCTGCCATTAAACATCATCTTTGTATCTTATTTGGACAAGAGTGAATTTTAATTTCATATAATGAAAGGTTGATGTTTTATTTTAAAAATCATATCTTTTATGGTAGTGGCCCAATGTCACATAGTCTACACTCAATAGTTCTAGAGACAAGTATATATAACGTAAATATTGAATGAATTGATGACTCAACATACCCATGGCATTGTCATCTAAGGCACATAAATGAGAAATAGTCTCTAAGATTCCAAAAAGATGGTTATCTTGACTCTTTTGGTTATAAACCAATAGAGACATGCAAATCTTATTTATTGGGAAAAAGACAAAATCACCTTTCATAGGAAACAATGGGAGAGTGAGTGATCTATTGGGACTCATACATACTGATGTATGTGGATCTTTTAGAACAAATGCTAAAGTTAATTGCCTTTATTAAAACACTTTGATATATCAATGTGAAAATACTTAAAGTTTGAGGACCTTCTACAAAACTATGATATTATATCACAATGGAATCTTTCTGAAACATAATGATTTATCAAATAGAAAGAAATAATACCCTATTGGACATGGAACAATCTTTTATAAGTGTATCTAGTCTTCTAACTTTCTTTTGTGGATATGATTTACAAATCGTCACATTTACACCAGACTGTGTGCCATCTAAATTGGTTTGAAAGACACCATATGAGATATGGCACAAGAAGTGTCCCGATATGTCTTTCATACAAATTTGGGAATGTGAAGCTTATGTTAGAAAACAATTTCTTGAAAAATTGATTTCAAACCAAATAAATATTATTTTGTTGGACATCCCAAGGAAACTAAGAGATAATACCTTTACACTCCATCTGAAAACAAAGTGTTTATTTCCAAGATTGCTATTTTCCTAGAAAAAGGAACTTATTTTCAAAGGAATCAGTGGGATAAAGGTAGAACTCAAAAGACCAACAATAAACACTAAACCCATAGTGGTACAAAAGGAACAAGAAGAATCACAAATTGTTGTGGAATCTCAAGTTCCTCATGTAACACATGAACCTCATAGATCTACTAGGACACTTCTTGATCTTGAAATATGTGGATACCTTGGGACTCAAGAAGGCGATGAGTTGGTCATAGATGATGAGCCAAAAACCTACCTAGAAGCTATAGAGGGACCAAAATATGAGAAATGGCTTGAGGCCATGAGATCTAAGATAGACTCCATGTAACCAACAAGATATGGACATTGATGGATCCACATAAAGGGATAAAACCCAAAGGGTGCAAGTGGGTCTTCAAGAAGAAGACCAACATGGAAGGTTTATTGGTTGTAAAATATTTCAAACAAGCTCAAGGTGTTGAACATGACAAAATCTTTTCCCCAGCTGCCATGGTTAAACCCATCAGGATCATGCTTTCCATTGTAGTGTGACTGCAAAGGTCAATCTATGGACTAAAGCCAGCATCTAAGAGATGAAATCTTTAATTTGATGAGGCAATCAAAGAGTTAGAGTATAGTCAAGATGAAGATGAAACCTATGTTTACAAGAAGGTTAGTGGGAGCATAATTGTATTCCACATATTGATGGGGAATGACATCCATACTCTACAAGTGGTAGAACCCTAGCTAGAAATACCTTCTCTGTGAAGGATTTAGGAGAATCATCCTATGTATTAGGAATAAAGATCTATAGAGGTAGATCTAGAAGGATCCTTGGCCTAAGCCCAAGAACATACGTTGACACGATGCTGAAAGGGTTCAACATGCATGACTTAAAGAAAGGAAGTTTGTCCATGTCCCATGAAATTAGTCTCTCTAGAGCCCAATTTCCTAGTTCTAGTGAAGAATGGGAACACATGATAATTAGATCTATCATGTATATAATGTAATGCACTTATCCCGTTGTTTTGTATGTTTTTGGACATGACAAGAAAATATTAGTTAGATCCATGTGAATGTCACTAGACTGCCATAAAGAACATCCTTAAGTACTTGAGAAGCACTAAGGATCAATTTGTTATTTACGATAATAAGGAAGAGTTGAGTGTAAAGGGTTACACCGGTATAAACTTTTGAAGTAATGAAAATCATCACAATCTGGTTTATGTTTTCTGTTAATAATAGAACTGTAATATGGAAAAGTTCTGAGCAAGAGACAATTACTGATTTGATAATAGAAGTTGAGTACCTCGTTGTTTTGAACACAACAAAGGATACTGTATGGATAAAGAAGTTCATTTGATAAACTTGGGGATGTGTCAACCATTGGTGACCTAGTAGAAATACAATTACAACAATGGAGCTATTGGACATGCTAAGGAACCTAGATCATATATTATGATATTTCCATCTCATATGAGAGGTCATATAATGAGGAGATGTGAATATTTAAAAAGTAACAACTAGAAGAAAATGTTGCTTACCCATTGAAAAAAGCACTTGCACAGTAGAAACATGATGGTCATGTTAAGATCAATTGGAATAAGATTCATGGTTGATTGGCTCTAAGCACATGTGGGATTCTATTGACTTATGTGCCTAGAGAGCCAATCATATGATGCTTGTACTGGGGCATCATGCAAATGACATGATAATATAAATGTAATTCAATTTATTATGTTTATCTTAGTCATGAGATGATGACACAAACATGGTAGATGTCTAAATAATGATGCTACTTGATGACATATCTTCAAGTTGAGAACTTGAATAATGAGATTGTATGTATGATAAGAGTACATACATTCTTGTTATGTTCCTAGTCATATATTATTGTGGAAGAAAAGTAGACGATAATAATACATAAGACTAGAATGTGTGTTTATTGATGATAGAGTCTCATTAGTCATGATATTTATTACATATCAAGCCAAGAGCATAGGTACTTGTTATAGAAAAATGCACTGGACATACCCACCTTGAGAGTGATACATGGAAACCATGGAATGGCTGTCAGAATCAACTGTCAATGTGATATTGGTGATTGTGGTACTTACAATTAAAGTCACTACACTCATCACATGTCGTTCAATGAACTTTGACACCATATAAGGTTACCTTGAATAAGGGTTACCATAAAGGTGGTGCTTGAGTATGCTGTGACACATGGGGATCGACTGTGAGTGACGTAGATGGGATTTGTCCATCCTATCAGAGTTGATATCTTGGCCACTTGATAAGTGAGACTGAGAAATATATGGCCATACTAATGTGAGTCAATATATGATATGTGATCTCACATGCATCTCATACAATTTTCTCCAGTTCAAGGAACATAGATTGAGTGTTAAGAGGATGATGATTCCATGCCTCATATTCATTCTGCATATTAGAGACAAAGGAACTATACAATCATGCTAACACTAATCATAGATTGTAGGTTGAAGTTGAGAGACAAAGGAACTATACAATCATGCTAACACTAATCATAGATTGTAGGTTGAAGTTGTTCTCCAACTTTCCAATTACTTGGGTAGCAATATGCATTGTAAGATACCACTCACTGCTTGTGATGTCATAATCTAGTTATGGACATTCACTAACAACATAATATATGACTTATAGGGAACACATATGATGCACTTATAGTAGGAGTTTTCTCATGGATAAGATTTAACTTGGTTACTAAAACTGTTTCGGTAATAAACTTAAGCAACACTGGCTACATGTAGATTGATTAGGATGTGCAATCGACCGACTGGTGTGCTGATATATTAATTGGAATGTCCAATCAACCGACTGGATATTTTTTGACATTGGTCATTAGAACTAGCCAATCGAGCGGTTGGAGTGTCCAACGACTGACTAGACATTGTTCCTAGTGGATGGCAAAGCACTCAGTCAACCATTTGGAATGTTCAAATTGACCAACTAGATGCAAAACAACCAGTTTGATTGGGTCAAACGGCCAATGACATGGTAACAATGTGCATTTATCATCACATTAAAAGTCAAAGTTGTTGTGTTGATGACCATAAGACAATCAACTAATTGGATTGTCCAGTCAACTGACCGGATGCATGCAACAACCATGAAACCATGAGATCTATCTTTTCATATACCCTAGATTTTGGAAACCCTAGCCCATCCACTCCTATATAAGGAGGGGTGGCTAAGTCTTTAAAAAACACCTATTCTTAGTGTTCTACTAACATGAGAACTTGAGTAGTCTTACTCAAGAAAGGGAGAGACAACAAGGGAAAAGAAAGTCAACACTATCACACTGACAATGGAAGGACAACTGCTTCCCATCAACTTGTAAGAATGATGTGTAATTCCTGTGGTCTACATGGTCTATGTAGAGGCATGGAGGCTTTTGTTCCCACACTAGGAGGGTGCCGTCAACAACCATATGTGGTCATTACACCAGGAGGATGCCAACGACAATCGTCCGTGTGCTACTTGCGAAGAAATAACACCTTTATGAGGATTATTTCTATACTTGCTCTAGGACCCGGTATATTCCTTATACCATTCTTTTCGTTTCGTAGTTGTTGACACAATCTATTGGTTATGAGGAATATTGCAAAAAAATATATTTTTACTTCCATCTCTGTCACTATATTTCCCTACACATTTTCCATAAAGAGTACAAATTCAAGAATTTGGGCACATAAATGCCCAATATGTTATTGGAACCTTAACAGTTATAACTCCTTATGAGCATCTCATTTGCAACTGAAATTTTGCACATACCCTAAAAAAGTAGCTCCCAAAATTCCATATAAAACTCCAACAAACAATACAATATAATTTGTTATAGGTCAAGGTTAATATGTCAGGGATACAAGTACTGATCAAATTAGGCTTCATCCCAAAGACTTATCCCTGAATATTGAACTTTTTCTACTTGGCCAAAAATTTTCTCTCTCTTGGTATTTCCCTTCCCCCAATAACACAAAGACCATTTTAGTATTGACCCCAAGCCAACGGTTGTGTTTCACACACCCCAACCCCCAACCTTATAACTCTCATATGAATGAGTCCTAATCATCCATGTGTAAGGGTCGACTAGTCCCAGCCATCGTCTACCGCAAGCTGAAGGCACCACTAATGGTAGTGCTTTATATCATCCTCATCATTGCCTATCTTTAGTAAGCCCATATGTAGGTTCTTCTTCCTCCTATGTTCACACCAGTTCCTTCTTTATCACCCTCCTTATCCCCTTTGTAAACAACGCTTATTCCTCTTTTCACTTGGGTTGTGTAACATCACGGTGCAAACTCAGATTGTGGACCCATGATATATGTTGCAAAGCGAAGGCATACTCATGTTAGTAGAAGATGGGTTCACATATGTGTGCAGACAGTTGGAACAATGAGCCTTTAAAACCAATCCAGTCATTAGGCCCTTGTTTGGTTCAAGACTGAGATTATGAAGTCGGGACTAGTTTAGTCAAGAAATATGGATTAGTCTTATCCTGATTTGGTGCTATTTTGTTTGACAACTCAGTTCCATTATAGGCACTCATTCAATTAGACTGACCTCATTTTTAGTGTTCCCCATAAAACAAAACAACACATAATCCAGAGATACATTTACACTGGGATTTCAAAATCCTACTAAAAGAAAGAATGACTTGGTCTGGATAAAAGGATTATAGAATCTAAAATGGGCCCATCAGTCTAATTTTTTTCAAACAAAATAGGATCACAGTTGGACTGAGTTGGTCAGGACTTATGCCTACATGGACCAAAAAGATAGAGTCTGGTTCAGATTAAATCCCAAACCAAACAGGGCCTAGGAAACCAAGGCTAATAAAATATAGAGGAGGTTATAGTATATCACACGATCCTTCCTCTCCTATTTCTTTCGTTTTTACTTCTTTCATTCTCTTAAGCCCTATCTGGTTTGGGATCAAGATTATCAAGTCAAGGTTAGGTTAGTCAATAAGTTTATATTAGTTTTATCCAGATTCAGTCCTATATTGTTTGGAAACTTAGTCCTACTATAAGCACTCATTAAGTTGGACTTGCCTCATTTTCAACATTTTTCAGTGTTGCATATAAAAAAAAAACACATAAGACAAAGATAAATTCAGAATAGCATTCCAAAATCCTGCTAAAAGTAAGACTAATTTGGTATGGATAAAAGGATTATGGAATCCGAAATGGACCTGTTAGTTTAGTTTTTTCCAAACAAAACAGGATCAGAGTTGGACCGAGTTAGTCTAGATTTATACCTACATGGCGCAAAGGGACATAGCCTGGTCCCGATTGAATCTTGAACCAAATAGGGGCTTAGTCCTTATTTGGTTCCAAAGTGGTATTATGAATTTGTGACTGGGTTATTCAAGAAATCCATATTAGTCTTATACAAATTTGGTCCTATTTCATTTGACAACCCAATTCCATTGTAGGCCCTCATTAGATTGGACTGGCCTCAGTATCACTGTTTTTCAGTGTTGCATATAAAATAAAATAGCACATATAACAAAGTTAAATCCAGGCTGGGATTTTATAATCTTGCTAAAAGTAGGACTGGCTTGGTCTGAATAAAAAGGTTATGAAATCTGAAATGGGCCCCATTACTCTGACTTTTGTCAAGAAAAACAAGATCAAAATGGGATTGAGTTGGTCATGATTTTTATGCCTATGTGGCACAAAGGACAAATCCTTGTCCTAGTTAGATCCTGAACCAAACAATTCCTTACTCTCAAATTAATATGATGATCATAAATATTGACATTGATATTGATGTGACAGTATAACACATTATGTACACACCTATGTGAAAAGGTTGTTAATAAACAAAAAAGATAATAAATTCATAATATTTTCATTTGTTTTTGAGGCAAAAAATTATTTGAACAAATAATGTATGCTAGACATGGGCAAGGAACAACTAATGATGTCGACAATATTATACATGCTCATAAATTTTGTCAACGATGGTACTAGCTGAAAATATTATAATTGTTTTATGCACTTAGGGATAGTTTGGTTAGGTGTGGTCCGGCGTAGTTGTTCGAGTTTGTAACTTGAAAATGTATATCAAACATTTACTTTGTCATTCAAATACACCTATCAAATAGGTCCTTAACATGATGCCCAACCAGGAACACTCCCTTGGAACTCGTCCTTTTAGATTAGATACAAATTACCTCTCTCATCCATTTCTACATCTAATCTCTTGATCTATGTAGAAATGGAGGTTCAAGAAAGAAAGAGATCAACCAAACTATCCATCATGACAAAAAAGAGAAGATAGAATAGAAAACATACTAGATTTGAAATAAAACTTCTTGCTTAAGATAAAAGTACATAAAAATGCCCAAAACAGGCTACATAACTAAGAAGGAGATCAACTAGCCATGGACAATCATAGTTGTCACCTAAAAAAGGTGGAGAAACAAAGGAGAGCAATAGAAGAAAGGGGAAGAAGAAGAGATAGATCCTGTACAGGAGAGGTGACTCTCGCTCCTTAGCCGCTAGAAGGGTTAGATCTCATCCTTGGGTCATCCTCGGACTTCTGGACTCCTTGACCTCCTTTCATCTTGATTCTGCCTCAAATAGTAGCCTTGGTGGATGAATGAAGGTGTAAGGTGGCTAGAATGTGGGTGAATAATGGTGGAAATGGTTGGGTGGAGGTAGAGGATGATGGTGGGAAAATGGAGGTAGATGGAGGTAGGCTATAGGGATGGATGTAGGGTGTTTTCTGTGGTCCTTTTAGATCTCAAATCACTACCAAAAAGCTCAGGGAACCCCCGGTCGAAACCCCACAGATGGAACACCATAACTTGGTATTTATAGGAGTGATGGTCGAGGCCACTATCACAGTCAAGATGGTGGCAACTGTCGTGACAGTGGTAGCGGTCAAGAAGATGGTAGCAATTGCGATAGTGGTGGAAGTTGCAATAGTGGTAGAAGTTGTGACCCTTATAGCAGTCAAGACCCTGGTAACAGTCATGACCTTACTCCTTAGGGACAATCCCACCCGAGGGGTATTGGTGGTAGTTGATGGGCCCGCGTCGATGAACCTTCTGATTGACAATGATACTTTCTGATAAAGGACCCACCATTGAAAATAGGGTCCAAGATATCAAAAGTTTCTTGGGCCCGCTTTTCGATTAGCGAGATCACCATCTCCTAAGATGGTGCACATAACATGATTTTTGATGGGGTGAAAATCTGGAAAATTGATGTCTTCTTGAGTTTGGTGCCTGCAAGTCCCATAATTGACTACTTGAGCAAATCTATCTTTAAAATTATATAAATTACTAAAAGATAATAATTTATGATTATTTTGGGCATATTAAGGCTATAATGACACAAAACTATAAATAAAGACCAGCATAGATGTCTAAATTTGGGTGTTATCAATGTTTCTACATCCCTTGTTCTATAGGCAATCAACATTTCCATCAAGCACAATATGACTCTGGGTGAGCATAAATCTCACGCCTCTTATTACTTCTCGAAAGTTGGTATTGAAAAAGCTGACGAAAACATCCATGACAATCGAGTTGGCAGATGGATCAGTTGTGAGGCCGTATGGGATATGAGAGGATGTTCTAGTCAAAGTTGAAAAATTCATCTTTCCTGTTGATTTTGTGGTAATGGATATGTCTGAGATTCGAGGATCAAAGATGTTGGGACTGTTCCAAGCTACGATAGATGTGACACTGCCATTGGAAGAGGCTATTTGACACTTGAGATAGACGATGATAAAGTAGAGTCAGACTTCCAGATGAATCTTGACAACTGTCCTGTGACAACTCAGACTGAAGAAAACACATCTTGTCGAGCCTAGGATATTAAATAAGGGCGCTTGTTGGGAGGCAACCCAACCATCAATTTTTGTTCTTGACATTCAGTTTTGTAGTTTCATAGCTTTAGTTTTCATTCTATTAGTTTTTAATGTAAAAAAGGTGCCTTGATCATTTTTGTGTGGTATTTAGGTTGATGATAAGCCAATACTACCAACTGCTGAGTAAGTACTCTTGATGACATCACGGGGGGGGGGGGGTGAATAAAAATTAAAATGAACTCGGTACTACTGACCACATGCTCGACAACACTGACTTTTTGCAGAAGAGGGGCCAAGTTATTTGATAAGGACTTGGTACTACTGACTCTTATCTCAGTAGTAATGATGTCCAATGATGATCCAGGTTTGAAATACTGAGATCACACTCATAATTATCAAGAAAATTCAATGATTCTGTACGAAGGATACCAAGTCGGTAGTACCGACACCAGAAGACACCCGTAGCAACCCCTGTCATTTTAGGGAACCTTCTACCCACATGATCCTATCATGTCCCAACCTCCACCACCATCCTTTTGATCTGGTACCACTGTTCCACCTCTTAAGTTGGATTTTGACTATCCAGACACAGTTAAGTTCAAGCATAGGGGAGTTGGGTGTTGAAACAACTCTATCCTTTAGTTTTTTATTTTTCTTTTAGTCATTGTTTGCCTTTTAGCTTTTATTTTTCTAAGTTGTAGGATCCACAATCTATCTAGTATAATAGTGGAGCTTAATTCATGATTCATTTCATTGTCATGTACTTTCAGGTGTTTGCAATGGATTTTTTTTGTTGAAAAGTTGGCTTAGTTGCAAAATTCTTGAGTTGCACCACCTAGAGGAAGTGTATGGGTTAGTCAGCTTAAGGACACTTGATATAAATGGACATCTTAAATATTCATGGAATGTGGATGAGGATGTTAGTAAAGCCCAAGTATATCTTTACATCATGCTAATATAGTGGGCCAAGAAAAAGAGTAAAGAAAAATAAATCAAAGTTATGAAACAAAGAGGGAGAAATGATGCCCTAAACTCTTCATAAAGGGATGGAAGCATTCACACGATGTATTCTGTTCTTTACTTCATTCTCATCCATTTGATGAAGTTTTCAATACATGCATCATTCCACCCATAATATCAAGCATTAGGATTCATAAATTTCTCATTTATCTTCACCATATAGGTTCATCATATTTTATTTCTGCATAAATAATTAGGAAGCTACTTGTGATTCTTCATTAGCCACCTAATTCATTCCATTCACTACTCTTATCGGTAGGCCGCTTAAATAATTATTCTCCACATTTATTCTTATAAGGAGAACTGCTTCCAAGTAGTTAGTTGTTAGGAAAGAGCAATGTAGATAAGGAATCACATGATGCACCAAGTGAATTCCTGATTGACTATGATATTAACTTCTCTACTGATAGTGTTTAATTGATCTAAGGGTGGACAACTTTTATGTATATTTTTGGTTACTTGATAGAATTTGATTATTCAGTGGTAAGTAAAGGCTGGTTTGGGACCACCAAGTGGGAATAGTTGAGAAAATAAATTCATATCTTATGTCCTTTTACTAACTTATCTCAAACAAATCCTAGGGTGTGTTGCTTGGGGATGAGCAACATTTAAGCTCAGGGGAGTTTGAAGCACCAGATAATTGTCCTTTTCACATGCTATTTATTATTGATTTTTGTGCACATATTGTTCATTTTCATATTAATTTGTGAATTATTTAATATCATTAGTATGTGATACTTAATTGTATAAAATACATATAATTTTCATATATCCAAATGATTTAATATTATCTGAGAGATTTTATTCATTTTTTTGTGGATTTTTTGATAAATCTACAAAGCTCAGTACTATTGACTTTGTTGTCAGTGGTACTGACACTTACTCAGTATGGAATATATGTAAACTGGGAAGACTCGATAGTACAAACCCAAAAGTCAATACCACCAACAATATCACAGGGATGAATCAGAATTTCGTGAGAAACTTGGGTACTACTGACTTCATCTCAGTAGTACCGATGAAATCACAATTGGCCGCAACTATCGAAGGCATAGGTAGTACCGACACGATGGGATCAGGCAGATCTAAAAATCAAGTTTAATCTTACAATTGACAATTAAGGACACCCTAAGTCACTTCTATGACTTAGGGGGATTTTGTCCATACCTAATTATCTCATTCTATTCCGTTGGACAGTAGACGAGAGCAAGGAGAGGAGAAAGTAAAGAAGAAGGCCACAGTTAGGGAGATTTGGGCACCTTCAGTGGATGGATTTGCAGCCAAAAGGTAGAAAATCATCACGTTCTTCAGTGGGGATCATTCAGACCATCTTTTTCGGGGGTTCTTTAGTTTTACTAATGATTCCCACACTTTTCTTCTTCTATCTCATGTTATTGATAATGGAAACAATGCGGGGTTAAACCACTTGTTCCTTAAGACCCGAGAGTAGCCTAGTTATACATTGTAATTGACTTTTATGCATTAATATTCACATTTCTCATAATTTTTGGACATAATTCTATGAAAATTTAATAAACTATCCATGATTGATCACCATAGGTAGTTAATTAGACTATTAATTAGTTTGAAAGAGGGATCAGGGGTTGAAAAATCATAGAGTTACATGTTCTATATTGCCACTTGAGAAAGGAGGCTTAATAATGTGAAGAGATTACCCAAAGGTTTTAGTAAATCACCTAACTAATAACACAATCATTATGACAGTGGGATTGGTATTAGATTAGGTAGTGGATTACACTGTGAGAGCGGGTAATTATTGCTAGAAGTCTATTTATCCAAGGTTTAGGAGAGATAATTATTAATGTTAGGATGTTAATTATAATGTTAACCAAAGTGAAATAGTAATCCTAAGAAATTAACTCCATTCGAGATCAAACAACCAATAATCTTAGAAAATTCATTTTCTGCATCTTAGTTGATTAAACCTCCAATCAAAATTTTCATCGGCCTAGCTGATCACATTACAGTTAGTAGTAGTTTCTGGATTAAAGTTTGTCTGAGTTCGACATTTGGGCCTCTTAAGGCCTATATTATATTGATACGTAAACTTGTTATTAGTGTGTAGTTTGCGCGTGTCATATCATAATAGTATCATAAATATTTTTTGGGAGGTTACCATCTAGAAATCCTCCCTCTTTTACTTCGACACTTTTTGTATTCTTTATTGCAAGTTATGTGTATATGAAAAGTATACACATTTCATATAGATTACTACTATGTAATTGTTTTTTTATATTTGTCTATGTCAATTTAGGAAATTGCAGAGAAGAACAAAAGTAATCGATCAAAGAAGCAATGAATCATTATACTGAGGCTAAAATGTTTGCAAGTAAATGTCATAAATTGGTAAGAACATCAAAAAGTTTGCATTTGTGTAGTTATATGTTGTGGTATGTGCTCTAATTGAAATACTTTGAAGTGAATGTTTGGTAAGCAATAATAAAAATTTTCAATATAGGAAAAGAAACTTGGGCATGCTCCAAGTAAAATGGACTTGTTAAAGATGCATACACAAAATATAAGGATATAGTGGTGAGCATTTAACATTGGTTTTCTATTTTCTCACTGAATTAATTTACATTATACATGCATACATTATTTATTAGGATAGTTGTAGAACACCACAAAACCCAAGAAAGTGTATTGTCATGTGATGATTCTTGTCAAAGTGATGAAGTTTAAGAAGATGAATCTCTCTTTAAATAATTAAACATGTGAAATCTAACTGCACATGATTAGTTGGTAGTGGCCATGACAAGATTGGAGTACGTGGAGCCTCATTGTGAGCAACCAATGTGATATTACTAAATGAAAATAAGAAATATAAGGTGATTTTTTGAAAGAAATCCCTAAAAATATATCAGACTAATAACATTGTTAATATAATGTTACACAGAGAAATGGTATCCTGCGTTACCATGATATACCAAAGAGAAGTCATCAAGTCAAAACATAATCAACACACTATTTCATATAAATCATCATCTAGTTGAAATATAACCCACCTCCCCTTACTATCTTCTATACCAATGAAGAGTCTTTATGTCAGTTAAAAGTCATGTAGCTACAATCCATTGGAAGACAAAGTCTTTCACCAATTACTATGTGGTGAAAATAGAAACATGTATCCCATAAGCTATCAAATGTGGGAAATAATTCCAACAACGACTTCAATACATGAGATGCATCTTATGAAGCCAAGTCACATGCTTTTGGAGTGTACAGATTGAAGGAAAGGAAGTGAAATTGTTGTAATAATAGCAGCAAATTTGACATCAGTACTATTTGGAATCATCTCGTACAGAGTAAGATGGATTGACATTGTGATCCACTTCACATTCTTCATTCACTTAACATTCTTCAAGAACAATTCAACACCTCACAATAGAAATTGCATTAGAACCCCTAGCATATCTGAGGGATCTAGCAACCTCAATGTCCTGATAACAGGTGATGGTGTGGTCTTCATTGTGGGCAGAGCCAAGATACAAGGACGCAATAGAGTGATCTTGCCGAGTCTGAATCAACTCACAGTAGAGGTTGTTGATGTTGTCAAATACTCACTTCATATCCTGCCTAAATATAATGCACTACGGATGCAACCTCATGTCATCACCCCACACTCAGACATGTAGGTGGAGATTCTTGAGCTCAAATTTGCACCGACTCAACTCACAACGAATGAGGTTGATGGCATCTAGAAATATAAGGCGATTAACTTATCCTTATATATTTTATTGTATTAACTAATGAACAACATAAAGAGTGTAAATTTTAATGTTTCACATTTATAGGAAGTTGTTGAAGTACTGCATAGCAAAATAGAAGAAAATAATGAAATGATGGCTGAAGTGAAAGAGATATTTAGTTCACTAACTCATTGGTTTCTCTACTACATGGTTTTATATTATATTACATCTTTCATTATGATCAAAAGATTTCTAAAATTTTCATTAAATAAAAAATTATTACATCATAAAATGTATACTTACACATATCATATGACACTACTCACTTTTTTGAATATCATTTTGTGGGACCATAGAAACCACCAACACATCAACAAGTAAGAAATGCATATAGAGACTATTCTGACTTTTTGAAAACAAATTATTTTCATGATAAACTTTTTTTAATACTTTGTGTTTCTCTAGAATGGAAATAATATACAAAGTGCTCAAGTTCCATTTCCATATCCATACAATGGATACCCATTTTCTCAAGTGGTATACATACCTCCTTTAAATCAGGTATTAAAACATAATATCACAGACATATGTTGAAATGAGAAGTGCTTATAAAATTATGATTAATACATGGTATCAAAATAATATTATCAAAAAAATGTGTGATACAACCCTGGCAGCCGACCTGCTATACCCACCCTCAACAACAAGAGACAATATTATTTTTATATAAAGAAATATTTACCTAAAATACATGACCATTGTTTATATTTTTTATGGAGCCTATATATGGGAACGTTCAATGTAAATACATGAATACTATGCATATGATGAAAAAATCTGTCATTTGTCATGAATACATGAATGCGAATTATATTTGATTACTTTTGTTATACATTATATAAATTGAGTTGATTGTCACTTATGATCTTGTATATTATTATGAAAAGTTGATATAATTTTGTAATGCAGGATATTGGAAACACTCTGCAAAGTAGGACTGATGCAAATGCTGGAGAAATCCCTCATGACGGAAGTTTCAGAAGTAATGCTAGGGAAAATGCTTGACGTAACCTGAGCGGGGTGACGATATTCAAGTTTATTTTTAGTTTAAAATAAATTGAAGACAATATGATGTGTCATGTGATGCATATGAATGCTGCGTCAAAGTGATATTGGAGGATATGAGTTATCTTTTGGGAAAAACATGGTGCTCTAATCATACTTTTTGGATGTAGACATTACAATTGAAAATTGAATGCAATGTCTTTTTTGTAATATTCAAGGTGTTGTCATCTGATACATAATGAATTACTTCTCATGTGACATATTTTGGATGTTATACATGTTCACGTATAGACATATAAATATGGCAGCTGCATACATTCCTACTGGTCAGGATGTACCTTAGATATAAAGTATCAGTCAGGGATAATATTTTTCTATTCATGTGATGGTTTCCTAGGGATTCCATCTCTATTGTCCAGGGATAGGTCCTGGCCAACAACTATTAGTCACAAAATTTTTGATGAGGATATGTTGATCAGGGATCTGACATGACCAAGGCTTTAGGTCAAGATTCACTAGTATTGCTCTAGGATTTGGCCTTTGGTTTTGGTAGGATTTGTAGTAGTGAGATGTAAATGTTATGCTATTTATAAAAATTAGGCAAACACATATTCAAAACTTAGAATGGATAAGCTACTTTAATACTAAAATATTGCACACTTATCATTACAATACCACTATGTATAATTCTTATTATTTCCATATGGTAAGTACTATACAATAAGTTTTAACATGTGGGCCAAAATTTCTTTTATTGGGTATGAAAATGCCATAAAAATGACATTTTAAAGAGATTTGTACTCGTATTACAAATTTTTAATTCTTGCATCATAATTAAAAATGTTCATTATATAGAAAAAATGTTCATAGGGCGTAAGAGATTATTGAGGATTCATATTTCCATCTTATTCATACAAAACAATGTATAAAAAGATCATCTTTTCACATATACTAGATTTTTAGAATAAAATTAATATTATGCATATAATAAGTAGGTAAAAATCCATCAAAAGTTATATCACTCCCCTTTGGGGTGACAAAAAATATTTTTTAGCAATATTACATGAAAGCATAGCAAAAATTTGAGCTTGGTCCTCCAAAAGCTCTAAGAAAAACTCACATGTCCAAGAACAAGGTATATCTAGAGTAAAGAGAGAAGAAAAGAAGATTCTTTAACCATATGTACACGTTTCTAATTTGTAGCACCAAAGATTTCATCCATGGTAGAGGAGATAAGGAAAAAACATCAAGAAGAGGGTTTAGGCTAGAAGGTCTTATGTGTAAGGAGCAAGAAACAAGAATAAAAATCTTAGATCCATCAAAAGAGAGATTAATTCAAGATATGCATCCACCAATTTGCACTTCTCACTGACCTCTGATGTCCCATCATCGATCTCTAGATGTAGTAAGGGATTTTGTCAAAAGATTACTAGATGAGATTATAGAGCGATACTTATAGGTAAGGTGGAAGCAAAAGGGTATAAACCCATATTTTTATAGGTTAAGGAGACCCCAAAATTCTTCAGTCCACATGATCAAAATACTTGCTAGTACATGTCTGATCATCGATACAAAATCTCAATGGTCTCTTCGACCTTTAGTCTTTTAGTTGGGTTGTGACCCTTTCTAATTCCATTGACTCCCAGGGAAGCCTCTCATCAGTTGACGTTCAAAGTAGGTATTAATTTTTATTCAACTGTATGCTTTGACCATAGGTGTCTCAATATCTATGTGATCTCTTATTTTTTTATTAAAATTTCATATATATAGCGATCTAGTGAGAAACATCCTACGGTGAGAGCATGAGAGGCATTTGAATAACTACAAATTCAGAACTATTTTTTAAAATCCAACCATATAGATAGAAAGAGCATCATTTCATTTACCTTCTCACAAAAAATCATTACAATCATACATTGTTTGCATGTCCATATGTACAATATACACATTTTACATCCAACGGTCAGCCTGAAATTCAACATAGAGTGTCGAAAAGTATTTTGTTGTTGTGAATGATCTACAAATCCGACGGTGATACAATTTTATAGGAAGGTAAATATTAATGTATATTTGTAATTTATACAGTTGGATTATGAAAAATTGATATATGTGGAGAGTTATTCAAATGCCTCTCATGCTCTCACCAAGATTTGTTTCTCACTAGATCGTTGTCCTATATATACATACATAATATATATATATATATATATATATATATATATATATATATATATATATAGATGCACACACACACATACTGACAAGGAGTGGCTCAAGTGGTCAAGCACGGTGTAACCTAACAAAAGGACCTGGGTTCGAATCCCATTTGCCACCTTGATTTATCACCGTTTAGGGCGTTCATCCTCTACCACAGGTGTGGGGGGGAATCTTCCTCTCTTAATCCCCCCCATATATATATATATATATATATATATATATATATATATATATATATATATATATATATATATATATATAAAGATTTGCAAACAAAATTCACCTACAAATTGGTCATATAGAATAATGTTTACTAAGACATCACTGGAGATGTGTCCTAGTGTGAAAAGTTAAAATAGAAAATGAGATAAAGTATTGTATGTTGTAAAATAAATTTAGACTGGGGGGGACCCCTTAAACAATAGCCTCCTAGCTCAAAAGATGAAATAACTAGAAATAGAGCTGTGGCATGATGAACCAATGAGCATACCAGAAACCACTATCGTCTTCCATAATATAATCTAATATGCATATCCTCCCTCCACTATCGTTGTTTCTGAATGTGTTGCTGTGTGTCTCACATTCTCGACTCTCTATATTAGTATGACCTGCATAGAAGAAAGAGAGCATATTTTTGTTCAATAATTGATAACATATTGTGAATGTTGTTGTTATGATTGTTGTGTGTTATTGTATTTCTCTCCATACAAATATATCAGATGATGGAAGCCATCATGATTTTATTTTCATTTTGAGGGTTTTTTGGTCTATGATAGTTGGTGAAGTTTGTATGTTAAAATCTTCATTTTTTGTTGTTGTATGGAAAAAGTGATTTCAAATTAGGGTGGTGATGAGGCAGTGGATGAAGAGATGAGTTGTGGTTTTGTAGTTATTGTGGAACATGTAACATCTGGTTGGTCCATAGAAACCTCATTTCATATGGTTTTGGTCAATGAGTATTTTTGTTTGTTTTATGAGCTAGAGGATAATATTGGTTTTCAAAGGACAAACTATATTCTAGATATCTATCATCTTACATAGGCCACCCCTATAGGTGAGAAAGTGATAAGAATGGTGGGGTGTATTTGTTATCCTCCATGGCCATGAAATATAGTTTGCAATTTGGGTTTCTAGGATGTGAATTATGTTTTCCATAGTGTCATGCAATATAAAACGGGAAAGGGATCATTTGAGACAATTATTTCTATTTCTAGTTAGGAGAGTCAAGGCTTTTGCAGTGTTTAGGTTAATCATATTTTTTGGTATATGGAAGTTACAATCTAGGTACAAAATGGTGGAGCCATGGTACCATGGGTCAAACAAGAAGTTGACGTTTTTGGAGATATGTGGTGTAGGTTTGATCATGTGTATGATAATGTTCATATGTTTATTTATGTATCTCTATAGAGGGTAGGCTATGCCTTTGGCTGTGGGCCATCGTGGATTTTTTATGGTAATACTTCTGTAAGATGAGGTATTTCCATATGTTAACCTGTGCCAAAGAGAGTGTGCTAATGATTTTTTTGATAAGATAGATTGCATGGATTTTGAGGTTGATGATACCCAATCCCCTGTACCTCTTTGGTGCACAAATGGTGTACTAGTTAACCATATGAAATTTGGTTTTATCAATGTTGGGAGCGAAGAGGTTCTGAAGGAATTTCTTTCTAAGAATATAAATGTCTTTGAGGACCTTATTAGGGAGGGGAATGCAGCTGAGATAAAAAGTGGCCATCGTGGTCAATGAACTGTTTAGGAGGGTGATTCTACCAGCTAAGTTGCAAAAATTATTTATCCACGATGAGAATTTGTGGTTGAATTATCCAATGATGGGTTGCTAAGTATATATATAGATTAGGAAAGGTTCTACGAGGAGGCCCATGTATGTGATAGGGAAGGTTTTAGTCTGACATTTGATAAGTGATTTGTATATATTCAATGTGTTAGGTTGGAAGTGAATGCCAATGTTGTATGACTTATTCAAGTTTATTTTAGTCCAAAGATATATGAGAAGATATCAATGATATGGATGGTGTTAAGGATGGTAGAATCCTTTGATTTAATAAGGATAATGGTGTCATCTGCATACTCAATTAAATTTTCATAAAATTCAAATAGAGATTTGACGAGTCCTTTCTCTGTGCCAATCTTAATCATATTGGTCAATAATGATGTAACTAGAATAAAAAGGTATGGAGATAGGGGGGTCACCCTGTCTGAGTCCATATGTGTTTTGAAGGTATCCAAAAGGAGAGCCATTATTGTGGAGAATTTGCTAATGGAGATTGCATACTGGGATTCAACTAATCCATTTCTGTGGGAATCCGTATCCCTACACAGTGTGAATGAGATATTTCCAATTTACATTGTCCAAAGTTTTTTAATGTCAAGCTTGAGTACCAAAAGAGGTGTTTTGTTCTTGTATCAGAAATGTATGGTCTCATTTACAATGATGTATGCATCTTGGATGTTTCTCTTTTTAAGAAAAGCACATTGGTTTGGTCCTATAATGCTGTTAAGAAAAGGTTCCATTTTGCTATTCAACTTTTTTTCAATGATTTTATATGATGTATTGATAAGGATGATCAGTTTGAATTGATTGGTAGAGTCTGGTTGGTTAACCTTTTTTATCAGATCTATATTTGTATGGTTCAGAACTCTGATTTGGTTGTAGACATTGTCATGGTTATGGATTGGTTTAGGAGGTTCACGAAGTCAACTTTTATCTGTTCCCACATAGTTTGATAGAATTTTGTGTTTAGACCATAAAGACATGGGATTTGTCTGTGCCACGGTCAAAGATAGAATTTTTGAGTTTGATTTTAGTGAAAGGTGAAATGATAACCTATGGTGTGTCAATGGGATTTGGACATAGTTTTGTCTAGTTTATGGACATGTGGAAGGTTGGGATGTGTCTAGAGTTTGAAACCCTATTGAAGTATGAGACTATATGGTTGGTGATTAGATATTTGTTTGTGGTAAGATATTCGTTTATGGTAAGACTGTGGATTGAGTTGTATATGACATTATGGTTGCATTATTTGTGAACGAATTTTGTATTTTCTCACTTTCAACCATCCATTTTATCTTGGGTCTTTGTTTCCAAAGAGCGTCAAGCTTTCCATGAATGTTTTTGATATCTAATTTATAGATAGGGTGAAAGCTAGTTCGGTGTGTGGATCACTATCAACACTGTAGAGAGTGGCTTCTAAGTCTGCTAGTTTATTTAGGATGTTATCATTCTTGATTTTGTTCCATTTTTCCAGAGTAGTTCTAATTCTTTCGGTGTTTTTAAGAATGTAGAATCCAGGGCCAAAAGAGTTTTGTGATGGGTGTCAATTTTGAGTGCAGATAGTCTTAAAATCTGGGTCTATACGCTAGAAATTTTCAATATGGAATCACTCATGTCCCCATGCTATCTGAGAAATGTTGATGGTGACAGGGCAAGTGATCATATATGGGCCTGGGAGCCACAATGGAGAAAGTGTGTGGGTGGTGATCCTTTGATGACTAGGAGTAGAGAAAGTGGTCTATTCTGGCCTAAGAGGTACCGTGGTTCCATAAGAATTTAGCTTTTGATGGGAGAATGTCAATCATCTAATACTTGTTGATTATGTTTTAGAAAATCATTAAAACCATGTTGGCAGTGTAGGAGCACCATTTGTGTTAAGTTAGTGACTTCTGTAATGAGGTTAAAATCTTCCCCTATGAGCTAGGGGGTAAGTACATATGTGTTGGAGAGGTCAGACAATTCATTTATGAATTGTTTTTTTTATCACAAATAGGTTCTCCGTAGGTACCACTTAATATCCATGAGAGGGAGTTAGTATACTTTGTGATGTTGATAGTAACATTGTATTCTTAGTACTCATGTCTAGTGATTTTGTAGAGTCATTATTTGTACCTATCACTATACCCCCTTTAAAACCCATAGAAGGGATTTGATGCCATTCATTTGTGTTTCTCTCCTATAGATTTGCGGGTGAAGGGGGTTAATGATGTTTTTGTTTCTTGTAATGTGTTAATATTTATGTTGTTCTTATAGATGGATCTGCGATTAACTCTTCTTCTTTTTGCATTTGATGTTCTACATGTGTTCCAAGTAGATGTGATCATAGATTTTTATAAAAACAATCTATGTGATAAACAATGTTGTTTATGCTAGGTTTAATTGTTGAAGCTCTATGTTTGTACTATGAATGTGTCTTTGGTTTCACCAACCCATGAATGTTTCAATTTCATTTCATGTTAAGTTTCCTATAGATCTGTGTCAAAAGTGATTTCAAGTGTTGTGCTGTGAAGGTAGTAATATCAATCCAGGAAGCAGTGCCATCGATATCTTCTAATGGTATGGCATTTTCATTTTCTTACATATAGTCATCAAAAATTGCATTTCTCTAAGATATGAAACATTGTTATGTAGAGATGATTTACCTTCTTCCTCCATTGCAAAATAATTTTTCTTAGTGTGTCCTTCTGGTGTGGCAATGAGAGAGCTGAAATTTGATAAGCTAGCGGGCATTTTTGCTTTATTCTTGTTCTTGGGGCTCTGGGATGATCTAATATCTTTGGTGATATCTATTTTTATCTTTTATATAGTATCCCTATCTATGTTGGAGGTGGGTGCTAGATTGTTATAGAATATAAAAGGTTTTATTATGTCAAAGATGGTGAGATTGTTGTTTTCAGTTCGTGGGGATGATAGTCTTTGTCTTTGTTTGGGATACTTGGGTTAGGGTTTCCTTTGAGAGGGATGTTTTTAGTTTCTATTTCCCAAACCATTTTTCTATCAATATTTTTGTGGATAGGTGCAAACTAAGGTTTGGTATTTGCGTTGTAAACTGGACAAAACCATGAAGGGGATGGTTTGTGATGTCAGAGAAAGTGGTGGTCCGGTGAGTAGGGTTTTTAGAATAGTTTTATGTATAGTTTTTTTCACCTAGGAGAATCTTTAAGGATGCAGGAATCTCACAGAGAAAACACAGAAGGCTTTGACGTAGTTTGTTGGGTGAAGGGTGTCATTACTAACAAACTGTAATGTAGCTCCTATGGCATGGGCTATGGCACGAAAGATTTCCACCTCCCAAAGGTGTGGATCGAGGTTAGAGATGGAAACCCAACCCGTTACGCTTGATCCAACAAGGGATGGCCTTGATTAGGGGACCATTTTGTGATCAAAGCCTGAACAAAGTTGGGTTGGAGGCGATAGAGATAAGCACACAAATGTAGACAGTTACGGGGAGCGGGTGAGGCTTGTAGGAGAGCATCTACAAGGTAGTGATGTGTCAGAACTCTATCTATGCCACTTTTGTTATTGCCGATGCCTTTTTTCAGAGAGGATGGTTGATTATGGAGTCCACATGATCTGGGAGGAGGTATGAGGACATTTCTATCTTGGGACAGAGGACAACTAAGAGATTTTAAAATACATCTTATTACAACATGCAGTACCACCTTGATAACCCATGATAATTCAAACTTCACTTTTTTGATTTCATGTAATTGAGTAAATAATTCCAGCCACTTGTCAGATTCATATGTTACTTGTGTTGATTCTAAACCAGCAGTTAAATTCTTTATGCAAAGGTTTTTTTAGCTGGTGAAAAAAAGAAGCCTGAATAAAGATGTTACCATAGGGAATGGTCACAACTTGCCCAAATAGATGGTCCAACTTAGTCCCTTTAGGGACAAAGTAAAGAAACTATGATGGGGAGAGGATCTTAGGCTTTAGAATAGTATGGCTAGGGAGGAGGAGGGTGATAGCCTTGGTGACATCAAGGATGCTAACTATGTTGTTGTCAACGTTGTTTGAGATCGTGACCATAATGGTTCTGCTGGTGCAAACCCTAAGGAGTCGCATAGAGTTGGTTGGAAGGTCAACGGGGGACTCGGTCTCAAGATAGATAGATGATGCCATATTGGTACAAGGGGGTAAAATGGGTCGGATAGAAAAAAGGTGGGTAGGGGGAAAGTGTTAGCTTATTCAAAGGGTAAGGGTTGGGGAGGGAGAGGAGAGGAAGAGGGGGTTCTTTGAGGTGGGTCGGGGGAAAGGAAGAGGGCCCAAAAATACCATGAGAGGAGGAGGATGGCTGCAAATTAGGAATATTATTAGGAACATAGAGACAAGAAAATGTGTTGGAGCAGCGAGAGGGTGAAGAAGAGGAAACGTTTGAAGATCGAGAACATGGGGAAGGAGAAAAGGTGTTTGTATAATGGTGAAATCTCTTAGGAAGGTAAGGGGGGATGTGGAAAGAAGATCCATGCAATGAATGGGGGAGCCGTCAAGGATGGTCAGGGAGTAGGGGGTGGTGGAAGTTGTAGGATAGGTGTCTAGACTAGCGATAGGAAAACCAAAGATAGGGAAAAAGTACTGGTGTTTGAGGTGCCCACGACAAACACACCAGGTGCAGATAAGGGGTTTGTAGCATCACCGTCGGCGGTGAGTAATGAATAACCAATCATGCAACAAGGTAGGAGGGAAGGAGGCGATGGAAAGATCAATAGCCCAAGCCATGATGAGATAGGGGGAAGATGAAGTTTTATGAGGGATTAAAAGAGGAAAAAGGTGGAGGAGAAAGAGGGAAGAGGGTAGGGTGGTACTAAGAGGTAGAAGATGAAAAAACAAGGGGAGGAGAGGAGAGAGATGCATACCTATTAGATGGAGATTTTTGAACTAATGTTGTCATGTATTCCATAGAGGTGTCAGTCTGTATCTCTAATGATGTTTCTGTATTGATAAGATTGGCAAAAGTTCTTGGAGCTGCTTGGTATACGTAACTCATGAACAACTAATCTACCAAATCAGAACCTTCAAAGTCTAAATCTCTGGACATTCAGAAGAGAGGAGTAATCTCACTTGGGGTCTCAATGAAGAGGTCAGTGACCCATGCCATGAGGGTACAATGATATATGGATCGAAGGTAAATGATCCAATATGGTTTGAGCTAGAGTTGATTGATCATCTCTGACTTTCCTTCTCTAGTGTGCATGATGTTATGGTTGTCTACCTCAAGAGTACCTAGAATTTTTTGTTTCCCATCTTGATGGTGACGATTCCCTATTTGATATAATCGCGACGGTATCTCCATTATTTTGGTAGTGTAATGGATTTATCATGTCTGAGTTGAGCATGTAGTTTATGAAGGGGATATCAACTACCATTTGTATAGTTGTAGAGTGGGTAGTGTTGCTAGTATTTGAAGTTTTGTTTTGATTTCTTCTCTTCTTTTTATAGAAAATGTTGATCTTCTTATGGCTAGCCTCCTATAGGCTGCACGGTTTCCTTAGGATGTTGGAGATGAGATCTCCTATCATCATGGTGGATGACAACTCAAAATGTGGTTGGATCTTAAATAAGTTTATTCTTACCTTAGGTGTTTATTGGGTTCTGCATGCTATGATGTTTGCTCGATTGATATTAATTACTCAGATAAAGGTAGGAAGTAGAGAATTTTATAACAAGGAATGTGGGATATGAATATTGGTTCTTGAACCTAGGGTACAAGTCTATCAAATTTTTTCTTCTTAGCATGCTCTATGTTGTTTCTATCTATGATCAAAATTTTGAAAACCAGTCGAGGTCTATTGGTGGTAGATCATGATGTGTCGCATGCATAGATCAGGAGGTTAGCCATGAACCATTCTTATTGACTAATTCAAGGAAAAGCCAAAAGCTACAACCATTGGTGCATTCTAGACCAAAGACCTCTGAATGAAACAATATTTTTCATCGATCATAAGGTCTATCAAGCCATTGGTTGACCAAAACATAAAGTTTTACTACCAACTGGTTAATATTTACATAGGAATGGTACACCATGCAACAAAAACATCCAAATAAAAGAAATTCCAAGATTGTTAAGAACATCATATAATAAAATTTCCTTGTGTTAAAATTTCAAATAGAACCCCATAAATGGAAAAACTACATGTAAGCCACAAAATACATAAAAATGTATAATTTTAGCAAACAAAGAAGAAATTGAATCATTTTTGAAACACAACTTTATCAACTAATATTAGACATAATAAAGCTAATTTACAATATTAAGCACCTAGTTAAGAGAAACAAGCATGCTTATGAGTTTAAAAAGGTTAGGGGCCTTACAACCATAAACCATGAATAAGGATTTCTCCCTTGAAATCCTAAGAAAACAAAGACGGGTACTTCTTGTGCATCTCATCCTTTAACTCCTATGTGTCTTCCTCTACTCCAAGATGATGCCACAACACCTTCACTAAAGATATACCCCTTTTCCTGAACTTCTGTGCATGTCTATCTAAGGTCAAAACTGGACCCTCAACATACGAGACATCATCATTCAACTCCACCTCCACTGGTTGTATCATCTTCTTAGTATCTGGGTGACACTTCCTCAAGATTTAAATGTGGTACACATTGTGAAACCTCTATATCCCAGGTAGTAACTCCAGCCTATATGTCACATTCTCAACCTGAGATGAGACAGGGTAAGGTCCCATTTACTTAGGAGAAAACTTACTTTTCTTCCCAAATCTCAGAACACCTTTCCAGGGAAAGACTTTGAAATATAAATGGTATCCAACTTGGAACTCTAAATGTCTATGTCATTTGTCTTCATATGACTTTTATCTGTCCTGTACTACCTTCAATTTTTGTCTAATCACCTTCATCTTCTCTGTAGTTTTTTGAATCAGCTCAAGACCTAACAACTGATATTCACCTACCTTGTATCAACAAACAAGTGACCTACAAGGCCTTCTGTGCAAAGCCTCATATGGTGCCATATCTATGCTCCTTTGTTAACTATTGTTGTAGGAAAGTCAATAAAGCTCAAATAAATTCCCAACTCCCAAGAAACTGAAGTAGACATGCTCTCAACAGATCTTATAATATCTAAATGGCCCTTTCTAACTGACCATCTGTCTATGGGTGGAAAGTTGTATTGAACCTCAACTATGTCCCAAAATCTATATATAGACAATACCTGAATCTTCTCATAAATTGAGGACCCCAATTTAATACTGTTGTAACTGGTATGCCGTGTAGATGAAGTATCTCATAGACGTAGATCTGTGCCAACTTTTTTCTGCGTAGGTGGTAATGACAGATAAAAAGTGACCTGACTTTGTCAATCAATTAACAATCACCAAAATGAAATCATGACCTTTGGTTGTCTTAGGAATACCAACCACAAAGTCCATGGTTATGTGATCCATTTCCACTATGGAATCTACAAAGGATGCAACATCTGTGTAGGTTTTTAGTGTTCTACCTTGAATTGTTGGTAAGCCAGACACTTGGCAACAAACTCTACCACATTGAGCTTCATACTTGGCCTCCAGTACAACTCCTTGAGATTATGATACATATTTGTACTTCCACGATACATCACAAACATTTAGGAATGGACTTCCTCAAGTACCATCTCCCTCAATCCACCAACATTCGAGAACCACCACCCAATGTTGGATGCATGTTGTTGTAACATACTAGATCTCATACCCTATCCTGGAAGTTGACATTTTGGACTTAGCCAAACAAGGTTGAAGTTTAGACCTAAATAGATGTTTAGTATAACCCCAATGAGCTAATGCATGTATATATCACCTTAATATAACATAATGTTCTAACATTAATCTTAGGTTTATAATGGATACATAAAATATGCCACATAACACATTTTGGTGGTAATATGAAGATAAGGAACTCAATTGGATGAATAATTTAGATAATGGGTTGTTAATGGGCCATATGACATATCTCATAAAAATAAGTCTCAAAAGTATAAACAAACTTCAAATTCAAAATCTACATATCAAAAATAGCATACATGTCAAATTTCATCTAATTTGGACCACCTTGAAATATTAGGATAAGTTTAGGAGAGAGAAAATGAGTAAAAGGCATAAGTAATGAGTAATGTGATTATATAACTTCAAAATATGTAAATAATGTCAAATTCATACTCAACACATCAAAGATAACTTGTGGATGAAGTTTGGTCCAATTTGGATGTTGTTTGTGTAAGTTATGCATTTTTAGGTACATTCTGGACTATTGTGCAATTTACCCAACTGGGAGGTTTCCTTTGTACATTATCACCTAATTTTTAATCCTTATATATTCCCTTATCATTATTGATATTTTAAACCATGGGGAACCTGGTTGCACCTTGGTTTGAAGGTGTCACTTTCTAAGGGCATTATAGGGATTGCCCTCTTTATAAATGAGCTTATCTTTAAAAGCTATCAACCAATGGGGTTATTTCTTTGATTGGAGGATGGTGGGGATGGCCTAGAAGTCTCCATGGGATTTAAGGACCGACCTTGGATATACAAGAAGTCTCTATAAGCTGTCCTCTTGCATGGCCATGAAGCCTTAGCCTAAGGACACATGGAAAGTCCCATAGACACCTCATGCTTGCCCCCTTCTTTATAAAGCCATGCCTACCCCTTCCAATCTAAGAAGCAATCCTCTCTTTCTCTTTTACCCATATTAGAGAACTGTCCCTTCTATGTTTTTCCATCAAGTTTCTATCCCAAGGTAAAAGAGGGTGCCTACCTTGGTGAAGAAGGCTCCCAGGGTTCCAAATATCTATATTTAGGATTTCTTAAGCTCCTCCTTGGTGATTTTGACCAAAACTAGTAAGTATCCTCCTTTCCTTTCCTATTTTCATGCTTTCAATATTCCTCCCACCTTCTTCCAGGTCAGAACTATGACCTTCCATGGTAAAACTCCACCTACAACCCTAAAACATCTCATCTCCATGCTCTTTTGCTAGGGTTTGCACCTCTAAAGTGGAGAAGGCAATCTTTTTCTCAAGAAAGGAGCTTGGCTTGGAGCAACCAAACCTTCTAATCTCAGAATCTTTGCTGTTTAGACCTTATTACCTTCCTAGAGAAAAGTTTTGTTAACCCCCTTATCAGATATTGCTTACTACATGCTTAAAACTCATGCTTCTATGTTTTAAATCGATAATCTCCATCTCTATTTACCATGTTCTTCTAGGGCTTTGGTTTCTTTCTATTTTACCTTCTCTAGAAGCTTTAGTTTAGTTACCTATGCAACTTTAAACCTAATCTTGGGTTAAATGGTATTTTCTCCCTCTCCCTCTCTCTTTAATTATCTCGATCGATTTGATGATGAGGCAATTTCCTATAGGTCAGTATTGAAAAATTCATATCTTCTAATCCACTTATCCAAATTTGACAAATAAATATGTTTTGGAATTGGAAAACTAATATATATCTAATAAAAATATTTTCAAGGTCTGATTTAATGGTTTTATGAAGGGTGATTTTTGTAAAATGAATTTAATGCATAAAATCCATATAAAGTACATCTTAATCATCATAACTGCAAAATTAACATAAAAAAATGTTTTCTTGATCAGGAGAACCTAATAATTTCATTGGTGATATTTTGAGAATCTAAATCCAAGTTTTGCTAAAAATTTCTAAAATTAGGGTTTCTATGCATTAATGTGCATTTTGTACTCTAATACATGTTAATACATTGAAAACATGCAAAGTGGAACTTGGACTCAATTAAAGTGGTGAAACTTAGTAATTGATATCAGTACGAGAGGTATTTGCAATCCATATTTATGTATGTGCATTATTACACCCTAAGTTGGAATATTTGCAGACTAAACCCTATATTTCCCTAATTAGGCTTTAATGAACCCTAATTCCTCTTTTCATGATTCTTTTGTTAAATTACCTCAAAGTTGGTAATGATATTCTTTTTCTTGGGTCTTGTACCCTACTACCATGTTCTAATTGATATGATGTTTTTATTTGCCATGATTTCATTTCTAGCATGTTGATTTTATGGATTATTTATCTATAACAGTGGTACTTATGTACAACCACCCATAGATAGGGCATGTATTAATTCGTCCTGGGGAATGTCTTATTATCCCCCATAAAAATATGTGTAGGTGACTGGGAATGTCTTAATCACCGACTGTTGAGGAAGAGGAGTCTTTGAAGACAACCTGAGGTAGCAATCTTCGACAGCTACGTCGTTGAATGGAATGTCGTTGATGATAGTCAGTGCCGGGGAGACCGTCCTTCCCTTCCAAGCCGCAACCTGCTTCTTTCCAGGCAAGGATGAGGAAGCCATCTTGAAGATTTGAGGTGGAGAAGAAGCAAGACAAGATTGGGGCGGAGAAGAGCTAAAAATTCACACAAGATGGCACTAGTAAAGATCTAGAGAAGTTAGAACGTGAATTGGTGAAGAATGGGGCCATTTTGGGCTCTATTTATAGCAAAACAGAACCCATATTGGTCGACGAATTTGTCGACCGAGAGCCGCAATGGTCGAATCTGCAGACGCTCTGCTCGGTCGTCCAACGGTCATTTCGGTCGGGAAAAAAATAGCCGTTGGGATTTTTTAATATCAAAATTTGCTTTTTAAACCACTCGAATGGGGGGGGGGTCCAACAAGATGGTCTCGGTCAAACATTTTGTCGACTGAGGCTATTTATGGGTTCGAATGTTCAACATGTACTTGGTTAGTGTCGGTCGAGAAAGGTAATCAACCGAGTGACACTCGATCGACAAACTTGTCGACCGAGATTGTCTCGGTCGAGATTTTTGCAGACCGACGAGACTACTGTGAGTGATTATTATGAAGGATATTCAAGCTTGTTTTTAATAACAATTATGAAAATCAAGTAAGAGACTGTAAAATTTTAAGAGTGTGGAGAACATTCTTTTAAGAGTATTTTCCAAAGTATATTTTTCATATTTAGGGGAGTATATTTTGGGGAGTAGCATGTAATTTCATTCATACTATAATATTAACCATTAGAAAGTATAGAATTTATTCAATGATTGACTTTCATATATTTCTCATATATTGTGGATAATAATTTTTCATATTTATTTCTCAATCATTTACTGGGAATGTTAAGCTTGAAAATGATATGAGATCTTTTAATCTCATGAAATATATGTATTTGCAAAGGGTGTTAAGCCTTGAAATGATAAGAGATTCCTTTTAAGAACATATTAGAATCAAGAAAGATATATCAATCAATGATGAGCAAGTTTAGGACCAATATACTAATACTGAGTGCTAAGAAATGATCTACAATTAAGCATTTTGTCAAGCTTATTTTAGGTCGACCTTGACTTCAACCTTGGCGCCCCTCAGTTAATTTTTATTTTGACTGAGAGGCAATTTCTGCAAATTTCCAGTTTAAGCACTCTCAATAATCTACTTGATTGAATATAAAGCCTCTATGTAACAAGTGGATACCAATTTGAAAGAATTTATATCAATTTGAAAGATTATAGCTTAGGATCAAAGTTTGTATAGAACTTAATTCATGTAAGAAATATTTGATTTTGAAATGGTGTCTTGGTCTTGATTTGCTTAGAATAGGCTTGAAATAATTTTATTCTAAGAAGGAACTCTTATTCCACTAATGCAAGAAATATATGAAGTTTTATTCAAGGAAACATGGTTCATAATTTTCAGATTGGCAAAGAAATACTTTTAGGCAAACCATGTATAAGATCATAGCAATTGAAACTAAACTTGCAATCTATGCTATATTTGTATTGAAGCATGTCCAATTGTAGTAAGAGTATATATTTCCAATCATGCATCACAAAAATAATTATTAACTTAATATGTCAAGATGCATTTGTGTCATTGAGTTTTACTTTTAAAATGGCATTTTCAATGATAACATCATCTTTATATGTAAAGAGATGAATCACTATGATCATTTTGAAAAAAATATCCATTCATGGTTTGTATATATAGATCAAAGATTATTTTAGGCAAACCAAGTAAAAGATGAAGTACAATGATCATGATGAACAATAAAGGTATATCCATAATACAATGATCATGATTATTTAAAAGCAAATTTCAAGACACATGGTTTCTATATAGATAGACCAAGGAATACTAGAACAAACCATGTGGATTATGATAAAACTGTAATTTCCTTGATTAAATTACATGGTTCATAATTTTCAGTTTTTAAGCCAAACCATGTAGGAGATGAACCAAAATAATCTCATGAGAAGCAAATCCATGATTTTCTTGATTAAACTTACTCAAATCATCACATTTTTCAGTTTTAAGATACACAATGTAGAGAATCATACCTTTTAAAGAAGATTTATCAAAGCAATCTATTTTTCTTGATCAATCATGGTTCATCAATTTTTAAATTTAAGACAAACCATGTACATGAACATGCTTAATCATTTCAAGAGAAATAACAATTTAGGGCTTTACAATGTGTGCATTAATTTAAGAAAACATTTCCTATTTCTATTTGCATATAGTTTTGATCACAAAATTAGTAAATTTACAACATGTTTAATAAGGATATCATATAGATCATGATGCAAATTATCAATATGTGATTTGAGAGTTGTCTCCAAGATTTATGATTCATTCATAATTTCCAATCAATTTTCATTTATACCAAATTTATAGCAAGTTTATAGCGAACTGAACCAGTTGAACAAATTTTCCAGAACCTTATTCGGTCGACAAATACTTCGACCAAAAATAGTTTGGTCGAGAAAGAGTTCGACCGAGAGTGTCTCTGCAAATTTTATTCAGCAATTTGTTTGTTCAAGTTATAGGTTGCATTACTTTGATTTATTTTGTTCTTCTATTATATTAAGTTGAGATAGACATAAGGATGTTCAAATCAAGATTATTGGTCATATCTCAACTTGATTAATTCATATTTATTTAGTTTGGGGGTTTTGGAACCCATACGAACTCAACATCTTTTTTCTTGTAAGGACATGAAAAAGAATAGTGTCCAAGACGCAGGCAATAGTGACAACAAATGGAATCAATTTCATTTCTCTTTCTAGGACTTTGAGTTGAGTTGTTCTTGGGTACATACTTGATCTTGGTCTTGGGTGCTTGTGTTCTCCTAGGTTTAGGTTGATAGGATTTTTCTTTTGGAACATATCCTAAACCTCTTCTTCCAATATGACTAGAAGAATTCTTTAGGTACTTATCAAGAACATCATTATTTCTCAAGCTACTAATTTATTTTTGTAATTTTGCAATCTCATCCATTCTCTTTTTAACATTTAAATTTGCTTGCTCTAGATTAGACAACAAACTATCTCTTTCTTTCATAATGGCATCATAATCTAAATGAGTACACACAACATGTTGTTTTTGAAGATCATTTACTTGAGCTTGCAAGTTTATCTTTTCTTGAGAAAGGAGATTGCAACTTGCTTTTATTGATTTTAGCTTAATATCATGGTCTTTGATGGTTAAGTTCAATGTGTTTTTAAGATCTTCATTTTCATATGTAAGAGCAATAAGTTTAGCATGTAGATCATCATTTACTTTAGTAGATTTCTTTAATTTCTTCTTACAATCAATATACTTATCATGTGTTTCTTGAAGGCTAGCAATAAAATCTTCTTTTGATAAATAAAAAAGACTTACCTCTTGTTCTTCTTCATTTGTAGTAGTAATGAAGCATTGTACCTCTTTATGCATCTCTTCTTTCTTTGACTTCTTTGGACAACAAAGTGTTGAGTGTCCCATTCCTAAACGCCAGCTACAACTTGTTGAAGGTCGGTCCAAGTTTCTCCTTTGCTTGAGGTTGTAGACACCACCGCCCTCCATCTTCAAGAATCGATTAGAGCTCCTTGAAGCCTGCTCTGATACCAATTGAAAAACACTGGGTGGGGGGTAAATAGGGTTTTATAATAATTTTTAAATAATTCAACCAACAAACAACCACAAGTATGTAGAAGAAGGAGACAAGGGTTTAGAGTGGTTCCACCCTTAGTAAAAACTAAGGGAGTCAGTCCACTACCCAATTGTTTCCAATTGGGATTTTGAAAGTATTTGAATTTTATTACCTTCTCAAGGATGTTACACAAAATTACAAATACCTTCCCAAACCCTTTGGACAACCTTCACCTGAAGTGGTATCACCAACCTTGAAGCAACCTTCACTTGAAGTAACTTCAAGCTCCCCCTTGGAGTAGCCTTCCTCCTTGAAGTAGCTTCCCATTAAGACCTTCTAGATGTAGTCCAAAGTCCTCGTTCTCCACCTGAGAAGATTTCACCCCCTCCACTCCGCAACCTCCAACTTATGAGTAGCAAGGAGAGTACAATGCAATAAGAAAGAATAAGAAAGGAAAAAGGAAATTACAATTACCACTTAAGCACAAGGCTTGAATTCTATATAAAGCGTTTTGATATCCTATCCAATGTGTGTGAAAGTGGAAGTATAGTGGGTAGGAGATTCTATCCTATAGAACACGAAATGCCAGAAATGGAAATGATTTGCAAGTGTTGAAGTTGCTCAATTGTTCACAAGAATTGATTCTCAATTGCAAGTATGTGTACTCAAGTGAGTTTAGGTGTCCTAATGCATGCCCTATTTATAGGAATGGCCTACTAGTGCTTAAGGACATTCTAGACACTTTCTATGGGGTTCTTAGTTCTCAATTAGCCGTTAGGTATCCACTAATTATGTTTGTAACGGCTAGTTAATTAACTCTGAAAAGTGCAGATAGAAACCTTCTCGGTCGAGGAATTTGTCGACCGAGTGCCTTTCGATCGAGGAGTTTGTCGACCGAGAGTAAGTCTGGAGTAAGTGTATTACAACATTCAACTCAACTCCCAACTACATTTCTAACTCAGTCTATTGGCTAGGAGGGTCTGTTCTCGGTCTAGGGTTTTGTCGACCGAGAGTGTCTCGGTCAAAGTTTTTGTCGACCGAGAACATCCCTGATTCAATGTATTCATTTACTGAGTGTGTGTATCAGTGTGTAATTGTGATACTATCTTGGGGGGTGACCTATCTAAGTGTTGTGTGTGGATAGGGAATATCTAAATGCTTGATTTACATGATATATAATTACTTGTACATTATATATTTGTACAAGTTTACATTTGATTACAATAAAGCAATTTAAGCATGTAGATCTTCCAAAAACTTTGTCATCCACCTTGTTCCTGAAATACTCAAGTAGCACGTTAGATCCACAAGAATGAAATGTTTTTCATCATCAAAATAAAGGAATTTTAATAATGTCCAATTAAGCCAACAATCTCCCCCTTTTTGAAGATGACAAACAGTTCCAAAATATAAATAAAGGAAATTTAAACAATGTAAATTTCAGGCATGAATTTTACTTTTATAGATATGCCCTTGCTTGCTTATGAAAGTTGGATATCTTAACAATGAATTTTTATTAGTCCCTTATTATTTATATTTGTTTCTCCCCCTTTTCCATTTCAAAAAGATAACCAATTTAATTATGACATATATCACTCCCACTTAATTATATGATATTTTTATGCTCCCCCTTAATATAATACTCTTATTTAACAAGGTTATGTCCAATTGAAGCCATAGGAAATATTTTTATTCATGATAGCTCAATAATCATACAAGCTCATAAGAGATATCCATTACATGCATTTCATAAAGATAACCATTACATTCATCATAGAGATAGCCATCACATGATCTCACTGAAAAGACCTAAGAATTACATCAATTTCTGGATCTTTCCCAAGAAAAGGCTCAACTCCATAGTATTTGACCAGCGTCTGCCACTCCAAGGCACCTGTCTTAATCAAAGCATAAGCCTCCAAGAAGGTGGGAACACGATCAAATTGAAAGTGGACAACAATGTCTTGGAGTTAGATTGGGGAAAATTGAGTGTGGCTGAGGTGATGAAATGGTGGAGGTGGGATTTGAGTGTAGTTGTAGGATGGGTTGTAGGGGTAAATCATGCCAGGATTAAGTGAATAAGGATATGTGTCAGGTGTATCAGGAGAAAGAGCTTGCATCCTTTGATTCAAGTAAGACATGGCATGATGATTATAGTCTAATTTCCTACTTAAGTGATATTGAGAACCATCAATGTATGTTAATGTATTTGTGATAGGATCATAAGGTAGGCTAAGAGGAGGAGGTGGTGGAGATGTATCCTGGGTGGATGGCTCCCCTTCAGTCCTAGCCCTCTTGTGTCCAAAATCAATCCCCATCTTCTCTATTGTATTTCTAGTGATCTTTTGGGGTTTTCTATCACATTTGAAACCTAGGTCCTCAATGCTTTTCTTAAGGCAATGTTGCGTGATTTGGCAAACAAAGTTGGCATAGGGTGGATTGCCAGAAAACTCAACCATGTTATTTTTTTTTGGTCGGCAAAAAACTCTGTTTCTATTGATGATACCAAAACTTTAGATACAAGAGGTGTACCCCCTAATCCTTTACATGATTATAAAAGAAAACTGGGAGACCTAACTAAGATGTCTCGACAAAATAAAACCCAAACAGAAGGCACATACAACCCAGAAGGAGGTAACCAAGCATAAAACACAAATAAAATATGAAAAACCATCATCCAACGGAACTAAGATACTACACTAGCATTAAAACCACCCACAAGTTGTGCAGACTCAGTAAATAGATGATGAATCTCTAGCTTTTCCCGAATCTCATGTAGGCTACACCTTCTATTCAGAAGCACTTTCTATCTCCCACAGCTGCATATATACAGTGTCAGCTCTGTCGCCCAAACCAGCTCGACGAGAACACCAAAAAATAGACTAATCAGGATGAACAAGCAAATGAATCAGTCCCCATTACACTCCTCACATAGTAGTAAGAACACCTTCACGGTAGTAATCAGGAGAATAGGAGAAAAGAAGCACACCACCAGGCAGCACTGACTAGGGCCTAGGTGAACTCCTCGAAACAAAGAGGGCCAGAGACATTATCACAAGAGTGGACATGGACTGGCACATGTCCGTCATCATCCTTGGCGACTTTTCCTCCGATTCGGTCTAAATCGATCCAAGTCTGATGAGTCCAACTCCCAGGGGAACCAAGCTCCCAGGTGTCAAACACCTTGAGGGTGTTCCAAACCCTGACCAAGATATTTCCAGCCAGTAGAATGCCAAGCCACCAGGATTTTCGGACACTGACTCAGTAGCTCATGCCAAATCCCACCAATGATCAAATTAGTACTAGCAATAACTCATCCACTGAAATTGTACCTATTAATCATCAACATACCTTTTCATATCACCACTAAACCATAATTTGGATCCAGACGGCAAGAACAAAAAATAGGCCAGAAACCAAACAGTGCTGCTGATTGCCAGCGGCATTTCATTGAACACCATGAGGGTGTTCCTTCTCGCTGCAGTAGGAGAGCCAAAGAGGAGAAGAGAGATGCTCCCCTTAGACCCAGACCACGAAGTGCTATGTGATCAGAGAAGCCGATCCTCAGGCTAGTAGGAAAATCCACAGGCCGAGATGGCTTCCTCTGTGTCGGCGAGCAGGTGATCCAAACATAGATGGACCATCGGAGTAGGTTGCATTGCCTGCTAGCCGAAGAAGGAGTGCCCAAACTGTCTAGAGGAGAAACCTGCTGCCGCTAAGGCCTCCACCTGAGGTAGAAGCTTCAGGGGGCAAGACCGGAGCACAGTTGCATGTAGGGGCCACCACCAGGCAAAACTCAACCATGTTCTTAAGAATAAGACGAATAAAATTGATGGGTATGCTATTTAGGATGGCATAAATAAGATACATGCGAAAGGTGGGTACTTCAGATTTATTTGTTCTAGGATAGATATTTGTGGCAAAAATTAGGTTGAATATCCTAGCTTCGGGTTTTAAATTGATGGCATAATAGGTACCCCTTTCTTCATGGCAAGTTGTATTGGATAGAAAAATGGCTTTCTTAATATCACTCAAACTAGTGGTAGTGTCATCTTGGGATAGCCTATTGAGAGGATTGCCAGTGGTGAGATCAATAAACCCCTTATATTCGTCAACATTAATGTTGAGCATAGTAAGAACATCCTCCTCGGAAAAGTGAAATCCATACCCACTAACCATAGAAGAGAAGGAATGATCATGGTCAGGATGTGTGGCTAGATTGTCATAGAATTCAATGAAGCTTGAGAGGAGTAGGAACAGAAGGATGGATTTAGGAATTCAGAAAGATGTTGCACCTCAAAGAGTTCTTCGAGATAAACAATGTTGATGAAGTCCATGACATCCATCGGCCGTCAAGGAAGAGGAGTCTTTGAGGACATCCCGAGGTAGCGATCTCCGACAGCTACATCGTTGAATGGAATGTCGTTGATGATCGTCAATGTCGGGGAGACCGTCCTTCCCTTCCTAGCCGCAACCTGCTTCTTTCCATGCTAGGATGAGGAAGCCATCTTGAAGATGTGAGGTGGAGAAGAAGTAAGAAAATATTGGGGTGGAGAAGAGGTAAAAATTTGCACAAGAAGGCACTAGAGAAGAGCTAGAGAAATTAGAATGTGAATTGGTCAAGAATGGGGCCGTTTTGGGCTCTATTTATAGCAAAACATAACCCAGCTCAGTCGACAAATTTTTCGACCGAGAGCAACAACGTTCGAATCTGCAGATGCTCTGTTCGGTCATCCAACGATCGTTTCAGTCAGGAAAAAAATAGCCGTTGGGATTTTTTTAATATAAAAATTACTTTTTAAATCACTCAAATGGGGGGTCCACCAAGATGGTCTCAGTCGAACATTTTGTCGCAGAGGCTATTTCTGGGTTCAAATGTTCAACATGTACTTGGTGAGTGTCGATCGAGAAAGGTAATCAACCGAGTGACACTCAGTCGACAAACTTGTCGACCGAGATTGTCTCGGTCGAGTTTTTTACAGACTGACGAGACTGCTGTGAGTGATTATTGTGAAGGATATTCGAGCTTGTTTTTAATAATAGTTATAAATAGCAAGTAAGAGACTATAAAATTTTAAGAGTGTGGAGCACATTCTTTGAAGAGTATTTTCCAAAGTATATTTTTCATATTTAGGGGAGTATATTTTGGGGAGTAGCATGTAATTTCATTCATACTATAGTATTTACCATTAGAAATAATAAAATTTATTCAATGATTGACTTTCATATATTTCTCATTTATTGTGGATAATATTTTTTCATATTTATTTCTCAATCATTTACTGGGAATGTTAAGCTTGAAAATGATATGAGATCTTTTAAGCTCATGAAATATATGTATTTGCAAAGGGTGTTAAGCCTTGAAATGATAAGAGATTCCTTTTAAGAACATATTAGAATCAAGAAAGATATATCAATCAATGATGAGCAAGTTTAGGACCAATATACTAATACCGAGTGCAAAGAAATGATTTACAATCAAGCATTTTGTCAAGCTTGTTTTAGGTCGACTTTGAATTCGACCTTGGCACCCCTCGGTTAATTTTTATTTCGATCGAGAGGCAATTTCTGCATATTTCCAGTTTAAGCACTCTCAATAGTCTACTTGATTGAATATAAAGCCTTTATGTAACAAGTGGATACCAATTTGAAAGAATTTATATCAATTTGAAAGATTATAGCTTAGGATCAAAGTTTGTATAGAACTTAATTTATGTAAGCAATATTTGGTTTTGAAATGATGTCTTGCTCTTGATTTTCTTAGAATAGGCTTGAAATAATTTTATTCTAAGCAGGACCTCTTATTCCACTAATGCAAGATTTATATGATGTTTTCTTCAAGGAAACATGGTTCACAATGTTTAGATTGGACAAGAAATACTTTTAGGAAAACCATGTATAAGATCATAGCAATTGAAAATGAACTTTCAATCTATGCTATATTTGTATTGAATCATGTCCAATTGCAGTAAGAGTATATATTTCCAATCATGCATCACAAAAATAATTATTAACTGAATATGTCAAGATGCATTTGTGTCATTGAGTTTTACTTTTAAAATGGGATTTTCAATGATAACATCATCTTTATATGTAAAGAGATGAATCACTATGATCATTTTGAAAACAATATTCATTCATGGTTTGTATATATAGATCAAAGATTATTTTAGGCAAACCAAGTAAAAGATGAAGCACAGTGATCATGATGAACAATAAAGGTATATCCATAATACAATGATCATGATCATTTAAAAGCAAATTTCAAGACACATGGTTTCTATATAGATAGACCAAGGAATATTTAGAACAAACCATGTGGATTATGATAAAATAATAATTTCCTTGATTAAATTAACATGGTTCATAATTTTCAGTTTTTAAGCCAAACCATGTAGGAGATGAACCAAAATAATCTCATGAGAAGCAAATCCATGATTTTCTTGATTAAACTTACTAAAATCATCACATTTTTCAGTTTTAAGATACACAATGTAGAGAATCATACCTTTTAAGGAAGTTTTATCAAAGAAATATCTTTTTCTTGATCAATCATGGTTCATCAATTTTTAAATTTAAGACAACCCATGTACATGAACATGTTTAATCATTTTCAAGAGAAATAGCAATTTAGGGCTTTACAATGTGTGCATTAATTTTTAGAAAACATTTCCTATTTCTATTTGCATATAGTTTTGATCACATGATTAGTAAATTTACAACATGTTTAATAAGGATATCATATAGATCATGATGCGAATTATCAATATGTGATTTGAGAGTTTTCTCCAAGATTTATGATTCATTCATAATTTCCAATCAATTTTCATTTATACCAAATTTATAGCACGTTTATAGCAAACTAAACCCGTTGAACAAATTTTCCAGAACCTTATTCGGTCGAAAAATACTTTGACCCAAAATAGTTCGGTCAAGAAAGAGTTCGACCGAGAGTGTCTCTGCAGATTTTATTAAGCAATTTGTTTGTTAAAGTTATGGGTTGCATTACTTTGATTTATTTTGTTCTTCTGTTATATTAAGTTGAGATAGACATAAGGATGTTTAAATCAAGATTATTGGTCATATCTCAACTTTATTAATTCATATTTATTTAGTTTGGGGGTTTTGGAACCCATACCAACTCAACAATTTTTTTTGTAAGGACATGAAAAAGAATAGTGTCCAAGAAGCAGGCAATAGTGACAACAAATGGAATCAATTTCATTTCTCTTTCTAGGACTTTGAGTTGAGTTGTTCTTGGGTTCATAAATGATCTTGGTATTGGGTGCTTGTGTTCTCCTAGGTTTAGGTTGATAGGATTTTTCTTTTGGAACATATCCTAAACCTCTTCTTCCAATATGACCGAAAGAATTCTATAGGATCTTATCAAGAACATCATTATTTCTCAAGCTACTAATTTCTTTTTGTAATTTTGCAATCTCATCCATTCTCTTTTTAACATTTAAATTTTCTTGCTCTAGATTAGACAACAAACTATATCTTTCTTTCATAATGGCATCATAATCTAAATGAGTACACAAAATAGGTTTTTTTGAAGATCATTTACTTGAGCTTGCAAGTTTATCTTTTCTTGAGAAAGGAGATTGCAACTTTCTTCTATTGATTTTAGCTTAATATCATGGTCTTTGATGGTTAAGTTCAATGTGTTTTTAAGATCTTCATTTTCAGATGTAAGAATAAGAAGTTTAGCATGTAGATCATCATTTACTTTAGTATATTTCTTTAATTTCTTCTTGCAATCAATATACTTATCATGTTTTCTTGAAGGCTAGCAATTAAATCTTCATTTGATAAATAAAAAAGACTTACCTCTTGTTCTTCTTCATTTGTAGTAGTAATGAAGCATTGTACCTCTTTATGCATCTCTTCTTTCTTTGACTTCCTTGGACAACTAAGTGTTGAGTGTCCCATTCCTAAACACCAACTACACCTTGTTGAAGGTCGGTCCAAGTTTCTCCTTTGTTTGAGGTTGTAGATGCCACCACCCTCCATCTTTAAGGCTCGATTAGAGCTCCTTGAAGCCTGCTCTGATACCAATTGAAAAACACTAGAGGGGGGTGAATAGGGTTTTATAATAATTTTTAAAATAATTCAACCAACAAACAACCACAAGTATGTAGAAAAAGGAGACAAGGGTTTAGAGTGGTTCCACCCTTAGAAAAAACTAACAGAGTCAATCCACTACCCAATTGTTTCCAATTGGGATTTTGAAAGTATTTGAATTTTATTACCTTCTCAAGGATGTTACACAAAATTACAAATACCTTCCCAAACCCTTTGGACAACCTTCACCCGAAGTCGTCTCACCAACCTTGAAGCAACCTTCACTTGAAGTAACTTCAAGCTCCCCCTTGAAGTAACTTCAAGCTCCGCCTTGAAGTAGCCTTCCTCCTTGAAGTAGCTTCCCGTTGAGACCTTCTAGAAGTAGTCCAAAGTCCTCCTTCTCCACCTGAGAAGATTTCACCCTCTCCACTCTGCAACCTCCAACCTAGGAGTAGCAAGGAGAGTACAATGCAATAAGAAAGAACAAGAAAGGAAAAAGGAAATTACAATTACCACTTAAGCAAAAGGCTTGAAGTCTATATCAAGTGTTTTGATATACTATCCAATGTGTATGAAAGTGGAAGTATAGTGGGTAGGAGATTATAGCTTATAGAACACGAAATGCTAGCAATGGAAATGATTTGCAAGTGTTGAAGTTGCTCAATTGCTCACAAGAATTGATTCTCAATTGCAAGTATGTGTACTCAAGTGAGTTTGAGTGTCCTAAGGCATGTACTATTTATAGAAATGGCCTAATAGTGCTTAGGGACGTTCTAGACACTTTCTAGGGGGTTATTAGTGCTCAATTAGCCATTAGGTATCCACTAATTATGTTTGTAACAGCTAGTTAATTAACTCTGAAAAGTGCAGACAGAAACCTTCTCGGTCGAAGAATTTGTCGACCGAGTGCCTCTCAGTCGAGGAGTTTGTCGACCGAGTGCCTCTCAGTCGAGGAGTTTGTTGACCGAGAGTAAGTCTAGAGTAAGTGTATTGCAATGTTCAACTCAACTCCCAAAAACTTTTCTAACTCAGTCTAACAGCTAGGAGGGTCTATTCTCAGTCGAGGATTTTGTCGACTGAGAGTGTCTCAGTCGAAGTTTTTATCGACCGAGAACATCCCTGATTCAATGTATTCATTTACTGAGTGTATGTATCAGTGTGCAATTGGGATACTATCTTGGGGGATGACCTATCTAAGTGTTGTGTGTGGATATAGAAGATCTAAACACTTGATTTACATGATATCTAAGTACTTGTACATTATATATTTGTACAAGTTTACATTTGATTACAATAAAGAAATTTAAGCATGTAGATCTTCTAAAAAATTTGTTATCCACCTTTCTCCTGAAATACTCAAGTAGCATGTTAGATCCACAAGAATGAAATGTTTGTCATCATCAAAACAAATGAATTTTAATAATGTCCAATTAAGCTAACATTCTCTCCATACAAGTATTGCCTCCAAATATTCAAAGCAAGAATAATAGTTGCTAACTCCAGATCGTAAGTTGAATAGTTGTCCTCATGTTTCTTAAGTTGTCAATATGAAAAAGAAATCACGTTCTTGTCCTGTATTAGCATACATACCAACCCATTCTTTGAGGCATCGTAGAAAATGACAACATTTCCCAGGCTCTAGAAAAATCAACACTGAGGCAGTCATCAAATTCTTCTTCAAAAATTGAAAAGAACACTAACACTACTCAACCCAAATAAAAGGTACATCCTTCCTGGTTAGCACAGTTAAAGGAAAATCTACTATACTGAAGTTCTTTATGAAGCTGATATAATAGCCAGCTAAACCTAGGAAGCTTTAAACTTCAGTCAATGTCTTGGGCTGCTCCCACTCAAACATTGACTCCACCTTCTTTGGTTGCACATAGACTCCCTCTCAAGATATGATATGGCCCAAAAAGGACACTCAATCAAGCAAAACTCACACTTGATAAACATAGCATTCAACCTATGCCCGCCTAGAAAACTCCAACACCTGACAAAAAATGTTTCTCAAGTTGCTGACTATCATTGGACTATATCAAGATATCATATATAAACACCACCTTGAACTGGTCATGGTATAGTCTGAAAAATCTATTCATCAAATCCATAAATGTTGTTGGTACATGACGTGTATTTTACTACGCGCTTAAACGCAAGTATACGCGTCGAGTAATATAGGCCTTGTGAGGCCCGAGTCGAACTCAGGGATACGTGAATTATTGGAGACTTCTACTAACTAATCGCAATCAGCTAGACCGATTAACAAAGTAGGGTTTTGTTGTTCAAATCAAAAGAAAATAAAAATCAAACAAAGAAAACAATCGATTAAAGGTTAATTTAATCAATTAAAAGGGATATCTTTAGGATGGCGGTTTCACCGCAGGTCAACATTGTATTAGATTTCATATAATTCCTCACACTTCTCTCTCTATCCGGGTAGTGGCCTGAATTGAGAATTACCCACTGTCGTGGTGTAATCCACTACTTAGATTTAGGTTGATTCCATCGTCATAGTAATCATTCCCCTAAACTAAGCGCATTAAGATCGGTCCCTCAGTTCCCACCATTAATTTTACAACTCCTTTGTCAAGGGTTTTATTAATTAATGTAGAATTCGTTTCTTCTCAACCGTTAATCCTTCTGTCGAAGTGATTAAGGGCATTAATTTATTATTATGGTGATCAAGCATAACAATAGCAATAGAGAAAACGAATTTATACCACGGATATGAGAGAAAAATATGAATTATCAATATAAAATCATCATACAATGTATCCCCGGGCTACTCCCGGTCCTAAAGATTGAGGGTTTTAGCCTCTCATGTTCATCTTACACAAATACATGGTAGAAATTGGGGAATTCATAAGAAAAACGTGAAATAGATGGGAAAACCCCTGAACGGAGAAGAACCGGTGGATCCTTGGCGTAGAACACAAGCTTTCCCCGCCTGTCGGTGGTGGAAATTGTCTTCGGCAGCGTCCGAATCACCCGGGATGAGCTTCTCCTTTCTCTCCTCCTCGGCACTCGTGCAATCTAAAAATTGAGAGATCCCCAGTCCGGGCGGCCGTCATTAGGTATAAGTCCCTAATTAGGTCGTCAAATAACAACAGCCGTCCGATCGAGATCAAAACAGATCCAACGCATATCTGCCGGCGTCGATACCATCGACGCGGGTCGATGGTATCGACCCAGCGGATTAGCGGCAGCTTTCCTTTCTTTTATTCTGAGCGCCTGTGGTGATCTCGATACCATCGACTTGCGTGTCGATGGTATCGACTCCTTTAGCGTCGGTTGTTATCGTTTAGCGACGCTGTAGCTCTCCATGTGTCGATGGCATCGACTTGGGTCGATGGTATCGACTCTGTGCTGCTCCTCTCGTCTGGCAATCTGTGGCTTGGTCGATGGTATCGACTTCCGTCGATGGTATCGACGGAAGCAGATACTCGTTCTTCCTGAAATTTCACAATAAGACCAAGTAAATCCACACGATTTATGATAAGATGATCAATAATGCTTAAAATAATGAAATAAAGGGGATTTGATCTAAAATGATGGCAAAGACCAAATAAAGTGAATTATGCAATAATATCCATGAAAATGAGTAATTAAGGCACAAAACACATATGAAATCGGTCTATAAATGCGACTCAAAATCATCGCATCAAACTCCCCTAAGCTTAAACATTGCTCGCCCTCGAGCAACTAATCCTTAGAATAGAATTGCAGATGTCAACTAACAATCAACACATCACCCCACATCCCACATGACTCCCACTGAACGTTCTCAAACCGGCCTTTCCTAATCACAGAACAGTAATTACCCTACAGGCGACAATAACCATCAATAAAAGAAATTATCCTCCAAACTGATGAACACTATCACATAAGGCAGTTATCATAATAAAGTTCGCCGATTCAGCCATGGTGCATCTTGTGATCACCTACACTACGTTGCTCGCCCTAACTACCATCTACATGGAAGCAGTTCTCCTGATAAACATGAGTGAGGAGAAAATCACGGTGGCCTACCAATCTGAGCAACGGGTGGATGGAATGGGTGGTTCATGGGAGAATTTGGAAGTATTACACAGTTTCAAAATGCATATAACAAAATGCCCTAAATGATACAAATGCACATTAAGAATGCCCTACTGCCTAAAAGTGGGTGGAATGATGCATGCACTAACCTTCTACCTCACAATGAGATAGAAATCTACTCAAGCCACATCATGTACTCAATTCCCCTTTATTATACAAGTGATATCATTCCTTTCTCCCTCTTATTCCTTTTCTTTCTTTTTCTAACATTTTTTTCCAGAATTTTTTTTCTTCTGTTTTTTTTTTTTCTTTGCCCATATATCCATAATTGCTTAGAGATACATGTATAAGGCTATTTTCTTTCCAATTGGAGATCTTTGCTTTATTTCGAGGGTATGGAACAAATTAGATCACCTATTTAGGAAAACTGAGATACATGGTGTGCTTATGCATGAAAATCATGAAATTGTGAGTGCAACTACATGACATGCACCTAAGGGTAATGTGCATGTATCACTATATATTTTTTATTATTCTATGCAAAAACATGAAAATAACAATGCAAAACCTATCTACATGCCATGCACGCAAAAGAAATTGAAACTGCACTTTACTTCCAATTCTTGGGTGGAATATAGGAAATGGGGTGGAATGATCACAAGATTAAGTGACTGAACCTTAAAAGAAAATTATGTGTCCCTCCTTATTGACATGTGTAGTAGTTTAAAGGGTTCTTTCTCTTACATCTGATTAAGGTCTCATTACCATTTGATTAGGTTAGGCTCAAACAACCGTTACTATCCACTTTTCATGAGTCAATGCGGGTGTGGGTATGACATATTGCTTCAAAGTTGACATAATCAATAATTTTCATAGAATAAGTTCCCCAAGGACAACCAAGTAAAGCTATCCATCTGACACAGAAATTTTTTTCAATTCCCTTAATTTCCCCATGAAAACAGCAAGATGACAATTTTTAAGACATCCACGATTACACTAGATAGATGTGGATCCTAAATAAAAACTTAAAATTGCAAAAACAAATAACAAAGCAGAAATTAAAAACAACTAAAGAAAAAAATAAAAGATAGAGCTGTTCCAGCCACCCCCCTAAGCTTGAATCCGACTATGGCCTCATAGTCAAAAACTAACTTAAGGGTGGAACAGTGATACCAGATCAGTCCGATGGTGGTGGAGGCGGGTATTGCGGGGCCGTAGGGTCCGGATTTGCTCTGGATGACACTTGACACAAGTGGAGGAAGAAATCGTTGAAGATGTGACTTCATTTGACCAATAACGCTGTCTTAAATAACTGACCCCAACACTGCTGTGTGCCCGTCGATACCATCGACGGAAGTCGATGGTATCGACTCGATGATTAGGGTAACTGCCTCGCGAGTCCGGCCGCCGCCTTTTTCACTTGGAAATGTCGATACCATCGACCTGTGTGTCGATGGTATTGACTCCACTGAGTCAATTTCTTCTGAAAATCTCCAGAGATCTCGATGGTATCGAATGGCATGTCGATACCATCGACCTTTATTGTGCAACCTGCCTGTAGGTATGTCGATACCATCGACGTACACGTCGATGGTATCGACGCAGTGCGATTTCTGCTGGTGTCAACCTGAACCCATGTCGATACCATCGACTGATGTGTCGATGGTATCGACCCTGCCTGTTCCTGCACATTTAACAAACGGATCAAGGTATCTTCTTTACACTAAAATTTAACCGAAATAAAAGCAATCTACAACTATATCTAAACTATCCTAATGTACCAATGGTTGGGTTGCCTCCCAACAAGCGCCCTCCTTTAGCGTCTTAGGCTAGACGGTGTGACGATTGTCATCTCTTCACCTTGAGGATTGCACTTGGAGGGTCATTCGGTAATCAAAATTCAACACGCTCTCCTCCAATGCCCAAGGACAGAGTACCTCTCCCTAAAGCAGTAACAACATCTGCCGTTGCTTGAAACGGTCTTCCTAAGAGAATTTCGCAGCTTTGGAGTGGTGGCATGTCTATGACGATGAAGTCCACCGGAAATATGAATCGGTCAACCTTGACTAGAACATCTTCACATACTCCATAGGGTCTCACGGTAGACCCATCCGCCAATTCAATTGTTGCGGCTGACCTCTTTATCTCTTTTAACCCTAGCTTATGAAAAGTAGCCAAAGGCATGAGATTGATGCTAGCGCCAGAATCACATTGCGCTCTAGAGACCTGTTGACCACCTATTGAACACGGAATGTAAAAACCTCCTGGGTCCTTTCTCTTCCTTGGTGAACTCCCATGAATCATCGAGCTCACCGTCTCATTCAACCAATAAATTTCATCATCATTTATCCGCCTCTTCTTGTTGATGATCTCTTTAATGAACCTCCCGTAGGCGGGCACTTTCTCAATCATCTCCACCAGCGGAATGTTGATATGCAGCTTGCGGAATATTTCCAAGAATTTCCTATAGTGTCGGTGCTCCTTCTTCGGCTTTGGATTGTCCCGATTTGACACATCTGCCGCATTGACACGCTTGTGAGGAGGCACATATGAGTCTTTCGGGGGTACCTCCCCTAAGCTTGCTTCACTCACTATCTCAGACTTGTGCTTTTGCAAGTCATCCTCATTAGTAGCAGCTTGTTGTGGTTCCTCTTCCACCTTCTTTGTCTCCGAATGTGCACAAACTTGCACTTCTTCTTTTTGCCCAGGTGGAGATACAGTATTCACAACTCTATCAGATTTTCTGAAGAAAGGATTTCCACCCGGCAGTCCATAGTACGTGCGTGGAAATGGTATTGCCGGTGTTGCATTCACATTGAACGTCATTCTCCTTTCCTCTGCAACTTCTTGCACCTGAGATTCTTTTTCCTTACTAACCACAGAAATGTATTTGACCTGATGGTGCGCTTGAACCACATTCGCGTTCTCGACTGGTTTCTGTTGATTGGCGTGCTTGATAGCCGCCACCTCACTTGAAATCTGTGCCACGGTGGTCTCCAATGCCCGCATTTGCGCTCCATGGCTTTGCAGCGTCTGCCCAAATTTGGTTAGAATATCACCTTGAGATTGCAGTTGTTTTCCAAACATGGCCATCATCTCTTGGTTTTGCTGGACCATTTGACTTAGCAATTCAGTGTTCTTATCCTCGGCTTTCTACTGTGGCTTAGCATCTGGATCCTGCAGAAAATTATTTGGATCCTTCCATGAAAACTTTTTATCTTTTCTCCATGAATAGTCATTGTTTCTATAGCCCTGTTGTTGCATGAACTTTACTTGGGCTTCCTCATCCTTAGATGTCTCCTCCTTAGTTAACACCTTCTTGGCTAGAAGATCTAACTTATCATTCAACTCCCTCACTATTCTGGATTCGCCGGCAGCCTTGACATGTTCTACTGCACCTCTGTCACCCCATGACTGTTTCCTAGCCATGTTCTTTAATATCTCCCAGCATCTTGTATCAGTGTTGTTCAAGAAAAATCCTGAACCGACCGAGTCCAAATTGCTTCTATCATGCTCGGAGAGAGCAAAGTAGAAGATCTTCACTTGGGTTTCCTTGTCCAATCCATGATGTGGACATCTCCTCAACATGACTTGAAATCGCTCCCAAGTCTCAGAATAGGTTTCACCCGCCTGTTGGGTGAAATTGTGGATCTTCCGGATCATATCATTGGTCTTCTCAGGAGGAAAGAACCTCTCGAAGAAAACCTCCACCATGTGATCCCATGATTCTACAAACTCGTCGTCGAGGTTGTGGAGCCACTCTCTTGCTACTCCCGCCAAGGAACCGGGGAATAACTTGAGGTAAAGCACATCCTGTGGAAATCGATCAATCTTCACCATATCGCAATTTTCAACAAACTGACTAATGTGTGCCACTGGATCTTCATTTTTCAGTCCGTGAAATGCGTTTGATTTAACTAGGTTAATCAATGCTGGATCGATCTTGTAAGTTGGAATGTCCAGCCCCTTTTTCTTTATAGGCCCTTTTGATGCTGAGGAAGAAGACGCCTTGATCTTCTCCCATATTGTCTGTGCTTCAGCCATTTCTTCTTCTTGTTCTTGCTCAGATTCAGAATTTATATCACTTAGGTGTTCCTCTTTGTAGTTGTCCTCGTCCTCTGGTCCCACAGATGGAACCTCAGGTGTGCGATTCACGTAGTCTCGACTACGTGTGTGCACCATGCAAAGCACCTGAAATATGGAAATAGGGGTTCAGTACAATGCTTTGAACGAGTTAACACAATTATACAGAAATAAAGGAATTTTTGAAATTGTTTTAAAATAAATAATAAAAAAAATGTGGCCTTGAATGGCCGCTCTTAGCACTCAAAGTGCCAATAATTCGCCGTATCCCCGGCAACGGCGCCAAAAACTTGACGTGTATTTTACTACGCGCTTAAACACAAGTATACGCGTCGAGTAATATAGGCCTTGTGAGGCCCGAGTCGAACTCAGGGATACGTGAATTATTGGAGACTTCTACTAACTAATCGCAATCAGCTAGACCGATTAACAAAGTAGGGTTTTGTTGTTCAAATCAAAAGAAAATAAAAATCAAACAAAGAAAACAATCGATTAAAGGTTAATTTAATCAATTAAAAGGGATATCTTTAGGATGGCGGTTTCACCGCAGGTCAACATTGTATTAGATTTCATATAATTCCTCACACTTCTCTCTCTATCCGGGTAGTGGCCTGAATTGAGAATTACCCACTGTCGTGGTGTAATCCACTACTTAGATTTAGGTTGATTCCATCGTCATAGTAATCATTCCCCTAAACTAAGCGCATTAAGATCGGTCCCTCAGTTCCCACCATTAATTTTACAACTCCTTTGTCAAGGGTTTTATTAATTAATGTAGAATTCGTTTCTTCTCAACCGTTAATCCTTCTGTCGAAGTGATTAAGGGCATTAATTTATTATTATGGTGATCAAGCATAACAATAGCAATAGAGAAAACGAATTTATACCACGGATATGAGAGAAAAATATGAATTATCAATATAAAATCATCATACAATGTATCCCCGGGCTACTCCCGGTCCTAAAGATTGAGGGTTTTAGCCTCTCATGTTCATCTTACACAAATACATGGTAGAAATTGGGGAATTCATAAGAAAAACGTGAAATAGATGGGAAAACCCCTGAACGGAGAAGAACCGGTGGATCCTTGGCGTAGAACACAAGCTTTCCCCGCCTGTCGGTGGTGGAAATTGTCTTCGGCAGCGTCCGAATCACCCGGGATGAGCTTCTCCTTTCTCTCCTCCTCGGCACTCGTGCAATCTAAAAATTGAGAGATCCCCAGTCCGGGCGGCCGTCATTAGGTATAAGTCCCTAATTAGGTCGTCAAATAACAACAGCCGTCCGATCGAGATCAAAACAGATCCAACGCATATCTGCCGGCGTCGATACCATCGACGCGGGTCGATGGTATCGACCCAGCGGATTAGCGGCAGCTTTCCTTTCTTTTATTCTGAGCGCCTGTGGTGATCTCGATACCATCGACTTGCGTGTCGATGGTATCGACTCCTTTAGCGTCGGTTGTTATCGTTTAGCGACGCTGTAGCTCTCCATGTGTCGATGGCATCGACTTGGGTCGATGGTATCGACTCTGTGCTGCTCCTCTCGTCTGGCAATCTGTGGCTTGGTCGATGGTATCGACTTCCGTCGATGGTATCGACGGAAGCAGATACTCGTTCTTCCTGAAATTTCACAATAAGACCAAGTAAATCCACACGATTTATGATAAGATGATCAATAATGCTTAAAATAATGAAATAAAGGGGATTTGATCTAAAATGATGGCAAAGACCAAATAAAGTGAATTATGCAATAATATCCATGAAAATGAGTAATTAAGGCACAAAACACATATGAAATCGGTCTATAAATGCGACTCAAAATCATCGCATCAAACTCCCCTAAGCTTAAACATTGCTCGCCCTCGAGCAACTAATCCTTAGAATAGAATTGCAGATGTCAACTAACAATCAACACATCACCCCACATCCCACATGACTCCCACTGAACGTTCTCAAACCGGCCTTTCCTAATCACAGAACAGTAATTACCCTACAGGCGACAATAACCATCAATAAAAGAAATTATCCTCCAAACTGATGAACACTATCACATAAGGCAGTTATCATAATAAAGTTCGCCGATTCAGCCATGGTGCATCTTGTGATCACCTACACTACGTTGCTCGCCCTAACTACCATCTACATGGAAGCAGTTCTCCTGATAAACATGAGTGAGGAGAAAATCACGGTGGCCTACCAATCTGAGCAACGGGTGGATGGAATGGGTGGTTCATGGGAGAATTTGGAAGTATTACACAGTTTCAAAATGCATATAACAAAATGCCCTAAATGATACAAATGCACATTAAGAATGCCCTACTACCTAAAAGTGGGTGGAATGATGCATGCACTAACCTTCTACCTCACAATGAGATAGAAATCTACTCAAGCCACATCATGTACTCAATTCCCCTTTATTATACAAGTGATATCATTCCTTTCTCCCTCTTATTCCTTTTCTTTCTTTTTCTAACATTTTTTTCCAGAATTTTTTTTCTTCTGTTTTTTTTTTCTTTGCCCATATATCCATAATTGCTTAGAGATACATGTATAAGGCTATTTTCTTTCCAATTGGAGATCTTTGCTTTATTTCGAGGGTATGGAACAAATTAGATCACCTATTTAGGAAAACTGAGATACATGGTGTGCTTATGCATGAAAATCATGAAATTGTGAGTGCAACTACATGACATGCACCTAAGGGTAATGTGCATGTATCACTATATATTTTTTATTATTCTATGCAAAAACATGAAAATAACAATGCAAAACCTATCTACATGCCATGCACGCAAAAGAAATTGAAACTGCACTTTACTTCCAATTCTTGGGTGGAATATAGGAAATGGGGTGGAATGATCACAAGATTAAGTGACTGAACCTTAAAAGAAAATTATGTGTCCCTCCTTATTGACATGTGTAGTAGTTTAAAGGGTTCTTTCTCTTACATCTGATTAAGGTCTCATTACCATTTGATTAGGTTAGGCTCAAACAACCGTTACTATCCACTTTTCATGAGTCAATGCGGGTGTGGGTATGACATATTGCTTCAAAGTTGACATAATCAATAATTTTCATAGAATAAGTTCCCCAAGGACAACCAAGTAAAGCTATCCATCTGACACAGAAATTTTTTTCAATTCCCTTAATTTCCCCATGAAAACAGCAAGATGACAATTTTTAAGACATCCACGATTACACTAGATAGATGTGGATCCTAAATAAAAACTTAAAATTGCAAAAACAAATAACAAAGCAGAAATTAAAAACAACTAAAGAAAAAAATAAAAGATAGAGCTGTTCCAGCCACCCCCCTAAGCTTGAATCCGACTATGGCCTCATAGTCAAAAACTAACTTAAGGGTGGAACAGTGATACCAGATCAGTCCGATGGTGGTGGAGGCGGGTATTGCGGGGCCGTAGGGTCCGGATTTGCTCTGGATGACACTTGACACAAGTGGAGGAAGAAATCGTTGAAGATGTGACTTCATTTGACCAATAACGCTGTCTTAAATAACTGACCCCAACACTGCTGTGTGCCCGTCGATACCATCGACGGAAGTCGATGGTATCGACTCGATGATTAGGGTAACTGCCTCGCGAGTCCGGCCGCCGCCTTTTTCACTTGGAAATGTCGATACCATCGACCTGTGTGTCGATGGTATTGACTCCACTGAGTCAATTTCTTCTGAAAATCTCCAGAGATCTCGATGGTATCGAATGGCATGTCGATACCATCGACCTTTATTGTGCAACCTGCCTGTAGGTATGTCGATACCATCGACGTACACGTCGATGGTATCGACGCAGTGCGATTTCTGCTGGTGTCAACCTGAACCCATGTCGATACCATCGACTGATGTGTCGATGGTATCGACCCTGCCTGTTCCTGCACATTTAACAAACGGATCAAGGTATCTTCTTTACACTAAAATTTAACCGAAATAAAAGCAATCTACAACTATATCTAAACTATCCTAATGTACCAATGGTTGGGTTGCCTCCCAACAAGCGCCCTCCTTTAGCGTCTTAGGCTAGACGGTGTGACGATTGTCATCTCTTCACCTTGAGGATTGCACTTGGAGGGTCATTCGGTAATCAAAATTCAACACGCTCTCCTCCAATGCCCAAGGACAGAGTACCTCTCCCTAAAGCAGTAACAACATCTGCCGTTGCTTGAAACGGTCTTCCTAAGAGAATTTCGCAGCTTTGGAGTGGTGGCATGTCTATGACGATGAAGTCCACCGGAAATATGAATCGGTCAACCTTGACTAGAACATCTTCACATACTCCATAGGGTCTCACGGTAGACCCATCCGCCAATTCAATTGTTGCGGCTGACCTCTTTATCTCTTTTAACCCTAGCTTATGAAAAGTAGCCAAAGGCATGAGATTGATGCTAGCGCCAGAATCACATTGCGCTCTAGAGACCTGTTGACCACCTATTGAACACGGAATGTAAAAACCTCCTGGGTCCTTTCTCTTCCTTGGTGAACTCCCATGAATCATCGAGCTCACCGTCTCATTCAACCAATAAATTTCATCATCATTTATCCGCCTCTTCTTGTTGATGATCTCTTTAATGAACCTCCCGTAGGCGGGCACTTTCTCAATCATCTCCACCAGCGGAATGTTGATATGCAGCTTGCGGAATATTTCCAAGAATTTCCTATAGTGTCGGTGCTCCTTCTTCGGCTTTGGATTGTCCCGATTTGACACATCTGCCGCATTGACACGCTTGTGAGGAGGCACATATGAGTCTTTCGGGGGTACCTCCCCTAAGCTTGCTTCACTCACTATCTCAGACTTGTGCTTTTGCAAGTCATCCTCATTAGTAGCAGCTTGTTGTGGTTCCTCTTCCACCTTCTTTGTCTCCGAATGTGCACAAACTTGCACTTCTTCTTTTTGCCCAGGTGGAGATACAGTATTCACAACTCTATCAGATTTTCTGAAGAAAGGATTTCCACCCGGAAGTCCATAGTACGTGCGTGGAAATGGTATTGCCGGTGTTGCATTCACATTGAACGTCATTCTCCTTTCCTCTGCAACTTCTTGCACCTGAGATTCTTTTTCCTTACTAACCACAGAAATGTATTTGACCTGATGGTGCGCTTGAACCACATTCGCGTTCTCGACTGGTTTCTGTTGATTGGCGTGCTTGATAGCCGCCACCTCACTTGAAATCTGTGCCACGGTGGTCTCCAATGCCCGCATTTGCGCTCCATGGCTTTGCAGCGTCTGCCCAAATTTGGTTAGAATATCACCTTGAGATTGCAGTTGTTTTCCAAACATGGCCATCATCTCTTGGTTTTGCTGGACCATTTGACTTAGCAATTCAGTGTTCTTATCCTCGGCTTTCTACTGTGGCTTAGCATCTGGATCCTGCAGAAAATTATTTGGATCCTTCCATGAAAACTTTTTATCTTTTCTCCATGAATAGTCATTGTTTCTATAGCCCTGTTGTTGCATGAACTTTACTTGGGCTTCCTCATCCTTAGATGTCTCCTCCTTAGTTAACACCTTCTTGGCTAGAAGATCTAACTTATCATTCAACTCCCTCACTATTCTGGATTCGCCGGCAGCCTTGACATGTTCTACTGCACCTCTGTCACCCCATGACTGTTTCCTAGCCATGTTCTTTAATATCTCCCAGCATCTTGTATCAGTGTTGTTCAAGAAAAATCCTGAACCGACCGAGTCCAAATTGCTTCTATCATGCTCGGAGAGAGCAAAGTAGAAGATCTTCACTTGGGTTTCCTTGTCCAATCCATGATGTGGACATCTCCTCAACATGACTTGAAATCGCTCCCAAGTCTCAGAATAGGTTTCACCCGCCTGTTGGGTGAAATTGTGGATCTTCCGGATCATATCATTGGTCTTCTCAGGAGGAAAGAACCTCTCGAAGAAAACCTCCACCATGTGATCCCATGATTCTACAAACTCGTCGTCGAGGTTGTGGAGCCACTCTCTTGCTACTCCCGCCAAGGAACCGGGGAATAACTTGAGGTAAAGCACATCCTGTGGAAATCGATCAATCTTCACCATATCGCAATTTTCAACAAACTGACTAATGTGTGCCACTGGATCTTCATTTTTCAGTCCGTGAAATGTGTTTGATTTAACTAGGTTAATCAATGCTGGATCGATCTTGTAAGTTGGAATGTCCAGCCCCTTTTTCTTTATAGGCCCTTTTGATGCTGAGGAAGAAGACGCCTTGATCTTCTCCCATATTGTCTGTGCTTCAGCCATTTCTTCTTCTTGTTCTTGCTCAGATTCAGAATTTATATCACTTAGGTGTTCCTCTTTGTAGTTGTCCTCGTCCTCTGGTCCCACAGATGGAACCTCAGGTGTGCGATTCACGTAGTCTCGACTACGTGTGTGCACCATGCAAAGCACCTGAAATATGGAAATAGGGGTTCAGTACAATGCTTTGAACGAGTTAACACAATTATACAGAAATAAAGGAATTTTTGAAATTGTTTTAAAATAAATAATAAAAAAAATGTGGCCTTGAATGGCCGCTCTTAGCACTCAAAGTGCCAATAATTCGCCGTATCCCCGGCAACGGCGCCAAAAACTTGACGTGTATTTTACTACGCGCTTAAACACAAGTATACGCGTCGAGTAATATAGGCCTTGTGAGGCCCGAGTCGAACTCAGGGATACGTGAATTATTGGAGACTTCTACTAACTAATCGCAATCAGCTAGACCGATTAACAAAGTAGGGTTTTGTTGTTCAAATCAAAAGAAAATAAAAATCAAACAAAGAAAACAATCGATTAAAGGTTAATTTAATCAATTAAAAGGGATATCTTTAGGATGGCGGTTTCACCGCAGGTCAACATTGTATTAGATTTCATATAATTCCTCACACTTCTCTCTCTATCCGGGTAGTGGCCTGAATTGAGAATTACCCACTGTCGTGGTGTAATCCACTACTTAGATTTAGGTTGATTCCATCGTCATAGTAATCATTCCCCTAAACTAAGCGCATTAAGATCGGTCCCTCAGTTCCCACCATTAATTTTACAACTCCTTTGTCAAGGGTTTTATTAATTAATGTAGAATTCGTTTCTTCTCAACCGTTAATCCTTCTGTCGAAGTGATTAAGGGCATTAATTTATTATTATGGTGATCAAGCATAACAATAGCAATAGAGAAAACGAATTTATACCACGGATATGAGAGAAAAATATGAATTATCAATATAAAATCATCATACAATGTATCCCCGGGCTACTCCCGGTCCTAAAGATTGAGGGTTTTAGCCTCTCATGTTCATCTTACACAAATACATGGTAGAAATTGGGGAATTCATAAGAAAAACGTGAAATAGATGGGAAAACCCCTGAACGGAGAAGAACCGGTGGATCCTTGGCGTAGAACACAAGCTTTCCCCGCCTGTCGGTGGTGGAAATTGTCTTCGGCAGCGTCCGAATCACCCGGGATGAGCTTCTCCTTTCTCTCCTCCTCGGCACTCGTGCAATCTAAAAATTGAGAGATCCCCAGTCCGGGCGGCCGTCATTAGGTATAAGTCCCTAATTAGGTCGTCAAATAACAACAGCCGTCCGATCGAGATCAAAACAGATCCAACGCATATCTGCCGGCGTCGATACCATCGACGCGGGTCGATGGTATCGACCCAGCGGATTAGCGGCAGCTTTCCTTTCTTTTATTCTGAGCGCCTGTGGTGATCTCGATACCATCGACTTGCGTGTCGATGGTATCAACTCCTTTAGCGTCGGTTGTTATCGTTTAGCGACGCTGTAGCTCTCCATGTGTCGATGGCATCGACTTGGGTCGATGGTATCGACTCTGTGCTGCTCCTCTCGTCTGGCAATCTGTGGCTTGGTCGATGGTATCGACTTCCGTCGATGGTATCGACGGAAGCAGATACTCGTTCTTCCTGAAATTTCACAATAAGACCAAGTAAATCCACACGATTTATGATAAGATGATCAATAATGCTTAAAATAATGAAATAAAGGGGATTTGATCTAAAATGATGGCAAAGACCAAATAAAGTGAATTATGCAATAATATCCATGAAAATGAGTAATTAAGGCACAAAACACATATGAAATCGGTCTATAAATGCGACTCAAAATCATCGCATCAGTACATTAGTTAGACCGAACAACATAACAACAAAGTCATAACGACCATATCTAGTCCTAAAGGAAGTCTTAGGTATCTTATCTCCTTGATCCTCCACCGATGATACCTAACCTCAGGTCTATCTTGGAAAACATTATGGCACCTCTCAATAGATCCTCAACTAGTAATATCCCGACCTCAATTCTATCTTGGAAAACACTATGACACCTCTAAACTGATCAAACAAGTCATCTATCCTAGGAGACATGTACAAGTTCTTCACTATGACCTTATTCAATTGCATGTATTCTATGAAAAGACTCATACAACCATCCTTATTCTTCACAAACAACACTAGAGCACCCTAAGGGGAAATGCTCGAATGTATGAAACCCTTCTCCAACAACTCCTAAAACGGCTTCTTCAACTCCTTCATCTCAACTGGATCTATCCTATAAGGTCCCTTTGTCATGGTATGTGTTTTGAGAAATAGATTGATTTCAAAACTAGTCTCTCCCATGGGTGGAACACCTGAAAACTCATCACAAAAATATCCTCAAACTCATGAATCATAGATACATCCATGATACTAGGACTCCGAACCTTAGTATCCACTAAATGTGCTAGGAAAGCTTTACATCCTTGTCTCATCAACTTCTCTGCTATCACCACTAACACAAGAATTGTGGGAAGAATCTCCTTATATCCTTGGAAACTCCCTCAAGAGATATTCCCATCACAAAGCATCACAACTTTAGAACCACCATATAGAATAACCTTGTACTTTTACAAGGTATCCATACCAAGGGTCACATTGAATCCATGTGTATTGAGTGGTATAACATTCAAATATTGTGTCTTGAGAAAGAAAGAACGCATGATGGACACACCTTCAGAAACACTGCTAAATCAAATAAAGGTGGTTCTAGCAAGAGGCTATCAACTCTGTTGCTAACAGGAAAGTTACAACTATTTATCACCTCTTTGGTGATAAATGAGTGAATCACATCCAGATCAACCAAGATGGATACGTATCTAGATACATATAAGTCAGAATAAAAAAGTTCCATCTAACATATCATGACTCATGACCACTCCTTCTGGCTGTCAAAGGGAAGATAATCTCGCTATTGCATGTTGTCATCCTTGACCTCTACCTGTCAGCCCTGGAGATCCTGCCTATGATGTCTCACCACATCCTCTTCCACCATTGCTATTGTACTATTATTATTTTGAGCCCTATTAGCTCTAACTCGGTTGATGTGTAAATTTACGATTCTTCATGTGGCAATACCACTTCACACACCCAACTTGGCCACACTTGAATCATGTACTCCTATCATACTATGGCCTAGACAACCTTGTCATAGACATACAACCCTAACTGTTTGCTCTAGAAAGTGGAAAACTACTACCTCTGTTACAACCCCAATTCTTGGGTTCATTGGGTGAAAAATGTAATTTCTCACATTAAAGATATTTGGACAAATAATGGTACAATTTGTTTTGAGCAGATGAATTTCGTGTGAAATGGCCTTGATTGATTGATATTGGGATTTGTTGGCCATTGAGCCCAATTGAAAAGAAAAGAAAATTAAAAAGGAAAAGAAATCGATTAATAAAAGGGGAATATGAGTAATTGACAATTAAAAGAAGATAAAGGTGATCAGATATTCCCCAATATGGGAATCCATGCCTTTGGGATTTCTTGAGGTCCAAGGGACCCAAAATAACAAGATACTGGTAAAGGGAAAGGAAATAACAATTAATTTTGAATAAATTAATGAATAACTTGGGAGAGAAGGAAGACTTATCATCCATTGCTTTTTGTTTCCCAAATTTCTTACAAAGATATATAATGCCAAGGCAAACGTTTCCTTAAAATTTGAGTCAAAAAGGAGCAAGGGTTTAAGAGATACGAATTTTTCAAGTTATCTCAAAAATTGGAAATTATTCTGTTTTAGGAAAAATATTTTCCTTTGTTTTTTATCGCGAGCACTGAGGTCTGTTGGATCTTAATCCAATGTGGGACACTCTTCATCTAAGTCCCAAGCAAACTTTGACTATGCCAAGTTTTAGAGGATCTTTCCTCTCCAGTTTCCTCACGATCCAGTGAGTGTGCACACCTGATCATTATTGCTTTGGATTCGGGAAAGAAAAACGAAGGGAATCATCCCTAGTTTGTCGAGGATTGGTCACCATTTGGGTGAATCCCCAATCCAACAAGGACCTGCCCCGAGCCTATATATAGGGGAGGGTGAACAAGGGAACCAGCGTGCATATTAGCTATCCTAGATGTTGTGGCAGATCGAGAGGAGTCTACCTGTGTAATCAATTCGAATAATCACCCTGACCTTCATCGTCGACCATCCAGTTTGCCTCGCTGAAATTCGGCAAGTTGGAGGCGGTACTAGCGCGGCCAGGCCCAGAAATTGAGGGCTTGATCGAGTTCGGAGGAGGGAGGTGAAGATCCCTAAACGTTCGACGTGCTCGCAAGTGGCTAGGATCGCGGAGTCAACGCCCGAGTTGACCACCAGAGCTGCTGTCTCTCTCTCGCGAGGTTGAAGATGAAGGACCCAACAAAATTACCCGGCTTCCCCTCAGTGTCTTCAATACAGGTCAGGGAAATTTTGTCCTTCATATCTTAAAACAAAATAAAGGTGCACAATCCCTGAGCCATGGGATGCCGCATAGTCCACAGGACCATAGACCGGGCGACACTCATTTTTCTGGAATTTGCCAATAAATAGATAAAAAGGGTTTTTTCCTATAAAAATCATATCTTGAGATAGGAAACTCGGATGGGAAAAGTTAATACATGAAAAATGATCAGAAAAATACGAGGGATGCATTAAAAATGGTTTGGACACCTAAATATGTATTTTTTTTGCAAAAGTGCATATTTTGGATAGAAAAGGTATTAATTTGTGGTTAAAAACCCTAAATGTTGATAAAAGATATATTTCATCTTGCAAATAAGCTATTTTGAGCATTATTAACTTGGTTAATGATTAAGATGGATTTTAATCTATTTTGATGATGGAATTGCAAGGATTAGGGTTTTAAACCTAATATGTTGATTAAAACCCTTAGAAACCCTAAGTGAGGGAAAAAGGGAAGAAAGGATATAATAGTCCGAAAATTAGGGTTTTTGTGATCCAAATCTGATCTTAAGATCTTATTGGAAAATAAACTGAGATAATTAGGGGTTGATGGATATTCGATAAAAATAAAGTAAAAGTGGTAAAAAGGAAGTGAAACCCTAATTATGATCAAAACGCTAAAAAGGGCTAGTAACCCTAGGGCACGATTAGGCATATTAGATTTGAATACCATGATCAATGATAGAAATATATTGGATACCTTTTTCAGGATCAACCTGTTTGTACATGCTTGATCTCTTGATTGGTTGAGTTATTTCTGCATTCAAGTATGTTTATCAGGTATGTGGTTAATTATGAATAACCGCCTTAGTTTCCCGAGGATTCTCTGGATGGTTAATCTCATTGAATGCAAATTATCAGTTTGGATGTTCATACTTGCAAATCATAAAGTCACTATGATTATCACATTAATAACACTACTACAGAACCTACCTTTCGTGTCGGTTATTTAAAGCCTTTAGTGTCGGTTTCTAAGCGACACCTATGTGGGCGACACTAAAAGTCCACCCATCATGCGTCGGTTCCAAAACCGACACCCAAACTCTTCACGCGCCACCGAAAACGCGCCATCATGGGACTATAAGCGTCGGTTATGAGTTAAAAACCGACGCCCAAACCCTTCGCGCCACAGAAAGGGCGCCATCTTGGGCACTATCAGTGTCGGTTATAAGTAAAAAACCGACACCATATATCTTCGCCCCACGGCCGTGCTGTTAAGGACATAGACGTCAGTTTATTGTAGGAACACCGACACTATATAATTATGTGTCAGTTATTTACAAATAACCGACGCCTATTGGTTTTTTTTCCTGTCAATTTGCAGACCTGCTGTGGCTGGTCGTAGGATGAGAAACCTGTTCAGTTCAGTTATGAACTGCAGGTTTTACGACATCCATTGATATCAGCCGACAACAGGCCGCAAACCTGCAAAATTAACAATAAAAAAGTAGCACATGCATTTAGCAATGAAACCTGCAGTTCCATTTTATTTTCACACATTCACACATGCTAGCAATCTGTAGTTCCATTCATTCACATTCACACATGTAGAAACATTCATATAGCAACCAACACTTTCATTCATTTTCACTCAGACACATGTAGAAACATCCAGACATGTAGAAACATTCACACATATATTATAATTCAGAAATTCATTTACAAAGTATCATTTTTTAGTCATTATTCGCTATCAGGATCCCAATTATATTTTAAAGCCCCCACTAATTGTATGGCTGTTGCCCATTCTTCTCTTACTTCATTTAATTCTCCCATTGTATAGGGAGCATTAACATTTGGTAAGTCCTTTCCTGTAATGGGGTCAGCTTTAAACACATGTAAAGAGAATGATGTATATATATAATTAATGAGCTATAAATAAGATTGATATATTTTGATCATATTATCTAATGAGACTATATAATACCTGAGCAATACATTCGATATCCAGTACGACATGTTTGATAATCATGTACATATATCACATGACATAGTATCCACATGCCCATCCGTTGTCTTGTGTAGCACACTATAAATTCAAACATACAAAATATTAAAAAATACAACGAATTAAGCAGTGTTCACATAAATAATATATACATATATTGCAGTCGTGAACTTACTTGCACGTTCTTCCAAATTATTGGCTGGTTCTTTTTCGTGGGGACCTTTCCTCCAGCCTTTTTGTACTCCTCAAAACCCCTACATGTTAATGTAACACAGAACATTGCAATTAAATAGTAATGGAATAACATATGTTAACAGATATGAAAAATGAAATATTTCTCACCGAAATATTGCCATTTTCATTATGTGTCCAGATCTTGTATTCAATTTACCCCCCTTAGGATCTAGATAATACACAGTGAACGTCTCGGGGGCAATAACCAATAACTCCCAATGCCTACCCCTAGAGGAAAAAAAGTTAAAAATTAATTACTCAAAATCCATAATAAAATGTAATTTTCTTAAGTCCAAATTATAATAAGCAAAGTAAACTTACTCTACATTGAATGGAGCCATTATCACCGTCTTCTTTTTTACAACAAAATTTGAAAAAGACTCACATCAGTATTGTTGAACTGATGTAGGGTGTTTAGCTACTAGACTAATCAAGGATGGAATCAAAAACCCTACATGTTCGAATCCAAAATCTGCACATATGTTGTCTAAGTAGCTGCAAAATATGTATTAATTATGCATGCATAAATAAATAAGAAACCATATCACCAGATCATACACAAGGTATATAAAATGTATAAAGAATATCTCACCTTATCCATAGCTCTATCAAAGATGTGTTTAGCCAATCATATCGAAACAAATCCAATATATCTTGTATAAATAGTTTTGTTTCGTATGACTGACCTGTAGAATCTGAATCAGAAGAAACAGTTATAGGGGAGTTTATATCATGTTCCCCTAACCATACTGCCATACCCCTACAGTTAGGACCTAACGAGATGGGTAGGTCCTATGGAACCCAACTAGGTAATGCAGGAGGTGGAAGTGGAGGCCTAGATGCTATGGGTGTCTTCTTTTTAACCTGTATATATATATAATTTCAGATCAACTGCCAGCATATACACACACTAACAATTGAACGTAATGTAAATTTACCATACCTTATCAGTAAAGAAGACATCCGCTTTTAGCCATAATATCACTCCGCCTACTGCCTCACCAAGCGTTTCACAATCTGGGTGGGCATACGGCAGTGGAAGATCCATCCACATGGGGAATATATGTATCGGGCTCACCCGAATCTAACCAGCTGGTACTGGAGACCCGTGACACATTTCCCTTGGTAGGGATGGGTAAGCCGATGCCTCTGCCACGACATATTCTTTACTTTTTAGACGACGCCTTCAACCCCTACAAATTTTTGTGTAAAGAATGTTATATACATATATACATACCATCTTTTTTTGAAATGACTACAATTTCATATATACGTATCATCTTGAATTAAAAAACTAGTTACTATGTCATAAAAATACTTACAGTGGATGTGCTAGGTGGTGGTTCTACAGGATTACTCCCAACCTCTGCAGTAGGAGTAGGAGTAGAGTCTGCAGTAGGTATTGTCTGGTAAGGGGCAGTCTGAGATGCCTGCCACTTTTTCATTGCTTCTTCGAGTTTCATGTCAAATAGCTTATCCACCTATACATGGATAAAAGAAACGTCAAATTCTAATTTTTGAATTCTCTTTTACAGTAACATTATAAAGAAAGAATATGTTACCTCTTCTAGTGAAAGTCCCGCTTTTGGGACATGTTTGCGCTGGGATGACCCAAAAAAAGATTTGATGCCCACACCAGCGCCTGCAGCCCTAACACGTCCAGGATGCTCTGGGTTACCCAGAGCAACTGTCAATTCATCCTTTGTTCCCTCAGGGATGAACTTTCCTTGTTTCCTCAGCTCGTGCAGCTCCCGCTAATCGCCAAAACAAAAATTTGTACTTAAGTAAACAACACAAATAATCAATATTTGAATGATTGCTGTAAGAGTTGTATTTTACCATTTTTGCAGCCACCTCAGCAGTTGCGGCCTTAGTTATTTCTCCCTTCTTATTTTGCCTCCCAGCTATCCAGACATCATGGCGAGGCAGAGGTGTGCTACCTATGGTAGAGGACTCCTGAGTAGCAGCAGACTGAGCAGCAGTAGCCTCAGCCTGTAGTCTTTGGCGAATGCCTGCATACCCCTTTGGACCCATTCTGTGGTCATGCACATTCAGTGCACACCTTGATCTTTGTGCCTCACTAAGGGCCTAGTTAGTATGCAAATTAATGATTTGGTTAGTAACACTAAATGATAATCTTTAATAAGTGAATACAACATATATTAATTAATGAGATTGAGACTGACGCCTAATACCTTGAATTCATCAGTTTGTCTTGAAGCGACAAACGCGTCCCATTCTTCTTTGTCCAGGAAGTTCCACTGTTCAGTGGCTGTCTTCTTCCTCTTGTCGGCTTCTTTTATGTATTCTCTGGTGAGATTTGTCCTATAGTTCCTTAGGACTCTCCCACAGCGTTGCATCACGCATTTACGATGTAGCTTTTCATCCAATTCAAATATACTCTGCAAAATAGAATTGCTATTAACTAGTATCCAAAAATTTAGTAATCTAAAAAATAGAATTGCAAATTAATAATAACGCACACATAAATCCCTCCATATTAAATCTTTCTTCTCCTTAGAAACTTTATGCCAAGAATCTAAGCGACAACCACAATGGCTACGAGTAACAAACCCAAGATATGAAATAAATGAATTGTGATTCACACCACATGGATTTCCTGCATTATCGAAATCCACAACAAGTTTGGGTCCATTGCCCTTTTGCACAATTAACTTCTTCATCATAGTGATGCCCCTTCTCTTGTCAACTTTTTGGTGTTGTTGATCAAGTGCCTCAAGTGCTTCAGATGGTACCTGTGCATCATCAACCTAAAATTTGACAAAATAATTCACATTTACAAGATATAACTATAAATGGACATATAGATATAAATATATGATATATTTTTAAAACTTACAGTGTGAGGCGACGCATTGATGTCCTCACCCTCACGGTAGTCATCAGCACGGTCATCAGGAGAATGGTCAGCCATCTGCAAATTCACATTCAAATGGTAAAGTTCACATTGTAAAGTAGTAATTCAAAGTGTAAAGCTCACATTGTAAAGTTCACATTATTACAACAAAGTATATATCACAACAAAATTGTAAAGCTCTATGATCAAAGAGAAAACAAGTATATATTACAACAAGATTACAGTCTAGGGTTAACAAATACATGTGATGTCATTCTTATATATAATAAATGTACATGTACCACCTATCCCATCCTTGAACACCTAATCTCACTAGTAAGTGTATAATGTGTATTGGGTTTTCAAGAAAATTTCGGCAGCATTTCCCCGCTGTTCTCCAAGTACATATGTACTTAGAGAACAAACGGGGAAATGCTGCCGAAATTTTCTTGAAAACCCAATACACATTATACACTTACATCCTAAGCGAGATTAGGTGTTCAAGAACAGTCCCAAACCGGGGACTATCCAAGATTTACTCCTAATGAGTAAATCTTGGATGGGTTTCTAGGCCAACAAATAATGTGTTGTCATTCTTATACCTAAAATCCTAGTTCTTCAAGTTAGGGTGATTATTGATGTCTTTAAAAGCATGATTGGCAATTTAGGGAAAAGTTCATCATTAAGCAAGAAAGGTGATTAGGATTCTCAATATACTCAACAATAACACAAGTTTCCGAAAGAGGTTTGGTGAAGATATCTATAACTTACTTAAACATTCAATTATGAAGTAAATATACACTTAATTCAGAATAGCATGACGCACAAAGTTGCAGTCAACATCATTATGCTTTGTTCTATCAAGGACTATCAGATTGGTATAATGTGGATTAGGGTCTAGGGTTAACAAATACATGTGATGTCATTCTTATATATAATAAATGTACATGTACCACCTATCCCATCCTTGAACACCTAATCTCACTAGTAAGTGTATAATGTGTATTGGGTTTTCAAGAAAATTTCGGCAGCATTTCCCCGCTGTTCTCCAAATACATATGTACTTAGAGAACAAACAGGGAAATGCTGCCGAAATTTTCTTGAAAACCCAATACACATTATACACTTACATCCTAAGCAAGATTAGGTATTCAAGAACAGTCCCAAACCGGGGACTATCCAAGATTTACTCCTAATGAGTAAATCTTAGACGGGTTTCTAGGCCAACAAATAATGTGTTGTCATTCTTATACCTAAAATCCTAGTTCTTCAAGTTAGGGTGATTATTGATGTCTTTAAAAGCATGATTGGCAATTTATAGAATGTAAGAATGTATTTATAGATCCTCAAGTCCAGGTCTGTTGCTAGCTAGCACACATATACAATCATAAATCACGTAACAGAATATAGTTATTGACTGTTTCAACACTTATCAAGTTACCAATAAGTAAATAACTTATAAAAAATAAAAAAACGCCCAGCAGGGCACCTGGCGATTTTGCTCCAGGGCACCTGTAGGGCTTGACCTAGCCTAGGCGGAGGAAGGAAGGAGGAAGAAGCCGGCGTACCTTGAGGGCAGAGGAAGAAGGCCCGGCCGGAGTAGAGGAGAGAAGCTGAAGGTGAAGCTGGCAGCACCGGAGCAGAGGAGAGCAGCTGGAGGTGAAGCTGGCAGCGCCGACGGCGAGGATCAGAGGAGAACTGCGGCGACGGCGGCGAGCGGCGACGGCGACGAGCGGAGAGCGTCGGAAACGACAATGGAAGCGAGCGGTGCGCGAGGAGACGAACGGCTGTGCGGGGAGACAACCGGCAATGACGACGGGGAGCAATCGGGGGAAATCGCCAGACCTAGCGCACGTCGCAATGAAACAGAGACAATGAGGAAAAGTTCTATTTGCGGGGATATTAACTATACCATAGGTGTCGGTTATTAAAAAAAAACCGACGACTAAAACTAACAGTGTCGGTTCTGCACAACAACCGAAACTGACGTCTATATTCATATGCCGATTAAAAAAACCGTTCTCGATTTATGACCATAGTCGTCGGTTTCAACTTCAAACCGACGCTTAAAGGGTGTGAAAAATTCCCCGCGGACAGTGCGGGAAAACTCATAAGCGTCGGTAGTTGTAGTACAACTAACAACCAAAATGTGTCCAATTTCTATCTCGCGAATAACCTTTATTCGTCGGTTTTTATTTATCAACTGACGCCATATATCAAATTTTGGAGGTAGTTTTTTTCGCTGAAAATTTTGGATTTGGCGGGTAATTTTAGGCGTCGATTTTTTATTAAGTAACCGACACTTAATAAAAGCGGTACCCGTGTCTGGTCGCCCTCATAGATTGGATGTCGGTTTATGTTATCAACCGACACTGTAGAGTTTAGGTGTCGGTTTATTTATACAACTGACACCTTGAAAAGTGACTTTATAAGCCATTTCTGTAGTAGTGTAATGAAAGTATGTATTCTCGCACCTACATGCCACCCTGATGGATGATGCCAAAGGTCAGGCCCAGGAGGGTAGACCAATGGGCACCATGAGTGGTGACCCCAGGCACCAAGCTCGAGAATGAGAAGGTGGCCTATGATATTGCATGACTAGAGGGCACCATGAGTGGTGACCTCAGGCACCAAGCTTGGGATTGAGAAGGTGGCCTTAAGTCATTGGCAAAAGAAACCCTAAGGTGGGTATGCCAGGGTTAGGACAAAAGCAGTGGAGAATGTCATACTAAAAAGCATAAATTGTTTTGTAAATTAACTTGATTATGATAATTAGATTGTTATCCATATGTGAAAACTTTTGGTTGTCCCCACATACTGGCATATTATGATATGCTGACCGATGTTTTTTTTGTCGGTGTTTTAGGTACAACCCTGAAATGAACAAACAGTAAAGTGACACATTGTGAAATTAAGAAATAAAGTACAAGGAGGATTAGATAGAGTAATTCAAGCTCTGGATAGATATATTTCCAAAGTTTTTAAAAGGTAAGTAAAGTTTAAATTTTATACCCAATTCTAGTTTAGTTAGTAGAATTTCATAATTATTATTGATTATTTGTCAAACCTTTGATCCTGTTAATTGAATAACGGCTCTGTCCTTCGGGTCTCCCTTAATTGGGGGTTACCAGGAGGTGGGGTCTTTACAATTGGTATCAGAGCGTAGGTTCCTCATTTAATCTTTAATAATTATTAAATTTTACAAATTTCGTAGAACCGAGGGAGTTATTAGAGGATTGTCCAAAATACTGAGGTGTCTAGAAAAGAATCACGTCCGGGGGCTGGCAATATTTTCCTCCGCACCACTAGTTGGAATACGAGGACTCCCGGATTGTGTGACTACCTGGCCGATGTCTTAGGATATGACTAAAAAATAAGATACCTTTAGGAATCTCTCATCTTGTTCATCCCTTCTCAACTCAAATTCTGTTAAGGACCTTAAGGATTAGGGTTTTCTCTCTTTTCCTCACCCTCTCAAGGTATGGGTAAGGTTGATAAGGTTTAAGGAATCCTCCACCAAATTAATGAAAAGCATGTAAATAAGATGTCATGGACATAAGCTTAATAGAGTAAGCGTAAACTAAAGAATAAATACATGCTTAGGTTGTATGACATGAGTTGTCATTGCCCTCAGAAGAGACATGAGGCTAGACCTTCTTATCTGGAGGATGAGTAGAGAGAGTTAGTCTTGGAGGTAGAGATCTCCATTACAAGTAGAGACCTGGCACATCCTCTGAGGATGATGTGAACCCTAACCCTAAGTGGAGGTTAGAGAGAGAGATGACATGATGAAGTTAGATGTCGTGGTATACCAGGTGTTTGGATAGACATGCCTTGGATGTCATATGAACCATGAGAGGTTGATGACCGAGTACCTTTGGCAACCCAACCCTAGGAAGGGTCATGCATGTTTGAGCAAAGGATAGCTCCTTCATGGACGAGGTTAGAGAAAAACCTATAGAAACCTTATGGGCTGTTGCAAGTAGGATATAGCTTGCACCCAGAATACATCAGTGGTACGAGTAGTAAGTTAAAACCAAGGCCAGAAGGACAGGATGGATGGCTTATGAGATAAGCATAAGGGGCTATGGATAATCTTGAGCAAACATAAGTTTGAGCATAGGCTCCCCTCGCATAAGGGTATGCTTGTGGGCTCAAGCCTTCATGGAGAGAGGACCTCTAGTTGTAAGGCTGGATGTGGAGTTAGCTCTGGAGAAAGAAAGCAGGACCCAAGCAAAAAGGCTGGAAACTTAGATTCCAAGACATGAGGAACAATGGGGAGTTGAGGATGATGCGACCTAAGTGGATGATAGTGGTTGCTTCGTGCTTGATCCCTGGAGGTTGATGATATCTTGGTGTCCTTTAATGGAACCAAACCCTAAAGAGAGGATGATGCTTCTGGAACCTATGTGCCTATGGTATAAGAGTTTACCTGCTGAGATGAGACAAAGAGTGCCTTAGACCCTGAGGAGGTTTAAGTAACCAGTTGTGAGGCATTATGCCTAGTTGGTTGTCCTTGAGGAGGATTAAAATCTGAGGTGTTTCTCATATAAAAGGATCATGGGAGTACATGACATACCTTAGACATGTTTGATTCATGGTTAAGAGGTTGAGTAGACAGTGGGACATCAGGAAAGTGAACCTAGGGTTCCTAGGCCTAAGAAGGGAAGTAGTGTACCTGATGCTCATGATAAGATTTGAGTCTCTATAGATTTGAGCATGGTACTCCTCATGTGTAGAGGGAAAAGGAAACCCCTTAAGTTAAAGGTATGATTGATGAACCCCTCACAACTAAGTTGGTCTAAGATTGAGGAAAGAGAACAAGTATGACCTAGCATGGTTTAAAAGGTGGTCTGCTTGTGCCTTAGTAGCTGCTGGGTTAGGCATGCTCATGTGAATGTAAACCCTAAGGACGCTTGTGACCTTTGTTATCAAGGTGTAGTTTCCTCCCATCCTGGGAGAGGGACCCTTTGGTAGGGTGTTTACCAGTTTTGTTGGTTTTGAGGCAACCTAAAGAGGTTTCATAGGATCTTGAGAAGCTAAGTAGAAAGCACATGGCACGAGAATGAACCTGTAGACCCATAGATTACCATCTATTAGTGCATGTGGATGTGTTACCATAGAGGTAACCAGTAAGGGGCCTAACCAAGGAAGGCAAGTCGCCACGACCCCTGTGAAAGCATGAAAGACAACCCATGAATGCAGAAAGAGATGATGAAGGCTTGGGTAAGGTTCTATGTTGGACATGTACTGTAATGGAATCCTAAGTCAATCCTAGGGTCAGATAGGGATAAGACCGATGAAAGTAGGAGTTGCCTAATTCCCTAGTTGCACATGACCATAGGGTCGGGAGGTAACATCTATCATTGTCTGAGGGCCCTGGGTTAGGAGATTGATCACCTTCATGAACTCATGGGACCCAAAGGGTAGATGAGTAGGGCACTCTTTGGATACATAAGGGAAAAGGGATGACCCCAAAAGTGTCGGGACCCTATAGACCTAGAGGAGATGACCAAGGATTATGTGGTGACCCAAGTAGGTTCCAGATCAGTTTTCCATGGAAGTAACTTTGATATCAAGATGATTGTGAAGTAGAGACATATGTGGCACATTTCAACTTAGATTTGAAAGGGTACTGGCAAGGTGGGTTGTACCATCTCTACTCTTGGAACAGGAAGAACTCTGTATTTGGACTGCAGCCAAATGCTTATTTCCTCTTGTTATGGGAGTGAGAGATAGGACAGTACACATGCCTTACACCAAGGATAAAGATGATGTAAGCTGGAACATTACTACAAGCTGTGAGGATAGAGATGATAACATACCTTTGTGGAGAAAATAATACATGGATGGTTTACAAACACTAAGAGTATTAAGGAGATCATCTTGTGAGGATGTTTTATCTTAAACTAGGTGGATTTTTGAAAGTGTTACAAGGAATCACAAGATTGAGTTTGATCACCATGAGGATGAGCTTAGAGTTTCTTGATGAAGACAAACTTAGAGTTGAGATGAGATAGTAAGTGGAATACATGGAGGTGTATGTCTTCAACATTACCTAACACCTAAGGAGGTGAAGTGGTAATGAATGCTCTGGTTGAGATATAGTTGCCTAGTTTAGCTGGAAGATAGAAGAAGTTGAGGTTGTTAGGCTAACCCTAAGTTTGAAAAAGAGATAAGTATGGCTAACACTCAGATATAACAATATCGGTTGATCAAGTTAGTAGTTGTTTGGTTAGACAACCTAGGCCTTGATGCAATAAAAGGATGGTTGTAGAACCTCAGATGCACTTCTTTGGATAGGAAGGTAATAAAACCCTGATGAGAGTGGTTTAGGGTTTCTGAGGAATCAGTCTTGAGGAATCATGACATATAGGAGATCATGGTTTAAGATCACCAAACACTGTGATACTACAAAGATAGTAAGTGATAGTAGTACTTGGGATGCTTAATATGATATTGCATGTAGCATGTGGCCATGCAAGTCAGGAGGTGAAGGACGAACACCAGTAACCCAGTGCATGGATATAAAGTATAAAGTGTTCCTGAGAGGGAATGGGAGTTCATCACTGTGGATGTTGTGAGTCTCCCCTAGACCAAGGAAGGTCAATATGCAAAATGGGTTATGGTAGATCACCTTACCTAGATAACATGAGAAAGAAAGAATGTTGTCAAGGGACAGATTCGGTTGAACTACTTAAGAGAGAGTGATGGTTCAACTTCACCATGATGCGAGTTCAAAAGTTCTTGAGTGTGACCTAAAGGTTCACTTCCATGAGGTGGAAGTAGATACAAGAATAACTCGATATTAGTACTGCTTATCACCCCTAACTAATAGTTAGTATGCTCCAGACTAGAGGGTCTGATGAGAGAAAGTGTGCTTGTTTAGGGTGGTACAAAGAGACAGTTCTTAAGATGTGATGTTAACCACCATAGCCTTTATCAGGATGCAAGAATTTCTATAAGGAGGTTGTGTCGGTCACCACTTCATTATGATGATGTTGGTGAAGGAGGCCTCATGAAGGTCAGAAAAGAACCATAGTGTATGCAGATGAAGTCATTTTGATTGTGCAATGGCTGAGAGAGAGAGCCCAGAGGTGACATGAGTCACGAGCTGATGCAAAGCAGACTGACATGCAGTTCACTGTGGGAGAATATGTGATGTGAAAATCTGACCCCTCTAAGCTACAGTTGAGAAAGCTGAGTCCCCGATATATGGGTCCATTTGAGATGGATTGGTGGAGATGGTTGTGTTTAGCCTTTCTCCTCAGGATAACATGATGTGTAATGTGTTCCATGAGTCCAATCTAGAGCACTATGTGAGATACTCAAGCCATGTGATGAGCCCTGAACCTATTCAACTTTATGAGAGGCTGAAATGTCTTGAGTCACCTTTGAGGGTACGATATACCAAGGTAAGAAAGAACTCAGATGGAAGAATATGAGATGATGAAGGTTCTTGGGAAGCACCATGGAAAGAGTGAAGCCACATGGGAGCCCTGATGGACATAAGAAAGGCTTATCCTATTTGTTTGTTTGCTTGATGGAATTTTGAGGACAAAATTCTTATAAGAGGGGAAGGATGTTACAACCCCAATTCTTGGGTTCATTGGGTGAGAAATGTAATTTCTCACATTAAAGATATTTGGACAAATAATGGTACAATTTGTTTTGAGTGGATGAATTTCGTGTGAAATGGCCTTGATTGATTGATATTGGGCTTTATTGGCCATTGAGCCCAATTGAAAAGAAAAGAAAATTAAAAAGGAAAAGAAATCGATTAATAAAAGGGGAATATGAGTAATTGACAATTAAAAGAAGATAAATGCGATTAGATATTCCCCAATATGGGAATCCATTCCTTTGGTATTTCTTGAGGTCCAAGGGACCCAAAATAACAAGATAATGGTAAAGGGAAAGGAAATAACAATTAATTTTGAATAAATTAATGAATAACTTGGGAGAGAAGGAAGCCTTCTCATCCATTCCTTTTTGTTTCCCAAATTTCGTACAAATCTAGATAATGCCAAGACAAACATTTTCTTAAAATTTGAGTCAAAAAGGAGCAAGGGTTTAGGAGATACAAAATTTTCAAGTTATCTCAAAAATTGGAAATTATTCTGTTTTAGGAAAAATACTTTCCTTTGTTTTTGATCGCGAGCAGAGAGGTCCGTTGCATCTTAATCCAACGTGGGACGCTCTTTGTCTAAGTCCCAAGCGGACTTGGACTCTGCCAAGTTTTAGAGGATCTTTCCTCTCCACTTTCCTCACGATCCAGGGAGTGTGCACACCTGATCATGATTGCTTTGGATTCGGGAAAGAAAAACGAAGGGAATCATCCCTAGTTTGTCGAGGATTGCTCACCGTTTGGGAGAATCCCTAATCCAACAGGGACCTGCCCCGACCCTATATATAGGGGAGGGTGATCAAGGGAACTAGCATGCATATTAGCTATCCTAGACGCTGCAGCGGATCGAGAGGAGTCTACCTGTGCACTCAATTCGAATAATCACCCTGACCTTCATTGTCGACCATCTAGTTTGCCTCGCCGGAATCCGGCGAGTTGGAGGCGGTACTAGCACGGCCAGGCCCAGAAATTGAGGGCTTGATCGAGTTAGGAGGAGGGAGGTGAAGCTCCCTGAATGTTCGACACGCTCGCAGGTAGCTAGGATCGCGGAGTCAACACCCGAGTTGACCACTAGAGCTGCTGTCTCTCTCGCGTGAGGTTGAAGACGAAGGACCCATCAGAATTACCCGACTGCCCCTCTGTGTCTTCAATACAGGTAAGGGCATTCTGGTCTTTTGTATCTTAAAGTAAAAGAAAGGCTTGCGATCCCTGAGCCGTGGGATGCCACATAGTCCACAGGACCATAGATCGGACGACGCTCATTTTTCTGGAATTTTCCAATAAATAGATAAAAAGGGTTTTTTTCTATAAAAATCATATCTTGAGATAGGAAACTCGGATGGGAAAAGTTAATACATGAAAAATGATTAGAAAAATACGAGGGATGCATAAAAATGGTTTGGACACCTAAATCTGTATATATATATTTTGCAAAAGTGCATATTTTGGATAGAAAAGGTATTAATTTGTGGTTAGAAACCCTAAATGTTGATAAAAGATATATTTAATCTTGCAAATAAGTTATTTCGAGCATTATTAACTTGGTTAATGATTAAGATGGATTTTAATCTGTTTTGATGATGGAATTGCAAGGATTAGGGTTTTAAACCTAATATGTTGATTAAAACCCTTAGAAACCCTAAGTGAGGGAAAAAGGGAAGAAAGGATATAATAATCCGAAAATTAGGGTTTTTGTGATCCAAATATGATCTTAAGATCTTAATGGAAAATAAACTGAGATAATTAGGGTTTGATGGATATTTGATAAAAATAAAGTAAAAGTGGTAAAAAGGTAGTGAAACCCTAATTATGGTCAAAACCCTAAAAAGGGCTAGTAACCCTAGGGCACGATTAGGCCTATTAGATTTGAATACCATGATCCATGATAGAAATATATTGGATGCCTTTTTCAGGATCAACATGTGTGTACTTGCTTGATCTCTTGATTGGTTGAGTTATTTCTGCATTCAAGTCTGTTTATCAGGTATGTGGTTAATTATGAATAACCGCCTTAGTTTCCCGAGGATTCTCCAGATGGTTAATCTCATTGAATGCAAATTATCAGTTTGGATGTTCATACTTGCAAATCATAAAGTCACTATGATTATCACATCAATAATGAAAGTATGTATTCTCGCACCTACATGCCACCCTGATGGATGATGCCAAAGGTCAGACCTAGGAGGGTAGACCAATGGGCACCAAGCTCGAGAATGAGAAGGTTGCCTATGATATTGCATGACTAGAGGGCACCATGAGTGGTGACCCCAGGAACCAAGCTCGGGATTGAGAAGGTGGCCTTAAGTCATTGGCAAAAGAAACCCTAAGGTGGGTATGCCAGGATTAGGGCAAAATCGGTGGAGAATGTCATACTGAAAAGCGTAAATTGTTTTGTTAATTAACTTGATTATGATAATTATATTGTTATCCATATGTGCAAACTTTTGGTTGTACCCACATACCAGCATATTCTGATATGCTGACCGACGTTTTGTTTGTCGGCGTTTTAGGTACAACCCTGAAATGAACAAATAGTAAAGTGACACATTGTGAAATTAAGAAATAAAGTACAAGGAGGATTGGATAGATTAATTTAAGCTCTGGATAGATAGATTTCCAAAGTTTTTCAAAGGTAAGTAAAGTTTAAATTTTATACCCAATTCTAGTTTAGTTAGTAGAATTTCATAATTATTATTGATTATTTGTCGAACCTTTGATCTTGTTAATTGAATAACGGCTCTGTCCTTCGGGTCTCCCTTAATTGGGGGTTACCGGGAGGCGGGGTCATTACAACCTCTCCCCTTTATAGGAGACCACTGTGATTGTACTTCTATCCTTCGTTCACAAGTTGTGGAGCTCTGGTGTGACTGCTAATACTGTGGTGTAGAAACCTCTGCTTATTATAACTGCTTGATTGTTTCCCCTGGAACTAATCCGACCTCTTTCTTGTACTAGAATCTCGCAGTTCCAAATCTATCCTTTCTATCCTCCTATCAACCTCCATAAAGGTGGAAAACATCTCTCATGAATTTAAAGTTGACACTGTCTATACCAACTTGACGTTCAAGTGCTTCCCAAACTTTCTAGTCAGCTCCTTTTCCATTACAACTATATTAGGATAGAATCTAAAGAAATCCAAAAAAGTCACCTTGTATTCATTTACAAACCATCATCCTTGGCACAAAATCTCAAAATGAGCCCTCTTCTCCTCTAGATATGTCTTCAAAGAGTAACATCTCACAAACTCCCATCAAAGTTCTTTCCAACTGATCACTTCACCCAAACTCTTTCCTCCTCAATGACCCACCCATGGCCAACACTACCTTAAGAAGGTAGATTGCATGCTTGACCTTATCCTCAGTGATATCCAAGATGTGAAACACCTTCTCTATCTTCATCAGCCACATATGACCATCTACCACATCTACTATTCCCACATACTCCATGGTACAAACATGCTTAAGACTCTCAAAGATTTCTTTAGACCCAATGACTCAACATTTGGAGTAGGCACCCTAAGTGGAGGTACATGTGTTCTATCAGCCAAATGTGTGATCTTAGCCATTAGCTATCCAAGAACTTATTGAAAGGTTGGATCATTTATGGTTGCAGGATGTGAAGGATGCAAGACCAGATGTTCTGGCCCCATCTCAGGTACATCCCCATGGTACTTGTCTAATATTTTCACCGCTAGGTGCCACACAACTACTCTTATCATGTTATACACCCTCTCCAACCATATCTACATAACCATATAATATGGATAAAATTGTTGCATAAATAAGAATAGATAGGATAACCTAAGTCCTATGTCTCTGTAGATTAATAAAACCTATATCTCTGATATTACCAAATGTCAAAACCTGCCACAAAAAATGAGATTACTCAAAATAAAAAACACCGATCAAATTTGACCATATTAGCAAAAAATTAATAAAATTAAAACCGAGTAAAATTTAAAAGATTTCCAAAGAAACAATTACACAAAGATCCAACTCCAAATATCATTATATAAGCAAACTTTATATGAGTTTGGTGGCTTCAGCCACAACATGTATTTTCCAAAATAATTACAACATATGCACTGCTCATGGCATACAACCAAAAACTCAAGTAGATAAAGCATATATGCAAACCCCCTACCCAGACCTGAGAGTATAGGGATGACTCTAGGACTCTAACTAGAAGAACATAAACCTCTCAAATCTATTGGTCTCCACACTGAGGCTCCTCGCTACCAAGGATCTTCCCATACTACTGGTCACCTAAAAAGGTTTGGAAACCCACGAGACAAGATTTTAAGTCCCAACGATATGATAATAACTAATAGGACTTATTCTTAAGAGGAAGGTTATGTACTCAACAAGTTAAAAAAGACAAAATAACAAGTTAGATAACTAACTAAAGTATATAAAATGAACATGTACAAGTAAAGGTGCAAGTTCAATTTACCGAACATGTAAATATATGAATCACATATAAACTAACATGAAGAATGAAGCATTAGATATCATAGAATCTAGCTTACCAAGTAATCCTAATAGTAAGATACATGACTAGATTACATATTTTATTGTCCTGGGTAGTTTGGGTCATATAACTCATACAATTAGACGACCACTACAAAGTCACAATCAACCCCATATAAGATGTAGGATAACTAGAATCCTAAAGATCTCTTCTCCTTGGCCAATATGAGTGACAAACTATAGTGGCACTACAACCAAATCTACCAGAAGGGACACAATACAAGCCTAGTCCATCCTGGGTACACATGCCACCACACCAAATATGAGGGTATAAACCCTCAAATCTAAGTTACAACCACAATTGCTCTCTATCATATAAAAATTTGATACATGGCCTCAATCTTTCTCTATAACCTTGAAATATGGGTGATAGAGATAAACCCTCCCTGCTTCGACATATACCTAAGAGAGTCTTGAGCTTTTATATTACCATATTACTCATACAAAATAGTGCATAATAGACTGTCTTTTGACATATTATTGATTTTTAGAACAAGATTAATATTATGCATATAATAAGTGCTAGAAAAGTTATATCACTCGACTTTTAGGTGATGATTTTTTTTGAGAAAGAATCTATAAAAAGAGTAGCAAAGGTATTTTTTATCCTCCAAAAGCTCTAAGAAAAACTCATATGTCCACGAACAATGTGTATCTAGAGAAAAGAGAGAAGAAAAGAGCATTCTTAAATATATGAACATGTTTCCAACTTGTAGAACCATATATTTTGTCCATGGTAGAGGAGAGAAGGAAGAAATATAAAGAAAATAGTTTAGAGTAGAAGATCATATGTGTAAGGAGCAAGAAATAAGATGAAAAATCTTAGATCTGTCCTAAGAGAGGTTAATTCAAGACTTGTATTTATAAATTGTACTTTTAATTGACCATTGATGGCCCTTTCTTAGTCTATAGACGCAATAAGGAACTTAAGCAAAAGATTGTTACAGGAGAGTGGGGAGGGGTATTTATAGATATGGTGTAAGTTAAAGGGTCTAAAGCCTTTTTTTCATCAGTCAAAGGAACTAAAAAACTCATCCGTTTGCACGATCAACAATCTCGTCAGTGCATTCACGATATTTGGTCTATAATCCCAAGGTATCATTGACCTTCAATCTTCTCTGAGAATTGACCCTTTCTAATTGCATTGTCTCCCAGGGAAGCCTCTCGTCATTTCACCTTCGATGAAGGTATTAATTTCCATCAGTCAGTTGTATGATTTGACCATTGGTGGTGTGTCTCTTTGTGATCTCTCATCGTTCCTAAAACTCTAGGAAAAAACTTTTTCCAAGCTATTAATCTTCATTGGAGGTGAAGCTCTGATCAGGTTATAATGTAAATGCTCTGGTCGGTGGTTTAAAGTGAATGACAACACAAGATTCCATCAAAGCTCCTATACTCATGATAATACAATCGATCTGATGGTTTCCAGAAGTCATCGACCTCTTTATCATTACAGATAGTCACAGATTAAAATTAGCCATGTATAATTATAATTTTGTACTTCAACACAAATCCAGAAGCTATAGCTTGTGGTGTATTTGAAACAAAAGACTTCCAATGGAACAACAATTTTCATCGGTCAAAAGGTCTATCAAGTCATCGGTTGATCACGACATAAGACATTACTGCCAACTATTAATTTTTATAGGGGACTGGTACCCCATAAAAAAAACTTCAAAAGCATTAAAAAATACAAGATTGTTAAGAACATCATGTAACAAAATATGCATGTCTTAAAATCGGAGTAGATCCCCATAAATGAGAAAAGTACATGTAAACACATAAAATTGCATAACTTGAGAAAACAAAATCATAATTGGCTCAAATTTGTAACATATCTATATCAACTAATATCAGAACATAATCTCAAGTTAAATTACCAAATTAAGTACCAATTTAAGAGAAACAAGAATGTTCATGAGTTAAGTAAGGTTAGAGACCTTACAATGATCATTTATCCTAATGTCTTCTTACTCCTATTCTCTACAACTTCTTCCTCCTTGATCGAAGTCCATAATTTTCTATCATCGTAACTTGCTCATCTAGCTAATGTACCTTATTTTCTCCTATTTTATCTTTGGTTGTTATATATACTCCATGAAGGAGTCATCTTGGAGCTAAAGAGGTGATCTTGGGTGATCAAAGGAGGTTTCTTGGAGGCATGCTTGTTGTTACTCATCACATCTTATTGGTTTGGTTGATCCCAATCGACTTCCATGGTGGAACCTACACCTTCTATGAAGAACAATTTTTCCTCATTTTGACTCCAGGGAATCTAGATCTTTCTTGGAGCTTTGGTTTTGGGGTTATTTGAGAGCTTATATAGGATCTTGAAGCTTGCTCATGGGTGACTTTGATGGGCCTCATAATCATCACCATGAGAAGAAAGTGATATAGCATTTGTTAGCATTCATTTTCCTAATTATGCATACAAATATCTAAACTAGTTCTAAATGACTTAAATTCCAAAAGGTTGAGCTTGGCTGGGATGGCACCGTATAGCAACCCCACTAGACAAATGTGGTTTGGGGCTTACTTCCTTGCAGATGGTTAATGATACCTTCATAGCAAAGGCATGCTAGGAGGTGCTTAATGGGAAGACTATATGGGCCTCCTTTTGTAGAGATAAGTATTCCAACTAGAAGTCGGGGAGATCTGGATCATATCCTAGTTTTTTAAAGATCAGCAGCGCACCATCGCCCTACTGGAAGAAGATTTTGGACATGTTCCCAAAGGTTTATCCACGATGTAGATGGTTGATTGGAAAAGGAGAGGTTCCATTTTGGGATTCATGGTGGCATGAGGCTAGACTCACAGATCATGCTATCTATGCGAGTGACAGAAGACAACCTGTCTTGGTAAAAGATTTTTTGGATAACGGGACACAGATGGGACTGGGAATCCCTTAGACAGATAATTGATGATGGTGGGCTTGAGATGATTCAGAAGGTGGAGGTTTGGATTTCTGATATGGAGGACAAGATTGTTTGGAGTCCTGATTTGAGAGGAAGGTTTTCTGTGAGATCGGAGAAGAGAAATATATTTCAATCTGATGTCCATATGGATGGTCCACCTAACCTGGGAAGGATCTGGAAGCTTGATGCTCCCAGAGCTAGTGCCACCCTATGGAAGTTTTCCAGAAGAGCTATCTCTACAGATGACAATGTTAGACATATCTGTTGTATCCCCCTTGTTTCCATTTGTAGCTGCTGTGATGATCTGAAGGAGGAGGACACAAAGCACTTGCTGTTCCATGGACAGATTGCCTCTTCCTTGTGGTCCAAGTTTGTAGCCATTATAGGGTCTGATAGCCCCCGAGACATCGGGTCGTTGCTTGAAGTTTGTGTACGAGGAAACTCATATAAACTTGAAGAATGGTTAGCGGGGAGGATTGCATGCCTAATCCCACACAGTATATGGAGGCTTCGCTGCGCTACAAAGTTTAACGGTTGTAGACGACCGGTTGACCATGAATGGGATCGAATCCTAGACAATATTAACAGTTCCTTAAAGATGAAAGCTTTCCCCATCACAAGAGAAAATGATATCTATTCTATGATGAAGGAATCCAGGCTTGAAGAACCCAGAACCAAGATGTGAGAGATCAAGCTGCACATGTGGATAACTCCAGATATGCATAATATTAAGCTCAACCTAACTATTGGGAGGAGTACAAACATCAATGGGGACAAGTGCAAATGGGTTGCTGGAATTGTTCGCAACCATAATGCAAGTATATTCCTTGCATTCCGGGCGTGGCTTAAAGCCTCTGGTTATATTGCAGCTTACTTCCAGGCATGTGTAGTGGCTCTGAAAATAGCTGGTGATCAGAACCTATGCATATCCAGTTTAGAGATAGATGATGCACATGTTTTTGACATCCTTTGGAACAAGGCGGCGAAACCATGGAGATTGACCCCTTTTGTCACGGAGCTTAGAGGTGAACTGGAGAGATTGTTCATCAATGGTTCAGTGGTGCACAAGATTGTAAACTCCATCCCCATGGAGATAGGTCGATGGGGTAGAAATTACACTGATATGTTCGTGACCACTGATGCCTACAGGATTCCCTCCAAAATTAAAGGGATGACCTTATTGGAGAAGAAGAACGTCCCGTACGTGATCCTACAGACTGCGGTCGACTGATGTATGGGATTCATGGAGGCTGATCCCTCTATGCTGATAGTTTAGACAGTTTCTTGATGATGGTAGTGTTTTATCTTCTCTTTCGATGCTGAACCTGAGTTATAAGAGTGGGAGCCGTATTATTATGATGTTTTGGCCCACAAGAGGGGTGTGGGATGAATAAGAGCGACCCCTGGCTTAATTAAAAAAAAATCCAAAAGGTTGAGTCTTTAAGATATATTTTGCTATTATATAAAGTAGTTTTGGATTTGTATGCCTCCCTCTTTCTCTTAATGTTGATCCTTATTGATATGGACCTACCCTACCATTGGTTCCAAGACTAAATTTTTGAAGTTTGTACATGGTGCTTTAATATCCTCTAATCATGCTCAACGATCCCTAATTTGTTAAAAGTGATTTCTTGAGAACTATTGTAGATAACGGAAAGGGAAATATAGATTTATTATTTTTCTTGATATTTCAAGAGTGATCCATGATGTTAACATCATGTCCACCTACACATTTTCTTCTTGAAAATTGAATTACATGTGAAATGTTACAAAAATGTAATCTTTATGATGTCTTGGTGTCCTATGATGGGAAAATTGACACACATACATATATATATATATATATATATATATATTTCTTACTAGTTGGGAGTGGATATAGAATGATATGATTGTTTTATAGAACTTTCTATGCTTCTAAAATTTCTATTTCAAGATAGTTCATCTATGCATAAGAGTAATCTTTTTAATGTGTAATCTTGTATATGATGCAAATCTCACATACTTTTGAATTTGAATTTGGAACTTGGTATGGTGGCATGTCACAGTAATAGGAGGTGGAATCAAAGATCTAAGATATTTTTGATATTCTACAAGGCATTGTACTTATTATGTCCATATGTTGTAAAATTAACCTTTCATATCTAATAGTGGTGGTTTGTGTCCTAATGAGTGCTTTAGGTTAATTTTTGAACTATCTTATATCTCCCAAAGTCATGCACACTTAATGTATTCATAAATGTAGCTAAAAGTAATTATTTATCAATAAGAATAAGTATATTAATGTACATGAAATGTATCATGGTGGTAAATATTGAAGTGCATATCAAGTAACTTGGAGGTTATTAATACATGTGAGTTTTAATAAAAGATGACAATACTTTTATGATAAAAGGATCGTAATGGAATAATTGTCTTACTCCTATGGTTACCTATGCATTTTATCTATCCTTTCTCTACAATCTTAGGACACTAAATAAGTATGTGACAAAATGTAATATTACAAGATGTATCATGGGTATGGATGTAGACATGTTGACTTGATGCCTTGAGGTTGTGATCTTATGGGTTTGGTAACCTTGTCCCAATGATGATGTACACTCTATCATAACCAAGTATTCTATTAAAGATTCATGCTATGAGGATCAGTTGACTTGATTAAAATGTTCATAAAGACAATACCATATGTCAGTTCCTTGTGATACACTTACAATTGAACGGTAATTATTAATCACATTGTATAATCATGTCTTGTCCTACATGACATGGTCACTATGAGAACATATACATATTGGATAATAGACTATCTTTTCTGATAATATTTGTCATTGGAAATCAAACAATGTAGGGAGTAATATCTCTTTTTGTACCTTGATTAAGGTATATGTGCCATGACTTGATATGTTGGGCCTTCTTGTGTGCGACATTGATATATTGGGCCTTATTATGGCTAAGATTGATATGGTCGGCCTTGTTGTGGCCAAAGATGATTACATGTACCTTGATCTGATGGTTAAATGTATGTGAATATGTTTTAGATCTTTTAGAGTTGCTAGAATTAATAAATATGTCAATTATATATCCTTACTTTGTTTTTAAGTGTTTGATCCCATCGAAATATAAGTATCTGGCTTAATTAATCAGATGTAACCCTAAAATGTAGTTTGATGAGTATGCAGATCTATTTTCTTGGTTAATTAGGGGAAAAAGTGAAACATGTTAAGCTAACGATCTATGAATTGTCATAAGATTCTTGGAGCATATATTTTTGAATATACATGGGCATGTGGGGTTGGTATACCCTAACATCCACAAGGATTTATTAGGACTTTGGTGTGATCAATGGTCCATTAATGTGTGATGAGAGAGATCACAGAGGTGTCTCACTTTGTTGGGTTTTATACCCTATTTTCTTAGTGCCATGACATGTGATGTGGGATTGACTCGTACTATATGTTGATTTGCTTTTGAGAAATTATATGGTAGACGTGGCCTTTGATCACTATAACTATTGTTTCCCTTTCTTTGACCCAAGATGTGTGGAGAGATCCAATGGAGTGTGCTAATCTTTAGATGTTATATTGGGTTGTCTAGGCTTCATAGCCACTAGCTAATAGTTTGAGTGGTACACCTCAAACTACCCAGTTTATGATAAAAGGTGTAATTCAAACATGTAGTATAGTTGTTTAGGTTTAATTGATGAATCAAATAGATGTGCAATTGTACTGTATTCATGTACTTATTGCAAGTAGTATATATGTTACCTACCCCAAATAGATAAGTGTATGGATCATGTTATAATATATCCTTTTGTACTTGCAAAATATACATCCATGTGAAGAGATTTAGTACTAGCTAAGTATAAATCCATGTGATGAGAATTAGCCCATGCTAAATGAATATCCAGTTCATAGAAGAAGTACTTAATGCATGTATCCTGTGTAGAGATATTTGACCATTGATTATTTCACCTCTAAATAGTCTAATCATCATATGCCTATAAGCAATGAGTATTCTAGATTTTACTATATCATATCATTGGGACTTGGGGTCTCACTCATGGTGTTTGTCCACATCTTTTAGGTATGCATGGACATCAGAAAGGACATGACACTCATGGTGTTTGTCCCTATACTCTCACTTTCTCGAGTTTTGGGAGGACAGTTGATGATGTATTTGTTATGTTGTTTTCTTAGTTTTCATTTATGATCATGATTTATAAACTGAATCATACATTTTGTGTTTCTACAATATCATAATCACGATCAAATATTGTAATCATTTAATGAAATAAATAAAGAGATATTTCAGTTGATTCTCTATGCATACCTATGTAATTACATAGACGTGCAATGGTACACCTTTACATATCATTTACAAGGTTATATGGAGATTTCTCATAATTAGATCTCTGTGTGGCTCATTTTATTCATTATTTTTCAAATCAATTTTGATGTTTTTAAGGTTTTAAGTTGGGTTTCTGTTTGGGGATTTGTTCTAATGATCAATTAGAGTTTTATTAGTGGGATGGGTCCTTACATAAAGCATTCCATCCCTTACGTGTCCATCATGTGAACTCCCCTCATTGTAGAAGGCATAGTTGGAAGGGAAGGGAACACATTAGACTCACCCAAACAGGTGTCATACTCTACAAGGAAAATGATCAAAAAATTTGCCTCCCTGTGAACGTTGCTGAAGATACAACCAAATTCACAAAAAGTCTTTTGAGCCATGAGAACCCTATGTATGGCCCTTCAAACAATTCCAACACTCATACAAACACCCTACAAGTCTCATATCACCTATTTGTACTACGACACCTAGATGCCTATTTACTATGACCAAATTTAAGCCCCTATTGCAATGCCTAAATTATACTCTCCAACCTATATCTCCCTCCTCCTAGTCCACTACATACAAGAACAAACTATACCTCCTCTTATCTCAACATGCCTCCCACTACTTGTCCTTTACTTATAGCTTATCTCTTCCTCCAACTTGCCTCCCATTCATAAAAATTCAAAATTGCCTTTCTAGGATTATCTCAGCCAACCTATTATAATCTAAGCCTTTTTATGTTGGCCTATGGGACAAAACTCTGCATTCTATCAAACAACCCCTCTCCATATATTTCTTGCTTGGTCAACTATCAATTCATGAAAGAAAACATGTGTCAACACACACCATTCTCCAAACCCCTCAAACCACCATTTTATGCCATCATATTTTCTTGCACATCTCCCTACTAAAATGCACTACATGATTAACATTAGAATCACCCCTAATCAGTATGACAAGAGGAACACCCCAACACTTGAAAAAGGCAAACCCTAGCCTTCATGAATTAGTGAAACACACAACTTCCAAAATGTATACAAATTGCCTCCAAACTTTCCTTGACATCTCCCCTCCAAGAAAAAATAAATTAAGACTCTCCTACTCAAGATCCCTACAACACTCACATCTAGAGAACAACAAGCTGTGACAACTCCATATGCTATATCTACCAATGCTACCTTCTTACTCAGTTTCTATGTAAAGCTTGAAAACCTTGAAGGTAGGAAGTCATCCCATGCCCAGGTTAAACCACTCTCTAGGAGTCCCAACTTGTCCACCCTACCTCCTACTCTCATGATATACTTTATAGAACATGAAGAGAACTCAACACTCTGACAAGATGTCTAAATAGGCATATCCCTCTCTAAAGACAATGAGATACTAACACCACAAATAAGGCTAACCCCTCCTCTCGCATGTACACCCCAAGAGGTCCCACCTATGTCCTTATTGATAATAAATTTTACAACCCTTAGGCTCATCTACAAACCAACCCCCTCTGGACTTAGCTCATACATCCTAAAATCATACCATCATGCCATATAGAAGGACACACCCCTCATAACGTTCAATATGGTGCACCTTCCGATCAAGGGAAACATGACACACACCTTCTTCCAATATAAATTTGTGTAGACAAACTTCTTAATAAACAAAGAAACCTCCTCTCTATCCCAAACCAAACTACCATACTTACTATTATAGAATACCACCCACTTGAGAAAACCTTCCAAACATTCAAGTATCCTCATCAAGCACATGTAGTGAAGATCTCTCAACTTGGTGATCCCCAAGCACCAGCCTCTACTAGCACTGACTATCTATCCTAGCTAACCCAACTCCTCTTTTGCACTCACAGGAAACCCACTAGAATATTGTAATACTCCTTTCTATCTTTCTCATAAATACCATAGGGACCACACAAGTTGTGAGGGTGTAAACTGGTACTAAAGCAAACACTCATTTAATAAAGTTGAGTTGCCCTAGTAAAGATAGGAGCCTTCTCGTACAAGATGATAAACATCATCATCAACACATTCACCATCCAATCATAATATGACTCTATCATATGTCCCTTCACCATCCTAGATAGGACAATGTATTCCCCTACTATATACAACCCATCCCTCCAACAACCTAGATATATACTCCTATGAACCCCCCCACCTAGGTTGTAAAAGATGACTTCCACCTATTATAAACTTCCACTAGAAGCCCTCTAACATCCTCACAAAACCTCCTATACAACCTTTAATAATCTTCCAATCAACATCTTACAGATCACAAGATCATGAGAAAACATCAAGTGCCTCATGGCCCCCCCCTCCCCATAATTCTCTTATCTCAAGATAACCTTATTTTCCATAGCCTCCTCCACCCACCTCCTCAAAACCTCATGCATAAGGATAAGAAAGTCAAACAGAGCATACTCCCCTTCCTTAAGCCCCTCATGGATGAGGAGAACCCCTAATATTCCATTCATGACTATTAATAACCACCCATCTCTCATGTCTTTCATAACCATGTGAATCACTCTAGCTAAGAAATCAAACATTATTTTGACCCCCTTCAAACAAGGTCATTGTACTTGTCAAAAGCCTTTACCATGTCCACTTTATAAACCACATTCTCTCCCGCATCAACCTTCCTATAAGTCATGCATGAGCTTCTACACGAGCTTGATATTGTCTCCTATGTTCCTCTCTTTTACCAAAGCTACTAGCTCAAATGATACCAAATTGGGGATGAACAAATTAGTACTCACATGTATCAATCGAGACTACCATCCATTACACATTGCATTTCCTTACTAGACTAAAGTCTAATATCTAGTATGGAACCTCCTATTTTGGTAAGAGAATCAACATAAAACAACAAATATTCCTATAGATGAACCCTTCCTTCATGTAGCCTCCTCCATTACCTCCAAAGATCCTACAACCAATTCCCCATTTTCTCGCTATAACTACTATAACACTGGCATAGTCCTCCTTGCTTTGACACATGCATGGGAGAATTTGTGTTCTTGTCCCCCTCCTAAAAGAATTACACTCTTGATTTCTCTCTCAAAAAAACATTCCTCCCATCTCAATGCCTCTCATATCCCTCCTTCCTCTACAAACTCGTCCACCCCATCTCTAATAAGAACATTATCCAATTATTTTTATATCCTCTTCACCCTCTTCCTCTATACTTTGACCCTATTAAGATTTATCCTACCTCTTCCCTATTCCACCTACCAAGCACTACTTTCAAATTATGTTGTTTCTCAAACGAAATGTAGGAGGATTCCCCTATGTACAAGCCTCCAATTCTTTATGATTACCTCCTTGATACAATTATGACACAAACACATATTCACGAACCTAAAGCCCCTAATTCTCCTCTCCCACCTCTTTATTCTCAATCACCAAAAGCCACTCACCAAGCCTTTCTCAACCCACAAACCAACTTGCCAATCCAACCCTGTGAATGTTCTGTCCAACCTCCCCCACTTTTTAATCATACCTCTTTATTTATCCACCAAAGTAAATCGGATCCCTATAAAACTCACCTCCATGACACTTGCCACCCTCAAATATTCATTAAATCCCTCATTGACTCCAAGTTAGGTCCCTTCCCCCAACCTTTCTCCTCCTTCTTCATGTAAGTATTAAAGTCCACCATCATCTCCCAACTCATCCCTTCCAACCTATCTTCTATCTCCAAGAGATACTGTCACACTCTCCTCTATCCCACAACCGTAATATGCACCTCCTGTGACTGTAGTAGAGTTTAAAGAATGTTGACTAGCCCTACATACCACTACCAACCTTGGTTGCAGGCTTTATCCTCACGCATAAGTATCCTATGATCAACTACCCGACATGTCACTACTACAGAAATGCCTTATAAAGTCACTTTTCAAGGTGTCAGTTGTATACAAAAACCGACACCTAAACTCTACAGTGTTGGTTGATAACATAAACCGACATCCAATCTTGAAGGTCGACCAGACATGGGTACTGCTTTTATTAAGTGTCGATTAATTAGAAAAAAATCGACACCTAAAATCAACCGCCAAAACCAAAATTCCAGCGAAAAAATTGCCTCCAAAATTTGACATAAGGCATCGGTTCATAAATAAATAACCGACACCTAAAGGGTATTCACGAGAGAGGAATAGTTTTTGGTTGTCTTTTAGTTAAAAACCGACGACTATAATGTAGTATAGGTGTCGGTTTTTTGAAAAGAACCGACACTGTAGGTTTAGTTGTCGGTTTTTGTAAATAACCGGCACTTATTGTCAACTTAATAGCTCACCAGCGTGACCGATTCTTCCCCTTTCCCTGTTGCATTCCCGATTTCTTGCTCCGTGCGATTTTTGCTCTGTGCGCTCCGCCGCTGCTCTGTTTTCCGCCGCCGCTGCCGTGCTCCTGCTCCTGCCCTCACTGCTTCTCCGTGCTCACCGGCGGCCGTGCTCACCGGAGGCCGTGCTCCTACTCCTACTCCTGCTGCTGTGCTCCTGCTCACCGGCGGCCGTCCGTGCCCTAGCCGCTGCTCCGCTGCTCTGTGTCCTCACCACGGTCGCCGCCTCCGGCTCCACGCTGCTACCAACAGTAGGCCCTCCATTCTTCTTCTTCTTCCTTCTCCTGCTCTTCTTCTTCCTTCTCCCTCTCCTTACCAACAGCAACCACGACCGTATGGGCTGGCACGGCCGTGGCTGTGTTGGCCGACCACACGGCCGTGCTACCCAGCACGGCCGTGTGGTTGGCCAACACAGCCACGGCCGTGCCAGCCCACACGACCGTGGTTGCTGTTGGTAAGGATGGAGAAGGAAGAACAAGAATATATATATATATATATATATACTAAAATGAAATCAATTATGAGTTTGTGATTAAATCAATTATATGATGAAATCCCTATTGCATGATGAAACCCTAACATCTGGCCGAGTTGCATGATGAAACCCTAACATCTACATGAACCCCTGTTGCATAATGAAACCCTAACATCTACATACTCTATATGATACCTAAAATTGTGATGAAACCCAAACATCAATTGTGATGAAAGTTGGATTGTAGGTATTAGAATGACAATATACATGTATTGGGACTGTTATTGAACACCTAATCTGACTTAGGATATTTTGTTTGATTTCAACATGATTGGGCATTATTGCATGTTTGAAACTATTGAATTCTTGATTTATTATATAATAATGCTCTAATTGTGAGTGATGCAATGTAAGTGAGCAAATACATGTAGTGGATATGTACTCATTAACCTAGAACCCCGTCTAAGATTTACTCATTAGGAGTAAATCTTGGATAGTCCCCGGTTTGGGACTGTTCTTGAACACCTAATCTCACTTAGGATGTAAGTGTATAATGTGTATTGGGTTTTCAAGAAAATTTTGGTAGCATTTCCCCGTTTGTTCTCTAAGTACATATGTACTTGGAGAACAGCGGGGAAATGCTTCCGAAATTTTCTCAAAAACCCAATACACATTATACACTTACTAGTGAGATTAGGTGGTCAAGAATGGGATAGGTGGTACACATTTATTATATATAAGAATGACATCACATGTATTTGTTGGCCTAAAGTTTTAACCATGCAAAAACTCTAATCTGTTAACCCTAGACCCTAATCTTGTCCTAATATATACTTGTTTTCTCTTTAGAGGTTTACAATGTGAGCTTTACACTTTGAATTACTTTACAATGTGAGCTTTACAATTTGAATGGGAATTTGAACTTTATAATGTGAGCTTTAGAATTTGAATTACTTTACAATGTGAACTTTACAATTTGAATTACTTTACAATGTGAGCTTTACAATTTGAATTACTTTACAATGTGAGCTTTACACTTTGAATTACTACTTTACAATGTGAACTTTACAATTTGAATGTGAATTTGTAGATGGCTGACCATTCTCCTGATGACCGTGCTAATGACTACCGTGAGGGTGAGGACATCAATGTGCCGCCTCACAATGTAAGTTTTAAAAATATATCATATATTTATATCTATATGTCCATTTATAGTTATATCTTTTAAATGTGAATTATTTTGTCAAATTTTAGGTTGATGATGCATAGGTACCATCTAAAGCACTTGAGGCACTTGATCAACAGCACCAAAAAGTTGACAAGAGAAGGGGCATCACTATGATGAAGAAGTTAATTGCACAAAAGGGCAATGGACCCAAACTTGTTGTGGATTTTGATAATGCAGGAAATGCATGTGGTGTGAATCGCAATTCATTTATTTCATATCTTGGGTTTGTTACTCATAGCCATTGCAGTTGTCGCTTAGATTCTTGGCATAACGTTTCTAAGGAGAAGAAAGACTTAATATGGAGGGATATATGCGTGAGTTATTATTAATTTGCAATTCTATTTTGTAGATTACTAAATTTTTGGATACTAGTTAATAGCAATTCTATTTTGTAGAGTATATTTGAATTGGATGAAAAGCTGCATCGTAAATGCGTGATGCAACGCTGTGGGAGAGTCCTAAGGAACTATAGGAAAAATCTCACCAGAGAATACATAAAAGAAGCTGACAAGAGGAAGAAGACAACAACTGAACAGTGGAACTTCCTGGACAAAGAAGAATGGGACGCATTTGTCGCTTCAAGACAAACTAATAAATTCAAGGTATTAGGCGTCAGTCTCAATCTCATTAATTAATATATGTTGTATTCACCTAGTCAAGATTAACATTTAGTGTTACTAACCAAATCATTAATTTGCATACTAACTAGGCCCTCAGTGAGGCACAAAGATCAAGGCGTGCACTGAATGTGCATGACCACAGAATGGGTCCAAAGGGGTATGCAGGCGTTCGCCAAAGACTACAGTCTGAGGCTACTGCTCAGTCTGCTGCAATCAGGAGTCCTCTACCATAGGTACACACCTCTGCCTCGCCATGATGTCTGGATAGCTGGGAGGCAAAATAAGAAGGGAGAAATAACTAAGGCCGCAACTGCTGAGGTGGCTGCAAAAATGATAAAATACAACTCTTACAACAATCATTCGAATATTGATTATTTGTGTTATTTACTTAAGTACAAATTTTTGTTTTGGCGATTAGCGGGAGCTGCACGAGCTGAGGAAACAAGGAAAGTTCATTCCTGAGGGAACAAAGGATGAATTGACAGTTGCTCTGGGTAACCCAGAGCATCCTGGACGTGTTAGGGCTGCAGGCGCTGGTGTGGGCATCAAATCTTTTTTTGGGTCATCCCAGCGCAAACATGTCCCAAAAGTGGAACTTTCACAAGAAGAGGTAACATATTCTTTCTTTATAATGTTACTGTAAAAGAGAATTCAAAAATTAGAATTTGACGTTTCTTTTATCCATGTATAGGTAGATAAGCTATTTGATAGGAAAATCGAAGAAAAACTTGAAGAAGCAATGAAAAAGTGGCAGGCATCTCAGACTGCCACTTACCAGACAATACCTATTGCAGACTCTACTCCTACTCCTACTGCAGAGGTTGGGAGTAATCCTGTAGAACCACCACCTAGCACATCCACTGTAAGTATTTTTATGACATAGTAACTAGTTTTTTAATTCAAGATGATACGTATATATGAAAATGTAGTCGTTTCAAAAAAAGATGATATGTATATATGTATATAACATTCTTTACACAAAAATTTGTAGGGGTTGAAGCCATGCCGTCTAAAAAGTAAAGAATATGTCATTGCAGAGGCGTCAACTTACCCATCCCTACTAGGGGAAACGTGTCACGGGTCTCCAGTACCAGCTGGTTGGATTCAGGTGAGCCCGATACATATATTCCCCCAGTGGATGGATCTTCCACTGCCATATGCCCACCCAGATTGTGAAACGCTTGGTGAGGCAGTAGGCGGAGTGATATTGTGGCTAAAAGCGGATGTCCTCTTTACTGAAAAGGTATGGTAAATTTACATTACGTTCAATTGTTAGTGTGTGTATATGATGGCAGTTGATATGAAATTATATATATACAGGTTAAAAAGAAGACACCCACAACATCTAGGCCTCCACTTCCACCTCCTACATTACCTAGTTGGGTTCCACAGGACCTACCTGTCCCGTTAGGTCCTAACTGTAGGGGTATGGCAATATGGTTAGGGGAACATGATATAAACTCCCCTATTACTATTTCTTCCGATTCAGATTCTACAGGTCAGTCATACGAAACAAAACTATTTATAGAAGATATTTTGGAGTTGTTTCGATATGATTGGCTAAATACATCTGTGATAGAGCTATGGATAAGGTGAGATATTCTTTATACATCTATATACCTTGTGTATGATCTGGTGATCTGGTTTCTTATTTATTAATGCATGCGTAATTAATACATATTTTGCAGCTACTTAGACAATATATGTGCAGATTTTGGATTCGAACATGTAGGGTTTTTGATTCCATCTTTGATTATTCTAGTAGCTAAAGACCCTACATCAGTTCAACAATACTGCTGTGAGGCTTTTTCAAATTTTGCTGTAAAAAAGAAGACGGTGATAATGGCTCCATTCAATGTAGAGTAAGTTTACTTTGCTTATTATAATTTGGACTTAAGAAAATTACATTTTATTATGGATTTTGAGTTATTAATTTTTAACTTTTTTCCTCTAGGGGTAGGCATTGGGAGTTACTAGTTATTGCCCCCGAGACGTTCACTGTGTATTATCTAGATCCTAAGGGGGGTAATTTGAATACAAGATTTGGACACATAATGAAAATGGCAATATTCCGGTGAGAAATATTTCATTTTTCATATCCGTTAACATATGTTATTACATTACTATTTAATTGCAATGTTCTATGTTACATTAACATGTAGGGGTTTTGAGGAGTACAAAAAGGCTGGAGGAAAGGTCCCCACAAAAAAGAACCAGCCAATAATTTGGAAGAACGTGAAAGTAAGTTCCCGACTGCAATATATGTATATATTATTTATGTTAACAATGCTTAATTAGTTGTATTTTTTAATATTTTGTATGTTTGAATTTATAGTGTGCTACACAAGACAACGGATGGGCATGTGGATATTATGTCATGCGATATATGCACATGATTATCAAACATGTCGCACTGGATATCGAGTGTATTGCTCAGGTATTATATAGTCTCATTAGATAATATGATCGAAATATATCAATCTTATTTATAGCTCATTAATTATATATATACATCATTTTCTTTACATGTGTTTAAAGCTGACCCCATTACAGGAAAGGACTTACCAAATGTTAATGCTCCCTATACGATGGGAGAATTAAATGAAGTAAGAGAAGATTGGGCAACAACCATACAAATAGTGGGGGCTTTAAATTATAATTGGGATCCTCATAGCGAATAATGACTAAATAATGATATTTTGTAAATAAATTTATGAATTATAATATATGTGTGAATGTTTCTACATGTCTTGATGTTTCTACATGTGTCTGAGTGAAAATGAATGAAAGTGTTGGTTGCTATATGAATGTTTCTACATGTGTGAATGTGAATGAATGGAACTACAGATTGCTAGCATGTGTGAATGTTTATAAATGTATGAAAATAAAATGGAACTGCAGGTTGCATTGCTAAATGCATGTGCTACTTTTTTATTGTTAATTTTGCAGGTTTGCGGCCTGTTGTCGGCTGATATCAACGGATGTCGTAAAACCTGCAGTTCATAACTGAATTGAACATGTTTCTCATCCTGCGACCAGCCACAGCAGGTCTGCAGACTGACAGAAAAAAAACAATAGGCGTCGGTTATTTGTAAATAACCGACACATAATGTTATAGTGTCGATTTCTTATTAAATAACCGACGACTATTTCCATAACACTACGGCCGTGCTGGCCAGCACGGCCGTGGCACCTGACCATACAACACGTAGTTACAGTGTCAGTTTCCTACTCGTAACCGACGTCTATTCCCTTAACAACACGGCCGTGCTGGCCAGCACGACCGTGGCGCGAAGATATATGGCGTCGGGTTTTTACTTATAACCGACACTGATAGTGCCCAACATTGCGCCCTTTCTGTGGCGCGAAGGGTTTGGGCGTCAGTTTCTTAACTAATAACCGACGCCCATAGTCCCATGATGGCGCGTTTTTGGTGGCGCGCGAAGAGTTTGGGTGTCGGTTTCTTATCTAATAACCGACGCCTATAGTCCCCTGATGGCGCGCTTTCAGTGGCGCGCGAAGAGTTTGGGCGTCGGTTTTGGAACCGACGCCTAATGGGTGAGCTTTTAGTGTCACCCACATAGGTGTCGCTTAGAAACCGACACTAAAGGCTTTAAATAACCGACACTAAAGGTAGGTTCTGTAGTAGTGTGTGTTCCATCTTGGTACTACTTTGGGTTGAATGCTTTTGACCATAGAGTATCTATTGATGGGATACTTTAAAAGGAGGTGCAACTTGGTGACATTGGTAGTCTAATGACTCATTTTAAGATCATTTAGTCCAATTCCTCAAATCCTAGGATGTTAGAAGTGAGGTAGAGATTTGTCCATCCGTTTAGGACTAATGTGCCTAATCGAGGTAGAGATTTCATATTGTCTATCCTTTCATGAGGGAAGGCAACTTTTTTCTCCAAGGACAAAGGATGAGAAAAAAAGAACACCATCTCCATATTTTGTAGGGGCCAAAAATTGCAGGAGGAGGAGCTACAAAAATCACTTTAACTAGAATTGACTCATTCAACCCTTCCCTTAGAGCTTGATGTATTTCCCCAAGTCCTTTCACTCTACCTCCTTTAAAACTATAGGGTATTCTAGCAAATTATGACATTCACTTGGAATTTTAGATCAAATTGCCAATTGTTATTCTTTTATGAAAATGAACTATCATTATTCACCTTAACCCATCCCTCTTGAGGTGGCTGCCTCTTCATCCCCTTTAGGTTTCTTGCATGGCCTTACCAGCAAACATGCTACCCATGTCGTTGAGGATATCAATAGAGTATTGATATAGAGCACACATCTTCCACCAAGTATTACATCCTGACCTCAATCAATGTGAACGCAGAATATGAATGTTTTTTTTATTGTACACAGAAGTTTTTTACACAATGCATAAGTTGAAAAGGATCCAAACATGAGAGAGAATATAATAATATACAAGTACTTGTTATTAGTGATAATATTACCATGAACATTGAAAATTTTAAATTAAAATCCTACCAATAAAAGTGTTAACTAGTACTGGTTATATTTTTTATATTATTTCATGTTTAAGTTATATACATATTTTTAAATAATAATTATGTATTATATATTTGTATATCCTATAGAGAGCACTTCTAGATTAAATAGTATTTATAAATCAGCACTAAAAATACCATACCTATTTTTAAAATAAATAATACTCACTAATAATACTACATGACCTACTTTAAACTTGAAAAGTGCTAAAACTACATGTACAATTTATTGTGTCGCAAATCTCTTTCTATATATTATCTCTCTCTTTTATATAGTTACTCTCTCTCCATCCACTATCTCCTTCTTTATATTAATTACACATTCTCTCCATCCATGACCTATTTATTTCTATTTATTATACATCTCTCCATGCACTACCACATTCTTTTTATTAATTATGACTTCTCTTTCCATCCACTATATGTCCTCATTTTTCCCATTCCACACTCTCTCCATCCATTATTATATATTACTCTATCTCTCTCCAACCATAAAGTAATTAATGTCATTTTAAAAAATGAGACGCACTGTGCCAATACTGCTCTATGCGTATTCTCGAGGTGGGGGTGTAATTTTAGGTGGAGACTATGTTGTATAAATAATTTCCCATATCAATAGAACTGTTCTTCAATAACATGGTAGTAGTTTCTGGCATGTCCCAAGTCATGTGATTTCTTGGTCCTCCACTGATACTTCTGGATTCAAGGGTGCAAGAAGAGGGATACCTTTTGCTGCTCAAGACCAGCACAAAATGCCATTCAAACGGTGGTGGATCAGGCTATGCAAGGTGCATAGGTCATATAAAATGTCCTGTGCCTGGCATTACATTCTTGACCAAATGGGAGCCTGTCATGTAACCCAAGACTGTAAGCATTTTGTGGCCGCCTTTGTAACCATTGCTGCCTCTAACTGCGTCTCGGTCTGCCTATGTCCTACATAGGAAACAAACTAAAAAACAAGAGGTACTATGCTACATACCAATCTATTATAAGCTACTATTACTGCTTTTTTTTGAGAGCAAATGGATCGATTCATTACTTGTTAGCCATACAACATCTACAATTGGGGAGAAAGATACAAACAGAACATACAAACGTCACGTTCAGTAACCCAAGGGCACTACAACTCATATTGGAACGAGAGAGAGACATTTCTGCTTTGATTCTTCTTCTTTGAGGCTGTCTTAAGCAGTTTTTCCTGAAGAATTCCTTCAACCTGAGCATTAAGTAGTGGTAGGGGGGCTGGAACAAGACGATATTCTGCTCGTATATCAACTCAAACAAAGCCATACAACTGAGTAATAAGATCAATCCAGAGCAAAGATGAGAATTAGCCGTACCAAGGTTGAATTACCGGGGGAAACCTAGAAAAACCACCACCTTCACAGAGGAAGGAGAAACAATCCTTATTCAAAGGAACAAGCAACGCCGATATACGGGGGAACAAGGCAGAAAGCCTGCCAGAAACTAGCACCCAAACGAAAAATATGCAAGGTAGAAACAAAGGAGGGAAACCCGCCTCCCCCGGAACCCCAGCGAGGACACCCCCACCCGCCACCCACCTCAGCCTCAAGGCAGATCTGAGCAAGAATCTGCCAGGAGAAGAGCACCACCACCTCCTACAAGCAACACGCCGAAGAGAAGACCCGATCACAACCAGGTCGCACGACCACCGCCCAGGGGGGAGAGATGAGGAGCTTGGAGAGGCACCTGCAAAAGGAAACCGGAAAGAAGGGCAAGTCGAGGAGGAGGCCCGGGGGAGAATGTGACGACCCAACAGGACGCTTGACCCCCTCCCCCAGGCTTGAGCGCCGCACACGGGGGAGCCCTAGATCGCCCCCGTGGTCGCCAGAGCCCTAGACGACAGGGAGCCGCCTAATAGCTACTATTACTGCTTAATTGCGTGGCAAGTGGCAAAGATGGGTAAGTAGCGTAGGTCGACATGGTGGTCGTCGTGGTGATGGTGGGAGAATTTGAGAAGTGTGCGGACAACAGCAAGTGGGATCTCCCAACATCTATCTTTTTCTTTCTTGCTTTCTTTTGGTGTTTTTTGCTTTCTTTCTAATGAGAGTGAGGGGGTGAAGGTGTTGTGGCAAAACGAGATAAACAAGAATCCCCAAACCCAATCCCCCGCCTCCCAACCAGTCGAAGGCCTAAAAGCTCAGCACGAGAGCATCTATTCATAACGTTGACATCTGAGAGGTACCCCCTTGCCCACGTGCATATACATTGATTCATTGACTCACAGTCGTTAACGCCACCCCCACCCCCTGCCTTTGTATTCGGTTCGCTTCATCCACCCGTTCAGTCCGGCATGCATCCAGCCAATTTTCCAGAAACTTTACGTGTACCGTGAAAATCAATCACAAGTCTAACAGCTACGGGGACGACGATGCATGCGGTATGAAGGCAAAAACTTAACGGAAAATGACATAGACACGGGGGGTTTTACGCGTGGAGAGAGTGCGGACTAGCTACGTGATAATGAACCAACGACGGCGCTTACCCGTCGAAGTTCAAACGACAGCCGGGGATGGCACCTTCAACTGAACTCTGCTCATCCACTTCAACGGGCATCTTGTCCCGTCTCATCTCGTCATTGGCTTCTTCATCCATCCGTATCTAAACATCACCATCTGCAAACTGCACCTGCTAGCTGGGGAGCATGATGCACTCCTGTCCCCACACTGATGAGAAGCAAAACGACCGCCCACGGCAACGACGGCCGTCCACAGTTCGACGACAGCGCGCCCTTCCTGTGTCCTGACTTTTCCCCACCCAAACCGCTCTCTTTCTTTCTTTTGTGGTGAAAACTGAGGGTGAGGCAGAATATGGATAATTCCTATGCTGATCCAGGAATTCGCTATTTGAATTTTTTCCGAATACAGATCAGTCAATCGGGGCTATGTCGGGCATTAAACATCTTGTGTTGTAAGTTTTTCTTTCTGAAAATTGATACAAATACGGCATGGCGGTTTCTGGAAATTCTCATCACATGTTTTGTCATGCACTTCTAACAACACTCGTACACTTGTCAGGCAACTAAAGGTGACTATACAGGAGCACTACATACTGCTACCTGATTGGACGAGGAGATAGACTATGGTAGAATTGCATTGGTATATAAAGGAGTAGATACAAAAGTGACAAACGGATGGAAGCTCTAGGGTTTGGTAGAAGGACTAAAGTAAGGACTATAGTTCTCATACACTCATACGTCTTACGCACGCGTCACACGCGGAAGAAATCAGCAACAAAGCCACCTTTGCATGCTGCTGTCTCCACTTCACTTTCCTTTCTGCTTCAATCAGCAACTGACACGTGGTGGGTATTAAATAGGTGGTTGAGAGAGGTTATGTAGTTGACAAATAAATTTGTTTCGCTTATAACTTTTGAACCGTTACGAATTTTTTGATGAAATAAAAAACATTAGATTCCTTATAGAAAATGTATTCCAACAAGACTAATATTGATATATTAATGAGAAAAAAATGTAAAAGATAAATTTATTTTACTTATAACTTTTGAATCGTGATGAATTTTTTTAATTAAATAAAAATTATTGGAATCCTTATGAAAATACATTCAAACAAGACTAATGTTAGAGAAAAAATAAACTGATAATCAAATATCAAAAAAGGAACTGTAAACAAATCCACATATGAATTGACACCCAATGGTTAATTGACACCTAGAGATTGCTCATTGACGCCCATAAATGGTTCATTGACACCCAAAAGTATACAAATAGAGCCCAAAAAAATATTGAACACGTTGAATCACAGCTAAGGTAATTGACAACTAAAAATAACGTACCCAGAATAAGTTAATGACACCCAAAACATGATGAACTTAATCAACGCCCGGTAACACATTCAATGACACCCAATGAATGGATAAATACGCCCAAAATGGATATTTGACACCCAAATCAAGATAATGGAGCCCAAAATTTAATGAAGTTAATCAATATCTAATAGCACATGAAATGACACTAATGAATGAGTAAGTGCGTCCAAACATGTGTAATCGACACCCAAAATAAGTTAAGGGCACCCAAAACATGACGAACTTAATTAACACCCAAAAACACATGCAATGATACCCACTGAATGGATAAGGACGCCCAAAAATAGATGTTTGACGCCTAAAACAAAATAATGACACCCAAAAATGGATATTTGATGCCCTAAATAAGATAATGACACCAAAGAACTCAATGAATTTAACAAACATTAAGTAGAACATTCCATGACGCCAATTAATGAGTAAGTACATCCAAACATGAGTAATCGTTACCCAAAATAAGATAATGACGCCCAAAAATGGATGTTTGACACCTAAAATAAGATAATGGCACCCAAAACTCAATGAATTTAATCAATATCCAGGAGAACATTAAATGGCGCCAGTTAACGAGTAAGTGTGCCCAAACATGAGTAATCGACACCCAAAATAAGTGAATGACGCCTAAAATATGATGAACTTAATCAACGTCCAGTAACAAAAACTCAATGAATGGATAAATGCACCCAAAATGGATATTTGACACCCAAAACAAGATAATGGAGCCTAAAATTTAACAAAGTTAATCAATATCCAATAACACATGAAATGACACCAATGAATGAGTAAGTGCGCCCAAATATGAATAATCGACACCCAGAACAAGTTAAGGGCGCCCAAAACATGATGAACTTAATTAATACCCAATAACACATGTAATGACACCCACTGAATGGATAACGACGCCCAAAAATAGATGTTTGACACTCAAAATAAGATAATGGCGCCCAAAAATAGATGTTTGGCGCCCAAAATAAGATAATGGCGCCCAAAAATGGATGTTTGACACCCAAAACAAGATAATGACACCCATAACTCAATGAATTTAATCAACATCTAGGAGAATATTAAATGACACCAATTAATGAGTAAGTATGCCCAAACATGAGTAGTCGACACCCAGAACAAGTTAATGATGCCCAAAACATGATGAACTTAATCAACGTCTAGTAACACATGCAATGATACCCAATGAATGGACAATTGCATCAAAAATGGACATTTGACACCCAAAATAAGATAATGGCATTCAAAACTTAATAAAATGAATAATTGACACCCAAAACAAGATATTGGCGCTCAAAATTTAACAAAGTTAATCAATGTCCAATAGCACATGAAAGGACACCAATGAATGAGTAAGTACGTCTAAACATCAGTAATCGACACCCAAAACAAGTTAAGGGCACCCAAAAATTGATGATCTTAATTAACACCTAGTAACATATGCACTGACACCCACTGAATGGATAACGGTGGCCAAAAATGGATGTTTGATGCCCAAAATAAGATAATGGCACCAAAACTCAATGAATTTAATCAACATATAGTAGAACATTAAATGATGCCAATTAATGAGTAAGTGCTTCCAAATATGAGTAATCAATACCCAGAACAAGTTAATGATGCCCAAAATATGATGAACTTAATCAACGTCTAATAACACATGCAATGACACCCAATGAATGGATAATTACGCCCAAAAATAGATATTTGACACCCAAAACAAGATAATAACACATCATCACTTCCCTCCTTTTTTTACCTCTTTCCTTAAAAGTATATCAACATTACTTTTGTTTGAATGTATTTTTTTATCACAAATTTAATGGTTTATTTCGTTCAAAAATTCATCACGGTCTAGAAATTATAAACAAAATAATTTTTGTTCTCATCACATCACCTCTACATACTACCTTTTTTATTTTTTCTCAAAGATATATCAACATTGATCATGTTGTCTTGCATTTTTTATAAGATTTCTAATAGTTTTTATTTCATCAAAAAATTCCCCACGGTTCAAAAGTTGTACGTAAAACAAATTTATTTCCCCATTACATAACCTCTGCCAACCACCTCACCCAATAAATACCGCTCCACGTCACTCCAAAATTATCCTAAAATGCCACCACCACTTCACCGCTTTCCCACCTGCCAATACCACCTTCAAAAAGGCAAAACTTCTCAATTTTTTTCAAAACCACCGTTGGGAGTAAGCGTAACTTGCGCATGAACTGTATTGAGTGTGACCAAATCATTTTTGTTGGTAGAATATGAGTGGTCTAGCTTTGGCATGGAGGTTCCTATGATATGATAAGAATATGTATAACTACTTGTATCGAGAATCTAATTACCATACAATAAGCACATGAGTAAGACGTTTCCAGAGATGAACCAAATACAAAAAATGAGACAGACGTAGTAAGTTTCAGTTGAATTATTGTTCAAGGTATGTGAATTCCTCCAAACTACTAAGGAAATAAGTAAAGGATTTTTTTTCACAGGAAAATAAATACTTCGAGAAGTTTGAGTATATTGAATTTAAAGTGAGGATGAGATTGCTATTTCTGTTAGCTAATGCACTCACATCAAGAATTAAACTGGTGAATCTCGTAGTGGGTTTAAAAATCAAACCCCCAAAAGCCCTCGAGCACAATCCATCTAATATGCATGGAAGAGTCAAGATATGTAGGATTTCATTTATATAATACTATCTTCTATTCGAGATCACCACCTTGATTCTCTAGTGGATTGCTAGAATTTACTAAATCAGTTGAACCATGTAATTACTCCATTTTATCATACCATTTGGATAGCCATGAGAGTATGCTTGTATATGTAGTTTCATTGAATATGTTACTTTCCTCAGGCATATTTCATTGAATTTGTGATTGTAGCTTCTTGAAGATACCCTGAATTAACATATGAAAAGTGATTGAAAAATTGTTGTTGAACATGGGCCATTTGGGCCTTGATGCCTCATCATGTTGGATTCAAGCCCCTATGACAAATGGTTTAAAAGGACATGCATGTAAAAGTGTATTTAAACTGCTTGTCCTATCCCTGGACCATTACAACATATTCACTTAACTCATTACATGATATAGTGGTAGATATGATAACCCTTATAAAGAATTTGCTGCATAAAAAATATTTTCCCAATTAGGGTAGAGGTGTCTTTCCATTCATGTGATGAACTAATGCCACCACAATATTCACAAGAGTACTTGATCACTCGAATTTCATGTTACACATGAGACATGTAGAGTGTTTGATTTGAATTTGGTGTTGTTTTCTAGGGTTTCTTAAACTTAAGAAGAAACAATAAGATAAATAAGTGTACTTGACATCATGATTACCCTCATATCATATATATCAATGCAAGGGAGGCTGGGGATTCCAAAACTCAATTCATGAGTTGGATCTCTACTTGATTCCAAGAACTTGGCACCCTAGCATGTGGATGATTCATCAAATCCTCCATCCTTGATTGTGGAGAACCTTTGCAATATTCTAATGCAAGATTGTCCTAGAAGACTCTTAACTCTCTTTTACCTAGACTTGTCAAGAATCCAAATACCTATAACTAACTTTGAGACCCTTGTATTTATTGTAGTGCTTACAATAAGGCTCTTCATATACTCTTTATATTGTATTTATTTGTGTGGTTGGAATTCATATACAATCATCCCATTTATACCCCATATTTATAGAAAAAATGTTGACAATAGCATAAGAGTAGGCAACTAATCAGAGGGGGGGGTTAAATATTGCATAATAATAAATAAGGGTAAATGACCTTCCAAAGCTGATTGAAACTTTGTTGTGGCATTGTGATCAATTTTGTTCATATAGTCATTTTCTAATAATTAATTTTTAATAGTGAATTGTGTATTAAATAATATTTGTTTATTGGAATTTTTTATTTATTTTCAAAATGAATGTAAAATAGGAAACAATAAACATAGGGGAGGAATTAAAGATATGGTTATTTAGTGAGGATAAATTAAAATGGTTTGATCAAGTAACCTTGAACAGGAAATAGAATATATAAAGCATGATATTGTGTAATATGTGTAATTAGGTCCAATCGGGCAACTTAAGGATTTTACCAAAAATCCAACAATTTGTTTAAAACATTTATAGATGGAATGTATAGCAAAAAAGAAGTTTGATATTTTTTCTTACTATTTGAAAATAATGGTTATGATTTTATTCTAGTCATTTATACTTATTATTTTGAACTAAATTGATGTAAGTATATATTTTTTAAAATGAAATCAAGGTTTTTGAGGGTTTTTAAAGCGTAAGCACAATAAAAGGTTGCACAAGTCTTAAGGTTTGTTTGACTGCATATATCGTGGGAACCAATGGGATCATAAATATCAAATAAGTATATTACTTTTAGGGACCTTCATATCTGATATATAATGGAGGATAGGTCATAGGTAATGACTAGATGCAAGAAATTTTCAATTTGAATTGGAAAATTTGAAACTTTTATTGTGATCTTACGGTGATGCAACTAATGACAAATTGCAAGTGATCTTCAAAAAATCCTTCGAGTCTGTTGTAGGGTCCACCTTCTAAAGATTAGAAATATATTGAAAATTAATAATATTACAGTAATTATTTAAAATTACTTGAGACACTAAATATCATTTTATAGAGATTTTCACTTTTAAAGGAATCCAATTAGTAAATTTTCCAAGTTCACCTTTATAATAATACCATCCATCTAATTAATACACATGGAAATGACGAATATTTGCATAACAATTTGTCTATATAAGGTAAACAAATAACAATATCCCGATTCGAAAATTTTCTTAGGCGTGGTTATCAATTTCATGATTCTACAAACGAGACCAGTTCATATCAATGTCTTGACTTAGTTGGTTCAGAGAGCCAGGATAATTCATGATAAATTTCAGAAAATTATACCACATAGATAAGTTTCCACTTACTAGAAAGTAGATTTATGTTGAAATTAAAATTCTATCATCCTTTGAGACCAAGAGCATGTGTCATTCCACTTATAAAACAATCCATCTTTCTATAAAGTACGTTTTAAAAGGAAATGTGAAGAGATGGAGAAAGGAAATAAGTATCAAATCTTCTAGGTCATATTGAATATTATAGGTAGTGAAAGATTTTTGAGAGAGATATGGAGTATGTAACAAACCAGAGATGAAATGAAAATTACTAGGAACATAATGATCAAAACTCTATTCACACCCCAGATATCCACTATGTTTATCTATTATAAGTACACTAGATGATAAAAGCTAGTAGGTTATGTAAAGAACAGGTAACAATAATCACTTGATTTGTTAAAGTCTAGTTATGAGGCATTAAAACAAAGAACACCCCTTAAAGATAGAAAATCAAGTAATTACATCAAATAACATTCTAATGTCATGAAAATAAGAAAAAATCATTTAAGAAAACCACACTATACTAGGCATATCGACCACTAGTTAGTTATTTGTCTAAAAATGATTACGAGATCAACCAATATACATACATATACCATCCGAGTTGATCAATATACCCTATATTAATTGATCTACAACCATGTGTCGACCAATATGGATAATATATGTATCCATGTTGACCCAAAAAAAGAACACCTTTTATTCTATGAAGTTTGGTTTAAAATATTAGCAAAAGCTATAGACAAACACTGTAAACTATTTTCTAACATAAATCTCACCGATTCACAAACTTATACCCTCTTTTAATCAAATCTAATACAATTAAGGAAGTTTTGTATTCTCTCATAATATAAGTTTATTTGGCTATAAAATCTAAATAGAATCAACCACGGGTGGTTATAGGGGGGGTTAGAGGGCTTTAGCCCCCTCTCTCCCAAAAATTATAAAATACTAGTAAACATAGAACAAGACAAAATATTACAATTATTTGTATTTTTCTACTATTAAATATAAAAATATCACTTGCTGTTGCGGTAGTTTGCCTCGTTATGAATCCTAAAGACCCATGTTTGAATCTCCTCCCACTACTATAGAACTTGCTAAATTGAAGGACACACTCCTGACCAATACCTATGAATCCCTAGCCAAAAAGTTACAGTCGGGGCCGATCTCTAACCAACATACCCTTGGCAAAAGCTTGGTGATCAATAGTAATTGGTCAGGATCTATCTCTGACAATAGAGAAAGAAACCTTGACCATTCAACAAAAAAAAAGTGAATTAGACCCCTTGTCAACACCATGTATCTAAGGATTATCCTTATTTGAAAATAAATTTATCGAGCTTGAAACTTCTATTTTTGGATGCAAATGAATTTCAAATTTGCACACATGAGAAATTATTCATGATTCAACACATGATAAGAGAATAAAATTAGCAAAATATGCATTCAATTTATAATTATAATGTTTATAGTAAAACACATTATTGGAGCATCATATTCGTCAAAAAAAGTAAGAAGTATCTTATAAGATAACTTCACCATAGCATTCATTGTACATTGTATATGATATCATATTGAACATTTGTTTTACAACAAAAATACATTTCTTCCACTCGACTCGAGTAAGTCAACTTAATGCGTTTTTCCTAACTTTTTCTACTAAGTAACTTCTCTAGCATTTACATAACTTCTTTTTCCTTGTTGAGTATCGTCAACATCCTGTAATAGAAATATAATTTCATGAGAAATAAAATATTAACATGAAACATAAACAATTGTTAAGAAAGTATAAATATTTTACCTATGAATGTGTGGTCACTATAAGCACTATTTTGGCTTTGAACTATGGTTGGAGTGAATTTTGTATGATCTGTAGTGTATGATACGCTTAAACATACATCAACACAAAATTTTCTAGCATATGTAGTAATAACCACCTACACAAGATATGTAAAAACAAAGTATAAAATGACAATGCATATATAACAAATAACCAAAGTTGTTTCTCACTATGAACTCTAATTGATGGGAAAGGAAATCTAGAAAAACAATTATTTAATCATTGGCCTCAATAACATATTAAGAAAGGAAACACCATGGTTCTGCTAGTAAAATAATATAAAATTATTATTTTTTATTCAAAATGGACCATGACTTGATCAAGAGGGTATTTGGTTCTGATTTTATTACTTCTAGTATGGTCTAATGATTTTTTTCCTCCCAACCGTGCAAGATCTAGATCTAGACATTTCTTTACCACATATCTACTCACATGATTTGTAGAGAACGATAGTTTATGAGATCTTTATAGTAAAAAGAATCATGTCTTGAGAAAAGAGGATGGAGCCTATGTGAGACCATCACAACATGCACCAATGTGTGGTTTTTCCATTGCCTAGAAAGGAGACAGGTAGTAGGACCCATAACTAGAATGCAAACTTGAGAAGAAAAATAAGTAAACATAAGTGACATCAGAAGTCAAAGGGCTTACCATGGAGAAGAGCAACAATTAGAAGAATATGGACTAATCCTTAAAAGTAACAGGAGGATTGACTGTCGAAGGTACAACAAGAGCGGTAGACGACGCTCAGAAACCAATTAGAGCTAGAACTTTCTTATGTACAAGGGAAGGAAAGGACATGAGAGCATAACTATCAGGTGGTGGGTGTGGCGTGGTGCTTGAGGGACCAGATAAATTAAGTTTGTGAAACTAGACAAAAAGTAGCTATATATTATATTTGAGATGGAATTAATGGTCAGGGGTTGGGTTCTTATTAATCAAGGACACATCTTGACTAATTTTAGCCAACTACGCAGGACTTTAATCCCTGACCATACAATCTTGACCTTTATAAGATTTTGTTGTAGCGTCCATAGTGCAATTTATGCATTTGATAAAAGAAATGATGGATAAGGAAAAAATAGTAGATGTAAAATGTATAAATTCAATCCATTCTGTAACTGTAGATAAGCTATGCTTGAATCCCTATGACCTTAGTTTGAATCTCATTCTACAATGTTACTTTTATCCTTGATAAAGAGCATGCTTGAAATGATAACATATATAAAATGCCGATCTTTTATAAAGAAAAAGACTATGTCTATATAACTAACTTTTATCCTTGATAAAGAATGAGACATGCATATGTAACACTAACGGAACAATGTAGGAGAGCACAAGAAATAATTTTACACATACAAAGTGTACTTACTGGTAACCAACGAATATGATGTGGAACCTCTCCTTGGAGTTTAATTTTTTTTGATAATGTAAATTTTTTATATCCAATACATAAAATTAGAAAAGGACATGGTTAAATTTGTATACCAACATAATAATCATAATTATATATAAAAATTTAACATTGAAGTGTTGTATTAGTTATAAACAAAAGTAGTAATGAACTAGGTACTAAATCCAGATCTTCGTCAAGACTAATATAAAAAGGGGTAGACTATTAGACTCAACTTTTACATTAAAATAGATTTAAATAAATGTAGTTTTTCTGTTAAGAATATATGATAAAAATAGGGGTCTAGGATTGGTGCAAGTTGGAAAGATTAGACATCACATCTATATCGAACCATATGGCATACATATACATGCATTTTCTATAAAAAATAATACGTCATCATCGAAAACTCAAGACAAATGTTTGACTTGGAAGTGCTAGAGTGCTTAGCAACTGTGAGGTGGCTAGAAAATGACTGATATGTGTTTTTATCATCATTAACATTTTGCTATGGTCAAAATCCAATGATCAATATGATTACTCTTCTAGTATCTGATATATATTAAGAAAAATAGAATCACCAAAAATTAATTTCATATTTCCCTTACTTGTTTGAGGTTGATAAGTTGCTATATTTTTCATCTTACTATATGTATAAAAATAAATCAATATTTCCTCATATAAAAAATATAAACAAATATTTCTTAGTTTACCATCCTCGTAGATCTTCGACTTCCGCCACATGTTGTTGGAATTAGGGGAATCTTTCTCTCTTAAATTCATTTTTATATATTCTTAAGCTAAGAAGAAAACATGTCTTAATTGAGAAAAATGTTTCTACAGTACATTAAAATATAAAATTCACACTCTTATTGTTGTTAATGGTGTGTTTCTTATGTTATTATTTGTTTCTTTGGATGTGTGGTTTGATTTTGACTACAAATACACACATAATGATATAAGTATACACCACTTAGCTAAGCAAGAAGACTGTAGTCATTGAGTATCCACTTCAATGATGACACATTGGACTCAAACCCCTCTATTGAAATTTTTTAGATCCGCCACTCGAATCATTAACAAGATCAAACACTATAAGTTGTCATTATGAATATAGTTCACATCACATAACTTACTAAAAAACAATGAATCTAGAATTCACTAAACATGAATATACCTCCAAAATGTTTCTAATTTAGTTGCCAAATGCATCATTATATATCATATTGAGTTCAATCTTCATTATCATTAACTATTAAATTTAAAAATAGCATATGTCTAATTCAGTAAATTATAAGGTTAGGGTTGATCATTTATATAATGAGCTTAATTACCTCTAATACAAGCACAACCATTACACATATGTACAAGACTCATTCACTTTGAAATGAATAAAAGGCCCATAGATATGTTATATCCACAATTGTTGATATAACATCTAGAATAGCATTTCGTTTGTGAAGATCTATGTAAATAAAAAATGATGTTAATGGTTTGGAGATTTGACACAGAATTTACAACTAGCCTAGTTTTGAATATGAATTAAACCCTTCGCCAAATTGCTTCTTGGTCCTGATCGAGATTGATCGAGGACGGAAACGAAGGAGAGGATGAAGAAAAAAAAGTGTCTAATGTTAAATAAAAGAGGGGGGTAAAATGACATCCATGAAAGAAAGAGGAGGGAGTAGGTACGTGCATGAGAGATAGGAGAGTGAAAGTTAAGGACAGAGGAGAAAATAATGAGATTGTAAGTATTGCTGGCCAAAGAGGGTAGAACTCCCCCTATGACTCCATACTACACAAAGATTAGATGTGAGGAAGGTAGATACCATCTACAACTAGAATAATGTACCATACTTGAACAATGCACCATGGCACATATCATAATACTAACTCAAAAATCCTATGATAATTATACCCATGCTTAAAGAGAACTTAAGATGTAGGTAGCAACGTCAGCATATCCTCACGGATGAATATTGTACATAGAGGGTGTGAGACATTAGTCTAGCCGTCTTCTATAGATAGTGTAGTTCTTTGGAAATATATAAATTTCTTTCTTAACCTGTATATGTATGGGTTATAAGTGATTTCCTATTTGTAAGCCTTCTATATGTTTGTATCGAGTACATCATTTAGATACAAAAGATTTTTAGTTAGATTGACACTTATTGTAAAGTTTGCCCCCAATCCGGTCTCTGTCCACTTTAAAATAGACCCAATTCGTAATCATATCCTATATTTTTTTAAAAATTTGCAACCATCTAGAATATTAATTTTCAGTTTCCACATGGATTTTGGATTCAAAATGATTGAATCTAGTTTATCTGCTAGGTATTCAGTCTATTTTCACCTGCACGAGAATACTGGACCACAATACTAATATCACAAAGAGGTGGTGGTCTGTATTACACCACATGAGCCCGAATCTGCGTAAAATTGGAACAATTATCAGGTCTTTTTCTGCCGGTTTTTGGCTTCAGAAATAATATCTCCGAACTCATCCACCTTGATCCTTCTTATTATCTGGACCACAATAAAAAAATATCGCGGAAAGGTCGTCTGAATTAAATTATAGTTCTGATCTAATTATATTATCATAACTAATAACTTCAGTACAATATCTCGGAACTCGACCACCTTTATTTTTCTTATCGCGGTCAGATAATGAATTCCTAAAGTAACGTTTGCGCCATCCTCCGATCTGGAATCTCTCATCCCATCCAGAAAGGGCGTGAAGGGAATCCCGAATCCCCCTCTCATGCCGCCGTGGTAGCAGATATCCGCCCCCACTAGGGGAATATTCTTCATGTATATCATGCATACAGCAATAGATGCATTTCATCAACGAAATTCTAATTCCTTCCCTCAGCCAGTCAACCTTATCTTCATCGTCTATCGGAAAACAAACCCAGTTGCCCGCAACTGTTCTTATCTTGCCCCTCCGCCCATATTTTTAATTCTAGAAATATACCATACTCCTTTTATCCTCACCCCAGTCTGCTCATTTTGATAAGTTTTAGAATATTGCAGGGAATGTGTGGCTCAGATTTATCCAAAAAGTTGTTGCGGATGTTGTACCGATATGATATGAGGATGTGACGAAACTTATTACGAAAGCGTTACCGACAAATGTATAAGCTCAAAGAAGAAACACCAGATTTAACGTGGCAAACTCTCCTCAAGACAAAAAGAGAAAAATCACGTGGCAATACCAGCCAACAAACACTATATAATTAAAATTACAACTCACACTGTCTGAATTTAATTACTCTTAAATCCATGTAGCCCTCCCCACTCGAAAATAAAGATCAGGAAGAAGAGAATTACACCCATGTGTACAAAACCTTCATCTTTCCTTAATCTTCTCACGAGGTCGTTGTCATTGCTGGGGACTACTTGATGCCGCTATGACCGCTGACTGGGTCAGACTGTTGCCACTATGTCAACACTTTGTCTGTAAATGCCAACTGCTACTTTATTTTAAGGTAAAGTCGCCGACCCTCTCTTATCAACTAAGAGAGCTGCTCTGTCAGTGCACCCAATATGCCACCGAATGTCAATCGCTACTTTGCTTCAAGGTAAAGTCACTAACTCTCTCTCATTCAACTAAGATAGCTCCTCCAATTGTTCATGTCCTCTGACACCCTCTACCACAAAAGACACCAACAAATAACTGGAGAGATCACACCTCAACCGGTGGGAAGATCTCAATGCCCCTCAAGGACCTCTATTTATAGGCCTCCATGACATGTAGTTTGTAATTAAGATTTCTTATTTAACTCAGAGTCCAACTCTATGTTGCACGTAGGAAACCACCATCTTCTTTTCCTTTTAAATTTGACTTGTATTATGATCCGTAGCACAAACCAACTCCTACTCAAGTTCAAATCTAATTAGACATAGACCAGATCCTTTTCCTATTCCCAACAAAAAAATTCAAATATTTTTTTTCTTTTAAAATCTTTCGTTACTTTCCATAATTAAAAGTTTAAAACCGACCGAACCAAACATGCTCCAAGTGAAGAAATGAATGGTGGTAAGGTCATCGTTTATAACCCACTCATTATGATATAGTCGAGCTCATCTTGATTAATTCAGTTGTTAATCTGAAATATGATTTGCAAATCTTATGAAAATCTACCACTTCCTCGACACGATTGATTTTCGAATCTTTACTATATATGAAAGCCCGTTGGGGGTTTTCTGTGCAATTTTTCACACTCATTTTTCTTAATTACGAACAGGTCCTTCTATATGTCATATAACATTGTATGTTTGTTTTGCAATTTTCACGGCCTTATGTAAGAGCTTTCGTCTAGTCGTCTCTCGATTCTTCCCGTTGGGGGTTTTCTGTGCAATTTTTCACACTTATTTTTCTTAATTACGAACAGGTCCTTCTATATGTCATATAACATTGTATGTTTGTTTTGCAATTTTCACGGCCTTATGTAAGAGCTTTCGTCTGGTCGTCTCTCGATTCTTCTCAGTTTTTCTTCTGCTCGCCGAATACTACCAAGACCTGGCTGCAGTGGATGCGGCTCCGGCAGCGGTCGTTGCACTATCCTCGTCCCATCCGCTAGCCGCCGTTTTGTACAGGAGTTCCGGTTACTCGCCGCCCTCTTCTTCCTACCCTCAGGGCTGGACGGCTGCTCCGGGCAGCAGTTGGGTGACAAAATTGTGGTTCGTTGTTCTCGTGAGCGTCGTCATCGTTCTGCTTCGCTGGGGTCGTCTCTGCGCCTGCTAGGTTTCTAAATGGCAATGGAGGTCGGCTGTCCCGTTGGGGATGTGTGGAGAAAGAAGCGAAAAGACTCTTCTATTGCTACCATGAGGTATCTTTGCTCTGCGTTTAATAGACATATTGTTTTTCTCTTCTATTTTCGTCTATTCTGTGTTTCTATGTGTTTCTTCGTCCCTCAATCCTATGGATTTGTTATTGCTCCTGCATTCTAGCTCAGCCCAACCTTTGGATTGGATTGTCCGTGCCTAATTCTGTTAGTTGTCGTAGACGCTTTTGGCCATGACATTGAAAATCGTAAGACGAAAGACTCCTCTTTTTCTAAATTTATTCCTCTTATTGTCGATTGATCTCCGGTATACGAAAGACATCTCCAGTATACGAGAGTCTAGGAGAAGCGAAGAACCATAAGAAGCCAAATTCAAAGCTGCCACAACTGTGTAAGTGACCCCTTGCCGTGTTTAGTCAAGTAGACCAGTTGCGAGCTTGGCATCAGGCAAGATATCAAGATACTGACCAACGCCTTTTTGGCACCCCTTTCAGTTTCGAGGTCCATATACAAGTGAGCACTGTAACCCTAGAGAAATCAATTTTGTACACCCGCAGTTTGGTTTGTTCGGTCCTGTGTTCCTGTGAATGCATGTCGGCATGGGCAGTGTCTTTGGCTTCACTGATTATTTGAGACACTCACTCTCTATCTTCTGTGGCCTTCTGTTCAGTGGTCTCCCTTGCTTCCCCAATCTTCTTTTTTGGGAACCAATTTTCTATGATTTCACATGTGATTGTTCAGACTGACGACACTGTGGTAGTAGAATTCATTGTCGCTACAGAACCCATTGTATGAGAATCCCGTCAGTTCATAAATGATCGCTTTTCTCTTTTCTCCAGGGTATACAAGAACCTATTGCAGTCGCTACAATGTTGTTATTTTTCGCCACAGTCCACCAGGTACATGCTTCTCTATCAAAGCCCCCATCTGTTTTGCTCTGTCATGGTAAAACCAATTGGTGAAAGCTAAAGATGCAATTTCCGTTACTTTGGTCTCAGTTGAAAAAGAATGTGGATGATGTTTTACTCTTTGCCATCGAGTAACCATCCGAACAGGAAAGGTTCAAAGTAGGAACAGGGAACCGCTTGTGGCGTTGGCTGAAGAAGCTTGCAGCCATTACTTCATGGAAATACAAAGAAAGCTAATATGTAAGAAACAATAAAGAAAGTTGAAGTATTTATCCAGTTTTATATATTCGTTTCAAGGGTTTAATGTGGATATTATTCTCTACACCATGGTGGCGTCTCCAATGCCTCCACTTTAAAATACTTGAAGTAGTGGTGTTAGTTCTCTTTGTTAAGTTTCTTTGATGCAGTGTAGTTAACCATCTTTTTTTACAATTATTTATTGTAACAAAATGCAACTCTATTTCCAGTTATGCATCTATTTATCCATGATGCTTAGACCAGCCTTGAGCTAATTTGGCAAACTGGCATACTCCGTTTCTATGGTTGAACGTCTCCCAATCATCACAATATGTGATTGTTTCACCATCCGATCAGGTCGACAAATCTGATATAATTTCATTTTTATCAACTATTCTATTTTATTATCACATGTGTAATTATCTCTCACTTTGCTAACTAAATGAACAAGTGAACCCACTAACCCTTCAAGTGCCAGACAGTTTCATGTGGTGCTTCAGTTTAGTCGCATGGTGGCATCAATCTCGAGTTAATTGGTCTCATTCTTGCTATAAGACACAGTGCAATGTCTTCGTTGTCATTTCCTTTTCTACTTGAACTACCGTATATACTCTGTTACCTCTCTACTATAAGGGTGATTTTATTAATTAATATACTACTATGATAGGCTAATCAATAAGAAGAAAAGAATGAAGGGCTCATCAAGTTATGTAATCAAATTCCTAAAGGTCTGCCATTGTTTGAACCTTTGAGGAAGGTTGTTGGATCTATACTTCCTCTTATTTGTACATGGTTGATAAGTCTTAGAAAGTTCTAATTTATATTTTATGGTCTTGAGGGGCGCTTCTGCCTCATAAAAATCACAACATTTTTTTCTTGATTGCCCTTTTCAGCTTTTATGTTTCTCTTTCTTTGATTGTAATATGAAGGCAGATTGAGATTTATGGCCTTAAAGATCTTATGGAATCACTATCACATTTTTTTCCTTTTCATTGTCAAGGCCATTCTAAACATTAGATACACCCTCTTCTACATATTTAGACTTCCTTTTGTTCTTTGAATCCTTATTTTTTGTTACTGAGACCTCCTTGACATTTGAAATCTTCTGAAGTGGCGACACATGTGTTATCCTATTTTCAGACAATGCAAATATATTTTTAGGTGTCCTAAAAGAAATATTATTAGAACTCTTAGAAAGGTTACTTAATAGCATGCTCCAAGAACTTAAAAATATATATACATATTATACCATTTAATACATTTTCAGGAATTATTAGAAACACATACTTTCTATTGAATTTTATCTTAATCAACAACATGTGCCAAAATTTTCAATCATTTGATCTTTTCATTTTAAATTAGTATGACAACTAAATCTATGGAAGAGCTTATATAGAGAAATTCATTTTAATAGAAGAAGAGGAAGGCCAAGATTAACACGAGAAAAGCTTATAAAGAGAGATTTTAAATATCTACATCTTGACCAGAATATGGCCCATGATAGAGCTGAATGGAAACGAAGTATCCATGTAGCTGACCCCAAAATAGTTGGGATTGAGGCTTAGATGATGATGATATCAACTAAATCAATTATTTGTAGAAACATAAAATTTTCAGTTGTCTCATGGTTTCTAAATGCATCTTGATTGACTCCTTTCTAACTACTCTATCTGCCCTTATTTGTGAAGTCGTGCTCTGTCCATACTCCATCTAGGGGTAGCAGGTACATAGTGATATAAAGCATGGGATTGCATGCTGATTTCTACATTCCTGATTTCTACATTCATGACCATTGTATGGTAGTTATTATCATCAATATTAATATCAAACTAAAACTTTATTACAACTCCAATTCACATCTGGAAACACTATAACCTCAACCAATGCTCTGTCGCTAACTACCTTTTATAGTGACAAGGAGTTCATGATAGTTGCAATACAATTCATTTTTATTTATTAGTTAGTCCAATACTTTGTTACGTTTGGCATTTCACTATGTTGTTGGTTAGTCATTCATGAGTTAGAATAATATTTTATAGACTAAGTTTTACATTGATTTTTTACGTACTGAAATATTTTTGAATGTTTGTATAGTCAATAGAAATTCACAACAACAACTCAATAAGTTACTAAAATATTTTTATATGCTCATGTTGTTGTTACAAATTTACAACAGTAACTCAATAACATATGTGTAGTCATCTATAAACTCTATTTGCTATGCTAATCAAACATATATCCAATATTATATTTTGTATATGAATGTTTCATAGTTCCACAACATGCCATTTCATAATAAAAAAGAAAGACCACATATATCCATTGAAACCGCTCAACACCAGCTTCAATATTTCATTTACCTCATTATATGGAGTACGGTATGAGAATGTCAATTAAATGGATGTATGGTGTATGTCTTGAAGATTTTGATTCTACTAAAATTGATTGATTTTAATAATCTTCTGTATTCATTTTACTTGCAGGAAGTATATACACCATTGACATAAAATGATCATGATAGCTGATGAAGAAGATCAAGGCTCTTGGGGAAAGAAATCCATGAAGAAAAACAACACATGAAAACAATGTCAAGATCTTTTATGAAGACTGATCTGTTGATCCTTTCTGTTTTGTTTTATGAAAAAAAATCTCAGAACTCACACTATTCCATTTTGTGTAAGAAAACAAGTATGTATTGGCGTCACACCTAATTTAATAGTTCAAACTATTTTGACATATACTCCAAGCTACTGCTCTCATCCTATGAGAAACTTATTAAGTGTACTGAAATTCTGTTATTATTTGTATAAATCTTTTTTGCCTCCTAAACATGCACTACAAATTTTCGTATGTACAATACTTACTTCCGTTATGTTTTAGATTACAAGTTAGCCTCCAGATTTTTTATCTTCTGCTTTTCTATAAACCAACAGTTTATGTTGCATGCTATTTGTATGTAATTTATTCTGAATTGAAAGCATACATATAGTTTTGTTTTTCTTTTGCTTCTGTTTAAACTATAATTTATGTGTGATTCTCCAGCCCGTGCATAGCACGGGTTTCTGCCTAGTATTGCTTATAAACCGGGCCCGGAGCCCACAAACAAAATAAAGTCACATTTCATAAAACAACAGTTCCGTTTGATTCCATGGAAGGTTTGATTTCATTCTATGGTCACATTGGCGGCATATCAACTAGGGAGGACTAATGCCATTCCCTACGACGCAGTTACATCTGTTGAGAAACATTACGAAAGTCAAATATCATTGCTGAGAAGTCTATTGATAGTTACCACTACTTGTTATCATAGCAGATATATGCTTCATTTGGCAAAGCGGCGGCGATTGTCGGGCAACAATTAAATATTGTCAGGCAAGAGCGGTCAGTCTGCAACTACTATTACCAAACTCCCGGCCGACCACTGTAGACTATATACTGTTTTTGTATTTAATGCAGCGGAGGCAGCGTTTGCTTATATAATTTTTTTACCGGAAAAAAATCGAAAAAAATCACATAGTGATCCATCTCATAGTACTGGAAAAATGACTTACCAAACACTTTGTCAAAAGTTACGTATAGTGTATTGCCTAGAGAAACAAAATTAAACTCCTAGTGTAAGTCAATAAGAAATAACATTGTTTAAAATCAATAAATTAGAGAGTAAACAATTTCAACCATACCCAATGATTACTGCTGATAGAATGTCTTTTCGTAGAAAATATTGACAACAACCGTAGCTATAAATCGTCGTCGTGTATTAGTTATCCTTACAACCATGATTTGTTTCGTCTTATGATTATCTTGTTCTTGGTTCACATGGACTACTTATTTAGTATAGTTATTTGATAGAATGAATTCCTTAAAAGTAAGCGAACAATTATTTGATCTTCAAGAACAATCAACGCAATACAATTGAAGAAAAATATTGCTTGAAGTATAACACGCAAACTCTAGATCATGAAGGGAAGATGTATCTATAGATAAATATCTTTAACATGTATTTCACCACTCTTGTACATGTGCTTGTCAGCAGTCTATCTCCTAGATTCAACAACAAGACCCACATGGAAGGAGACATCACTCACTTCACAAGTGACCGGTGTGGGGCTAAAGTTAAAGATGGTCCTAAAACACAAAAAAAAATGAGGGATGTATGCATAACATACGTTAATGAGGTTTAACCACTCATGATGTAGGTGAAAAATATTAAATTACAACTGGACATGGCCATTGCCTTGAAAAATGAATGATACAATAACAAAATTCAACAAAGATGTTGATTACTAGGGTCGATCCTATCATATTTACCCACCTTCAGGTTAATAATCTTCTTCTCTTCATTGGTTGATCAAACTCCAAGGTCAATTGACATCAACCATCAAGGTGGCAGGTCGATCACTCTCGCTCCCATTAAAGGTTACTTTTTCACAATAGCTCCTCTCTTGAGGTAGCAACTATTTGAATTGCTAATGAGAGACTGAATGGTTAAGTGAAATGGGTGATCACTCTCGAGACCAGTCAGTTTCGCTGGGTCTTTGACTTGGGGGAGCAATGCACATGCTTGCTGGTCAAAGTCAGGATGCCTTAAACGTGAAGCCAAAGAGTCCTATTTATAAGTACTAGCAGAGTTTATCGAGTGCTAATTGGTCCATGTGGCAGTCTAGCACTCAATGTTGACTATCAATGTCCATGCTCGATCTCCTAAGGTCGACACTTTGTGGGTCGTTTGATAGTCTTGATACTTGTAAATTTCTAGCTTCAACTTGTCTATTTAGATACTGATAGGCTATTGCTGAGGCTATCAACCTTAATGGCTCAGTTGGTAACCTTTGATCAACCTTTGTGGTAGTTTGATCAATGAAGCTCGATTGAAGTTGATCAAGGCATGCAATTCTTTGATTGAGCATAGACATCAATCACCATGACCAACTTGTTGATCGATTGACCAATGTTGATCATCTTGATGATTGATTGTTGATGTTCGATTGAATGTCCTTGATTGTTTATAGAAGTTGGTTGACTTAGATCTTGAAAAAAAGTAATAGACTTGTCTTAAATATAGTCAGATTCATGTAGTTTCAAAGAATAATAGATCAGAAGAGTGTTTATAAATCTTGTATCAAAATAGTGAATATACAAGTACTCTATTAATAACTCAGATTGAATTTGAGGAAAATAAAACATAAAAAACCACATATTTACATGTTATCACCCCGACCCACCCCCAATTTAGCATCTATCTTGTCCTCAAGCCTGTCATTAAAACCAAGATTTTGAGATAAACAAGTTAGGTAATACAAGAAGTAGAAATTGGATTAATGATAATGCCTTTATGATAGTCTCTTATCAAGATTGTCTACAAATTCTCACACCACTCTTCCATCTAAAAGCATCATATTTCCATGAGTTGCATGATCTCCTGGCTTTCATTTCTTATTGTTTTAGTGAAACTTAGCTCAAGCACTACCTCATGTTTCATAATTCCCTTCTAAAGTAGCTTTGACTCTAAACTTTGACTATCAAGAAAGGTTGAAAGTGGATAGGTAGGATTAAGGCTGATAGGTATCCCGTGCACTTCTTTGAATCATTCAACAATAGGTCCATTTAGCAGGAAAGTGGTATGACAGTCCAAGCCAATTAGGCTAAGAGTAGTGATAGAACATCCTATGTACCACCATCTCAGATTGCTACAAATTTAAAGAACACCATTAAAGATAAGCGTTGTGTATTATTGGCTTTAGAGTTACAGAAAAATGGCATATCTGCATTCTGGAGCACACCAATACATCCTTTAGATAATTTCTTTGCCTTCAAGCAGGGCTCAACTCTCATATTTTTTTAACACTCTACCTTTTTATTCCTCACTCTTTTTGGGATCATTCGAGATATGGTTGCAGTATTGGAGAGGAGGTAACTCTTTCCTAGTGTAGGAGTGTGCTTCTTTCATAGGTAATGAGTGTATATTGTTTTTGACTAGCCCACGAAAAGACCTTTTGATGACATTTTTAGGGCTAGAATCAATTTAGTGAAGTTTGCAATATCTTGCTAGGTTAATGGAGTAAAACATGATCATTCTTTATAGAATAATATACATGGTCCTATCTTGTTTTCTCTTAAGAAAAATTGCATAGATATAACCTTAAGAACACCTAAATATAGTTTTATGAGTGTTAACACCCATCCTTTTTGCATTTAGATTGAATATAAAATTTAGCTAAGCAATGAAAAGTGATAAAGGAAACTAAATTATACCTCTCACCTAGTTACACACGTGACACAACTTAACTGTGCATGCAAAATGCAAGTGTACACATCTTGTAATATAGGCCCTGTGAGGCCCAAGTCGAACTCAGTGAAACAATTGTCCAAAGACTAGTTCTAACTATAGTTTGATCAGCTAGGCCGATGAAAATTGATTGGGTTGGTTGTTTTGAATAGAAACAAGAAATTAAAAATGGAGAATAAAATTAGTTTGGTTTTATGATGACGAATTCCTCAGAACACAGTTTCACTAAGGGTGAAGCTGTATTTGCCTTCTTATTACTGGTACAAATTTCCTCTTAAATTTGAATAAGGAGCATGTAGTTAGAAACTACCCACTTTCACAGTGTAATTCCCCTACCTAATCTAAAGCCAATTCCATTCTCATAGTAATTGATTCATGAGTTAGGTGATTTTGGTTTAACTCTGGGTAATCTCTTCCCATTTATGCCCCACCTTTATCAAGGGACGCCGATAAATAGGTGAATCTATGTGTTTCTAACCTTTAATCCCCTTTTCAGTAGTAATCAAGGATCTAATACGCTAACTGTGGTGATCAGGCATAATAAGGTCATTCAATTTCCATAGATTCATATTCAAATAGTAAGAGAATATCTATATCAATAATGGAATTTAGATATAGTGCATCTCTGGGCTACTCTTAGGTCGTAAGGAACAAGGGGTTGAGCCCCACATGGTTTCTGCAATCGAAAACTTGACAGAGAAGAGGAAAAATGTGGAAAACATCGAATAAAGTATGTTAACCCATAGAGAAAAGTAACTTTGGAGAATCCTCTTTAGTTCACGGGTGTTCTGTTGTCTCTCGGCTGCAAAACGGTCCACCAGAAGTGCTAGAATTTCTCCTAGATGTGACCTTTAGTTCTGGTCTCTTCTCCTCCATCTCTCTGGTCTTGAGCAATAGACTACAATGTGATAATTAGGTTTGGCCATCCTCCCACGTAGTCATAGCATGACTATTTCCTGTGAAATAACACTAGCCATCGGATCATATCACTGCTCTTGATCTTGCCTACGCGGACAGTCTTGGTAGTATTAGGTCATTAGGGTTCTTCAAATGCACGCTCTCTCAGTACAATCGAGTTGAGTTGATAGTACTGACTCTTCAAGGGGGTCATGCGTCTGATGCTATATCGGTACTACCAAATTTTGTGCTAGTGTACTGAGTTTTTGCGATTCATCGAGGATTCTATTGATGGTGATTTGGTACTACCGAGTTGAGTGTCAGTAGTACCAAGTCTGTGCGTTTCACTTGGCTGTTTTACCGATGAGAAATCAATACTACTGAGTATGGACTCGGTAATATCGAGTCTGTATGCTTGGTGTGTACCTGAAACATAGCCAAAACCATGTCTTAGTCCTCAGATTTATGAAATTCGATTAAAATTCAATAAAAATACATAAATTGATGCATTTAAATGAAATAGGCTATTCATAAGAGTTTGTGCATAAAATCTCATGAAAATAACAAATACATGCACAAAACTAAGGGAAAACATGCCTGTAAAATGACTAAATATCTGTGCATCAAACTCCCCTAAGATAAAATCTTGCCCGTCCTCGAGCAACATACTCTCAGATCTATCTGAGACAAGTCAAAAAAATGACATACTACATGAATTCTCATATCAACCACCTTGACATAACCATCTCAAACCAGACCTACTGATCACTGAACTGGTAACTGCTCTGAAGCAACCACAAAATTTCCATAAAAGACATATGTCCCTTAGTTAATGAAACACTGCCAGAAAAGTAGTTAACATATTAAACTAATCAAGCCTACACTTGGTGCATTATGGATTTCCTATCTACATTGCTATTTTCCCTAACTACCATCTACATGGAAGTCATCCTCCTGATAAACATGAAGTGAGGGGAAAATCATATAAGTGGCCTACCGATAAGAGCAATGGGTGGTACATGATAGGTGGTTATGAAGATTCACAAGGACATCTGAATCACTATGCAAGCATTAAAGTATGATGAACCTATATGATGAGGATGAACGAGTTATGAATCCTAATGCATGGATAAATGGGTGGCATGATGTATGTACTCAACATCTCATACAATGAAATTGAACCAAATGGAGAAAAATCAAGGGCATTATGAAGATGTTTTGAAACTTTTTTTAAAGAAAAAAAACACATCCTTTCTCCCCCTTTAACAATGACACAAACTCTTTTTTTTAAGGTTTGACCTTCTACATGATTGGCCTTATTCCCCTAAATACATTCATGAAATTTCTCATATATTTCTGAGGGTATAGATGTGTATGGGATCTGCATAAATATTTTTCAAGTCATAATGCCTTGAAGAATGAATTATGAATGCATGCAATCTACATGTACAAATTTGTATTATGGGACTAAATGATATGCATATGAATTGTTCATGCATATTTTTTTAACTAATGCAAAGGAAAATGACTAACTATAATGTTCCCTACAATGCCATGTAATGTAATGAAAAAGAAATGATTCAGTGTACTTGACCATCTTAAGGTGATGGAAATTATGAATATGAAGTGGATGAAATCACATAACTAAGAGATTAATCCTTCAAAGATTAATATGTGTCCCTTTCTAAAGACCTATGTACAGGGTAACCGTAGGAGTTCCTTCTTAAATTTCAATTTAAGGCCACATTACCGATTTGATCAGTTCAGGCTCAAACACCTTCATCCTTCACTTTTCATGGATGTTTGAGAGATTATTCATATCCCATGTCCTAAAGATGACTAACCCATACACTTCCTCAAGGTGTGACTCAAAAGATTTGCAATAAAGCTTAACTTCTCCATTAAAAGCAAACAATTCATTTTTTTTCTTTAAAAGACCTAGAGGCAAATTCTACAGAGACCCATGCATTTACTAATCCAATTTTTACATGAGATAGTTGTGGATTCTCTAATAACATAAATATAAGAAAAACAAAAAAAAGATAAAAATGCACACTAAAAAAAACTAAGATAGTGGCTGTTCCAGCACCCCCCAAGCTTGAATATGACTATGTCCACATGGTCAACATTCCAACTTAAGAGGTGGAACATGAGTACCCTAATCAATCGTATGGCGGTGGCTGCTGATAGTGTGGCATGGTAGGATCATGTGGAGGAAATGTTCCCTGAAAATTGGGATCATATGAAGGCATCGATGGCAACTGCTGGTACCCTCCAAAGTACCCTTGGCTCCAATGGTGGTCGTAGAAAGGCTGCTGGTACTGCTAAATGCGTTGGAGGTGAGTGTGAACATTCTCTTGGTTGGCCAAGAGAAGATGATCATTCTTGTAGATCACCTACTAGTTCACGTAGAGTCTTCCTTGGATGTCTTGTATACCTGCCAAAGTAACCTACTGCTGTTGCTGACCTGTATGGATGTCCTGAATCATCCCATACATGCCCATCATGTCGAAAGTGTCATGCTCATCCTGGGATGGTGGAGGGGCTGAGGAAATCGAGCCAATGTATCTCCGTGGTCGCTTGCACGGTGTAGGTCAGTGAGTGATAGGGATGGTGTCCACCTCCTGCACTTCATCATCATCTTTTGCCTGCTGTTCGGGCTCATCTGTGGCTTCCTTTGCGGATGCATCAATGTCGTCATCATCTAATGGCCACCGCAAATGCTCGACTCCTAGCTGACAGAAGACTGGGTCAGGGAGTGACCACTCCCTGTACCGACCACCCACTTTGCAACTAGCGTACACAGTGTTGAAGTGGACAATAAGGAGACCTGCCTTCTTGAAATGAGTGAGATCCAAATACTTGGGTCCCGCTGGCTATAGAGTGGAGAGGTCCAATCATAGATGTAGAGCAATGGGGTAATGAGACCCCCAAACATAATTGGAGCTTTCCTGGCCTCCGATCGTGAAACAAACATGACATGCATGAGGAAGAAAGCTTCGAAGTTGACTGGATCCCCCTTGAGAAGCTGGTGGAGGAAGAAAAGATCATCACATTTCCTTGGCCCTGAATGGAACGACCAAGGATAGTGTTGGTGATAATGTGGTGGAGGATGTGAGCAAATGGGTGCTCAATGTCAGTGATGGAGTTGACGTGCCAACTGATGCGATATCCCTCTGGAACCTCGGTGAAGCACTCCCAGGTGGTGTCGTAGTTCCATCCTAGGGGAGGTGAGCAGTCTGGCATGTGTGTCCAGTTGAAAATTTGGTTGAATTCACAGAGGGTGAAAGAGTAGTTGTTGTTGTAGAGGTAGAATTCGACCTTTCCTTCCCACCATTCTCTACCCATCTACTACTCCATGGAAACGAGCACATTGAGAGACACCATGAACTCATAGACAAGCTCCTGGTCTATGAACTACCCACTAAAGAAGGGGTCCTCTACCTTGATCTCTTGTCTATCGTGCACCCAACGCATGTACTTGGTGAAGCCTAGGATCTCAATGAGGTATCCATCACCATATCATGTGCGCACTATCTTCCATGTCAGCAACTCCTTGTAGATCTTCCAGACCTCTAGAGTTGGATGGTGAAGGCAGTTTGGTCGAGGGGCCAAGTCACCCTGCTCAGTTGATGAAGAAGCACCCCTTTGTGGGGCCATTCGAACCTTGGAAGAATGAGGAAGGGGAAGATGAGAGCTCAAAGAAGATCTTCAGTGATCAATGCAGTAGTTCTCGTAGCTACTCTGGAGAGGAGATTGAAGGTGTGAATAAAAATGAAAATATCTTCCCCTTATATAGCCCCTGGATCGCCATGGCCGTGCAAAGTCAGTACTACTGAAATAAGTCAGTAGTACCGAGATGCTGAGAAGAATCTGACACTCGATGGCTGACATTGCATGATGTTTGAGGCATGGATCATCTTAGAGTCAGTACTACAAACACAACTCAGTAGTACCGAGTTGTGGCGAGGATTGGTAGTACCGACTACTCGATGTAGCACATCTGGCCGTCTGGTTGTTTTCCCGCTTTCCTCAAAAATATTGAAAGTCGACACCATTGAGTCAAGTCGGTAGTATTGAGTTGTTGATATTTTCTCGATCATTTCGAGAAAGTGTCTCGGTGCACCGAACCTGGGACCTTTCAGAAGTTGGTAGTATCGACTGATGTGTCGGAGTATCGAGTCTTTATTAGGTAGGCACTTGGAAATCTTCAAAAACTCGGTGGTACCGAGTACGGTCTCTGTAGTACCGAGATAATCGATAGTTCGTCCCTTTTCTACTAACCTCATCTCGGTAGTACCGAGTGGGAACTCAGTACTACTGAGATTTTCTCCCTTTTGTGTTCAATTCGTCTAAGCCAAATTCGGTGCTATCGAGTATAAACTTGGTAGTACTGACCCTGTTCAACCTGCACACTTACACAAAATAGATCAATGTACCTTTTTTTTATCAAGAAAAAATATAAAATGACAAATATGGAAACATAAGCAATGAAAAGACCTAACAAACAAAAAATAACAACAATAAAGTTGGGTTGCCTCCCAACAAGAACCCTTGTTTAATGTCTTAGGCTCGACTCAAGAACACCTCTAATCCTCCTCAAGCCTGAAGAGCTTGAGTTCCTCTACTCCTTTCTCAATCTCTACCCCATAGTAGTGCTTCAACTACTGGCCATTAACAAGGAATGATGCAGATCCTTCTCCAATCTTCACCACTCCATGGGGAATAACCTCTAAAATTTCATAGGGTCCACTCCGCCTAGACCTTAATTTACCTGGATGCAATTTAAGTCTAGAATTAAAAAGTAACACCTTCTTCCCCGGAGTAAACCCCCTTTGTAGAATGTGTCTATCATGAATCTTCTTTGTCCTATCCTTATAGATCTTGACATTTTCATAGGAATTCATCCCCAACTCATCCAACTCATTCAACTCCAACATTCTATGTTTCCCAACTTCATCTATATTTAAGTTCAATCTTCTTAGCACCCATCTAGCCTTATGCTCCAATTCTATAGCTAGGTGACAAGCATGCCCATAAACCAATCTAAAAGTTGTAGTCCCTATAGGTGATTTATAGGCTATCCTGTATGCCCATAGTGTGTCATTAAGGAGCATGCTCCAATTTGTCCTATTTATTGAGACTGTCCTTTCTAAAATCTTCTTAATTTCTCTATTGGACACCTCAACTTGGCTCTATGTTTGTGGGAGATAAGGAGTACCCACTTGGTGCTTTACCCCATATTTAATCAATAAAGCTCCAAATTTTCTATTAGTAAAATGCGTCTCTCCGTCACTTATGATCATCCAAGGGACACCGAACCTGCAGAATATATTATCTTTGACAAATTTGCATACCACATGTACGTCATTGGTCTGGGTTGGAATTGCTTCCACCCATTTTGACACATAGTCAACGGAAAGTAAAATGTACATGTTTGGATTTGAAGACACAAATGGTCCCATGAAATCTATGCCCCATAAATCAAAAACTTCAACTTCTTGAAACACATTTAAGGGCATTTCGTGTCTTTTAGAAATGTTACCTGCACCTTGACATGAGTCACAACAACGAACATAGACATAAGAATCTTTAAACAAAGTCAACCAATAGAACCCACTCTCTAAGACCTTACCTACAGTTCTAGAACTAGCATTATGCCCTCTTGTGGGGAGTGAGTGACAATGCGATAAGATACTCTCATAATCACTCTCTAGTACACACTTTCTCAAAATGCCATCCCTACATTGCCTCAGCAAGATTGGGTCGTCCCTAATGTAATATCTCAAAGAATAGAAGAATTTCTTCTTCTCCTAGTAACCCCAATCCTGTGGCAGTATCCCACATGCCAGGTAGTTCACAGTCTCAGCATACCATGGGTCTGCTGCCTTGAGAGCAAAAAGTTTCTCATCTAAAAAACTCTTCCACAATAGGGATGTCCACATCCCTATAATCTACTCTCTCTAATCTAGAGAGATGATCTGCTACTACATTCTCAATACCTGCCTTGTCCTTCACTTCAATGTCAAATTCTTGCAAAAGTAGGATCCACCTGATCAATCTAGGCTTAGCATCTTTTTTTTGTAAAAGGTATTTAATGGAAGCATGATCAGTCCACACAATCACCTTCGCCCCCACTAAATATTGCCTAAATTTTTCAAAAGCAAACACAACAGGCAACAATTCTTTTTCAGTGGTAGTGTATTTTAATTGAGCATCATTGAAAGTCTTTCGACGCATAGTATATCACGGTAGGGACCTTGTCTTGGCACTGGCCTAATACGACACCCACTGCATAATCCAATGCATCACACATCAACTTAAACGACTTACTCCAATCTGGAGCTTGAACAAAAGGAGCTGAAATCAATTTTTCCTTAAGGACTTCAAAAGCTTTCATGCATTTATCGTCAAAACAAAACTCAACGTCCTTTTCTAATAATTCAAATAGGGGTTTTGCAATGTTTGAAAAATCTTTTATAAATCGGAGATAAAATCTAGCGTGACCTAGAAAACTCCTCACTCCCTTCACCGATGTCAGTGGAGGTAGCTTAGAAATAACCTCTATTTTTACTGAATCAACCTTCATTCCCCTATTGGACACCTTATGTCCCAAAACAATCCCCTCACTCATCATCATATGACATTTATCCCAATTAAGAATTAGGTGAGTGTCTTCACACCGCTGTAACACTTTATTGAGGTTATATAAACAATCTTCAAAAGACTCTCCATAAACTGAAAAATCATCCATGAACACTTCCAAGCACCGTTCCACCATGTCAAAAAAATGACAAACATACATCGTTGGAAGGTAGCAGGTGGATTACATAATCCAAACGACATCCATCTATAGGAAAAGATGTCACAGGGACATGTGAAGGTGGACTTCTCCTGATCCATAGGCTCGATAGAAATCTAATTATATCTGGAATATCTGTCGAGAAAACAAAAATGGGAACGACCAGCCAGTCGTTCCAAAATCTGATCGATACAGGGTAAAGGAAAGTGATCCTTTAACATAGAAGCATTCAAACGGTGATAATCTATACACACATGCCACCCCATGACTAACCTAGTCAGTATTAGTTCATTAGCAGAGTTAGTTGTCACAGTTATCCGTATTTTCTTAGGTACAACCTGTGTCAGACTTACCCATTTGGAATAAGATATTGCATAAATTATACCTGCTGACAAGAGCTTCACAAGTTCCTTCTTCACCACTTCCATCATAATTGGATTTAAGTACCACTATGGTTGAACTACTACTTTGGCTCCTTCTTCTAATCATATTTTGTGTTGGCATAGGCTGGGGGAGATGCCTCTAATGTCAGCCACAGACCACCTGAATGTTGCTCAGTGGTTCTTCAGTACTCCTAGAAGCTGAGCCTCCTCATCCTGGCTCAATGCTGATGAGATGATGACTGGGAGCTTCTCTTCTGCTGCCAAGAACACATACTTCAGATGCGGGGGTAGCGGTGTCAGCTTCAAATCAGGAGGATTCACAAATGAAGAGACCAAAGGTGCATGCAGTGGTCCTATATCCTCAAAGTGCCTGGTATAGTAGCACATGAGTGCTTTTAACATCAAAGCACATTCCTCCCAGGAGTTGTAATGGGAGTAGCCTCTCTCCACATTCAACAAGAACGCCTCCAGTGACAACTGTGGATGAACCTGTACGATTGAGTTAGCTTTAATTTCTTCAAATGTTGGTGGGCAGTCTACCTCCTCTTCATTCTCTGGATAGCGCATACCTTCTACTAAAGATACCACCTTAATATTTTCCATAATGTCCACTTCCAGTGTACCCTTATCCACTTTTGTCATGACTTGTGTCATACCTAAAAATGGTCTTCCCAAAAATAGCGACACTGGTCCCTCAATGTGCTTCAAACTATTGCATTGAGCTCCCTTCTCCTTTGACTTAGATACCTCAGGCATCCAGATTTCAAATCGGTCATCTTGGATACCCAGTGTCAATCTTCCTCTTCCCATCTCTAAGATCACATCTTCCATAGCTTGGAAAGGCCTCCCCAGTAGTTACTCATTTCCATGATCATCTTGCATCTCCATGACTTTAAAGTCAGCCGGGAACACAAACCTGTCTACCTTAACTAGAACATCTTCACATATCTCGTAGGGTCTAACCATCAAATTATCTTCCAGTTGTATTGTCATGCTGCTTTTTCTAGATTCTCTGAGGCCTAGCTTCTTGGATGTTGTCAAGGGTATGAGATTGATGTTGGCCCCTGAGTCACACAATGCCTCACCGAACTTGGTCTTTCCTATGAAACATGAGATATTGAAACAACCCATGTCTTATCATTTTGGTGGTAACGTTCCTAGAATGAACACACTCATCTGCTCCTTCAGCACCACCACATCAGTATCAACTATTCACCTCTTTTTGTTGATGATGTCCTTCAGAAATTTACCATAAGAATGTATTTTCTCAATGTCTTCAATTAATGGTAAATGGACTAATAATTTTATGAAGTTGTCCAGAAACTTCCTAAACTACTGATCTACCTTTCTAGACTTCACACTATTGGGGAAGGGAATTGGTACCGCCTTTGACCTTTGATGAGGTGGGACATAAGGCTTTGGTCTTGCCCTGGTCACTTCTGGTTGCTCTATCTCAGCTGCTCTATCTTCTTCACCTATTTTGGATCTCCACCACAACCGACTCCCCATTGTTTCTTGAATCTTTTATCTCCACTGGCTTGGGTTGACCTTTCTTGTCTCCACTAAGCATTTTTGTACCACTCCTCAGAAGTATGGAATTCACCTTTTGGTTTGTAGATGGAGCATCCGTGTTACCTGGGAAACCCTGTTTTCCATTGTTCTTCATTCCTACCATCTCTTCTACAATCTGTGAAATCTGAGTCTCTAAACTGCGGAATTAGCCATGTGGTTCTGTAGCTCTCTCTGCTACTGGTTGATCACCATGTCATTTTGTTTCACCAACTTCTTCAACAGATCTTGTATGTTTTCATCTTCAGACCCCTTGTTCTACTATTGTGCAATTCCTTGCTACCTTTCCTGGCTGGGATCCTGTTGAAAGTTGTTCGGATCCTTCCAGGAGAACTTTGGGTCCTTTCGCCAGGAGTACTCATTGTTCCTATACCCCTGTTGACACATATATTTGACCTATCCTTCCTCCTCATCTGACTAGTTCCCGTCCTTCTGACATAGCTTCTTGGTGATCACGTCTAGCTTTTCATTAAGAGCGTTGATCACCTTAGACTCTCCCACACTCTTAATTATCTATGGATGTTCTCTTTCTTCTCCCCAAGATTGATTCTTGGACATATTCTGTAGTATCTCATGACACTTGGATGGTTTATTGTTGAGAAAGAAACCCTTTCCTGCACTGTCCAATGTGGTATGCTCACCTTGATGTAGGCTGTAATAAAAGATTTTGACCTGATCTTCTAGCTCAATCCCATGATGTGGGACCTTCCACAGCATATGTTGAAATCTCTCCCAGGCCTCCGAGTAAGACTCCTCAACCTATTTCTTGAAGTTATAGATTTTCCTAACCATCTCGTTAGTCTTCTATGGTGGGAAGTAATGCTTAAAGAAGGCGTCTATCATCTTGTCCCATGTCCTAATTGATTCTCATTTCATATTGTAGAACCATGATTTTGCTTTATCTGCTAGGGATGAAGAAAATAGTTTTAAATAAATTACTATCAACGGGACCCTATAAATTTTTAGCATGTCACAACTCTCCACAAAACTGCTGATGTGAGCCATCGGGTCTTCAAAGTTGTGTCCATGGAATGCCTATGACTTGACCGGGGCTACCAATCCTGGATCAATCTCAAAACTACCCACATCAACTGCCTACCTTTTTATGGGGCCCAGTTGTGCCGTTAATGATGATGCTTTGATCTTCTCCCAGACAGTCTTCTCCTAAGCCATCTCTGATTGTTCAACTGGACTGGGTGTATCTATTGGAGGAGTGTTTGGTGTTCTAGGGGTTAATCCCTCTACCAAATTTCTGTATGCCTGAGCCTTATCTCTTAATGATGCGACTGTTGCACTACTCTAAGTGCAGTCTCTGTAGTCTGTACTATGCGTCTGCACCATAAACTATCACTTGAAAGAGATAATATAGGCGTAAGCACAAGAGATAGCACAAATAAAAAAATGATATTTGAAATTTCAGCCCAAAAAGAGTAAAAATAAAATTAGAAAGAAAAAAGGTGGCCTAGAGTGGCCAACTACAACACTCGTAGTGCTGGACAATTACTGCTTCCTCGACAACGGTGCCAAAAACTTGACATGACTTAACTGTGCATGCAAAACACAAGTGTACACATCTTGTAATATAGGCCCTCTAAGATGCGAGTCAAACTCAGGGAAACGGTTGTTCAAAGACTAGTACTAGCTACAGTTTGATCAGCTAGGTCGATGAAAATTGATTGGGTTGGTTGTTTTTAACAGAAACAAGAAATTAAAAATGGTGAATAAAATTGGTTTGGTTTTATGATGACAAATTTCTTAGAACACAATTTCACCATGGGTGACAATGTATCTGCCTTCTTATTACTGGTACAGATTTCCTCTTAAATTTGAAGAAGGAGCCTGTAGTTAGAAACTACCCACTTTCGTAGTGTAATTCCCATACCTAATCTAAAGCCAATTCCATTCTCATAGTAATTGATTCATTAGTTACGTGCTTTTGGTTTAACTCTGGGTAATCTCCTCCTATTTATGCCCCACCATTCTCAAGGGATATTGATAAATGAGTGAATCTGTGTGTTTCTAACCCTTAATCCCCTTTACAACAGTAATTACGGATCTAATACGCTAACTATGATGATCAAGCACAATAAGGTCATTAAATTTCCATAGATTCATATTCAAATAGTAAGAGAATATCTATATCAATAATGGAATTTAGATACAGTGCATCCCTGGGCTACTCCCGGGTCCTAAGGAACAAGGGATTTAGCCCCACATGGTTTCTACAATAAAAAACATGACAGAGAAGAGGAAAAATGTGGAAAACATCAAATAAACTATGTTAACCCCTAGAGTAAAGCAACTCTGGAGAATCCCCTTTGGTGCACAGGTGTTCTGCTATCTCTCAGCTGCAAAACAGTCCACCAGAAGTGGTGGAATTGCTCCTAGATGTGGCCTTTGGTCATGGTCTCTTCTCCTCCGTCTCTCTGGTCTTGAGCAACAGACTACAACGTGATAATTAGGTCTGGCCGTCCTCCCACATAGTCATAGCATGACTATTTCCTACGAAATAACACTAGTTGTCCGATCACATCACTACTCTTGATCTTGTCTGTTATGACCCGCATCGAGTTTATCCCGTAAGTAAGTTGTTCAGCATGTGTTTAGCTGATGTGTTAAGTTATAAGCCTGTTTTGTTAATAATGCTTAAAATGGACATGATATGTGTTTAGTGTGTTTTCTAGCTTCTAAGGTGTGTAAAATCTTACGCTTGAAATGTTGCCAGAGAAATCGTTCGAATCCGACCTTCGAGTCAAAAGTTGCATATTTTTGGGCTTCTAAGGACTCAATTGTAATTTTGTGAAAAGTTCGAAATTTGCGATATGGCCCCTAGGTTTTTCTTCCTTATCTTCCTTTCTCCCTTTTCTCGGTTCATTTCTCAGAACCGCAGAACGCAAGAAGCGTTCAACTCCTGCGAGAGAGAAAAAGAGAGAAAGAGAGGGAAAGAGAGAGGGAGCTGAGGAAGGAAGCTCTGGAGCGTCGTTCTGCTCCAGTTAGTTATGGTAGATCGTCCCTTTCCTCTGCAGATCATCTTCTCCGTCGAATTGAATCAAGTTCGCAGCTGGAGCTGCGTTTGTGAAGAAAACGGCCAAAGAATTGGGGTGCACAGTGCAGCCCCTGTTCGTTTTCTTGCTCCTTTCAGGTACGGTTTAGTCGTGTGGATCGTTTGTGATCGTTTGGTGTTGTTTGCGCGAAGTTTGCCCGTCGATTCGTAAGAAATCGACTTCTGCAGGTCATTTTTCTGTTCTGTCTGTGCGCGGTTCGGCCGAGTTTCCAAATCGGTCGGCCGAGTTCTTAATTGGGGCTTTTGTACAACGTTTTCCGGATCGGCCGAGTTTCGTCTTGGATCGGCCGAGTTTCCTGAATTAGATATGCGAACAGGGATTTGGTCGGCCGAGTTTGGTTCTGATCGGCCGAGTTTCCTTTGTAGGTTTTTCAAGCGGTGAGTTTGTCGGCCGAGTTTGGTCGGCCGAGTTTCAGGATCTGGGAAGTGATCGGCCGAGTTTCATAGTGTTCGGCCGAGTTTCAAGTGGTGAGTGGCAATTCATTTAGAAATCATTATTTAACTCATTTTAAATGTCTGATTGCTTCAGTGATAGTTTAATAAGATTATTTGGACTAGAATTGTGTAATAAGAACGATGAGAAAGAGGAAATTTTGTGTTTACAGTTATAATGTGTTATTTATGGTATTTGTTAATCAAGTATAGACTTAGATGCCCTAACACCGTAGAACCCCTAAGTGGTATCTGCAGCTTTGGGGTGAAACTCGTGTTGCAACATCATCCGTGCGTGTGTCGCGGACAAACGAGGAAAGAGAAAAAAAAGGGCAGTGTCCAACATCAATTGTGCTTGTGTCACAATGGCACTGCGGTTTCACCAGAAAACACGGTTATCTAACACCATTCGTGCGGAGTCGCGAAGGTAACCCTGTGACCCTCCGCCTGTGTGCTCAGGTTAGTAGGAGGAGTCGAGAGAGCACTCGGAGTAGTGCATTGAGGCCGGAGAGCCTGTAGGCCGGAGAGCCTGTGGTCCTGTGGCAGAACGGGGCTGGCGTCAGACTTAGCATTCCCGGGTGTGTCGCTAAGTCTTGTACGGTGGGGCCGTAGCATGAATTTGCTATGGATCTTTATATGCAGAGTACACTGCATATATTTAGGGCATAATAATAAAATGAATAAGAAATCATTTAGGATCACAGTAAATTTATATAACTGTTTAGTTACCTGAAATACCTGATGACGCATAGAAATGTGATTATTATCTGTACATCTGCTATGTCAATTGAACTGCTCTGCTTGAACTGTATATCTATTAATTTCATTTAATAAACCTGACGAGTTGTTTATTGATAGCTAAGTGAAATGTTATTCACTGAGCGAGTAGGCTCATACCTCTACTCAAAACATTTTCAGGTCAGCATCAGCAACAGGAGTCGGAAGGATCCTTTCATCCCAACGCTTAGTTGATAGAAGGTTTGTAGTTAGACTAGTTAGAGGTCTCTTAGTCCATTCCCCTCGATCTTCGGGACAAGACGTGAGTGAAAGAGAAAATATGTATAAAGATGTAAATTAACTGTTATGCTTTATTTTATGTGGAACAATGCAGTGTGCTGTAGACTTGTTTAATTTCCTATCAGTTAATAGAAATGCTTCCGCAGTTTGTTTAGTTTTCATTTGCAGTAATATCTTAATTGTTTTAAAAGAAAAGAAAAGTTGGTTATGTGTTAATCCCACCTGTCGTGCCCTAATCCTGTGGTTTGTGTATAATGTGTGGTTGGGGCGCGACAATTTTTGGTATCAGAGCCTAGGTTTGAGTACTTAGTTACTCAAGGTCAGGGGACGATAAGAGACCAATAGGACTAAGGTTTAAGTGTCTTTCTTCTATCTGTAATTTTCTAATAGGAAATATTCTATTATATCATTGCAGATGGCAGGAAGAGGTTTTGATCGTGATGATCAAGCTGAGAGCCATGTTGGCCCTGATCCTCTGTACTTGGGTCCAGGTGGTGGTGACCACGTGGATGAAGCATCCCGGATGTACAGGATGTTCTTGGAGACCAAGAAGAGGTACAAGGCTGATAGGCGAGAATCTTCTTCTACCAGCAGTAAAGATATGATGCGATCTTATGAGCTTGTAAAGAAGCTAGGTGGCACAGAATTCAGTGGCACCACAGATCCCGCCGAAGCTGATGAGTGGTTTAGACAGATAGGAAAGGTTTTTCGTTTGATGGAGCTTCCAGAAGATAAGAAGATTAGTCGTGCAGTCTACCTTTTGACAGGCGATGCAGAGTTGTGGTGGCGTGGTGTGGAAGAAAAGAGGAGAGGAACAGAGCTTTCCTGGCAGGATTTCTCTGAGGAATTTCATCTCAAATTCTACCCACCCACTTTCCTTAATGAGAAAATCAGGCAGTTGCAGAATATCAAGCAGGGGAACATGACAGTTACAGAGTATGAAGCGCTTTTCACACGGTTAGCTAATTTCTGTCCACAGCTTGTTCCTGACAACATAGAAAGGTGCAGAAGATTTCAGGAAGGGTTAAGGCCAGAGATTCGGCATACAGTCTCTGCTACTAGTAGGAGGAACAGAGAGAACTTTGGTGAGTTTGTTGAGGCTGCCAGACAAGTTGAAGAATCTGTGAATGCTGACAGAGTGCCCGAGTCTAAAAAGAGATCTGCAGAGTTCAGTGGAGGACAGCCCAGTGGTGGATACAGAGGTGGAGGTAGAGGTTTCTTTTCTAAACTTGGGCGTGGCTTTGGTTGTTTTGGCAGACAGAGATCTGAGAATGTCACTACTTCTAGAGGTAGAGGAGGATATAACCCAGGAAGATGGAGCAGTGCCACTAGTGGACAGTCTTCAGGGTCATCAATGTCAGTATCAGGTCTTCAGAGACAAGAGATACCGCTATGTAATAAATGTGGTAGACCACACACTGGTCAGTGTTGGGGTCCAAGTTGTTTTGCCTGTGGACAAATAGGACACCTTAGAAGGGATTGTCCTCAACTTCATCAAGCAGCATCACAAGCTTCTCAGCCTCAATACCATGATGTTCCGAGTTCCTCTGTGGCTTCTGGTTCTAGAGGTGGTGAAGCATCTAGTGGCAGGAGTGGTCAGAGAGGACAACGTGGCAGAGGGAGAACTTCAGCACGTTTCTTTTCTTTAACACCTCAGGAAGGTATAATCTCTTCACAAGTCGTTACAGGAGAGATGCTTTTGTTTAATAGTATACCAGTTTCAGTTTTGATAGATCCGGGAGCTACTCATTCTTTTATACGACGTTCTTTAGTTGTTAAACTTAATCTGTTAACTCAAGAGTTGGCAGATGAGTTAGTGTTGAGGGTTCCACTAGGTGGACCGACAGTTTTATCTGAGTCCTGTTCCGGATGTTTGTTATCTTTTGAAGGTTTCACCTTTGCTGCTAATCTTATACCCTTAGATGTAAATACCTTTCAAGTCATCTTGGGTATGGATTGTCTTGAAGCATATCGAGTGCAACTCGATTGCTGGAAAAAGGAAGCTACCTTTCAATTAGGAGAATTTTCTTGTGTCTTTATTGGAGACAGGAAAGTTCTGCCTACGTGCATAATATCAGCTGCTGTAGCTGATAAGATGCTACAAAAGGGATGTGAAGCGTTCCTTGCTCATGTAGTTGACACCAGAGCAGAAAAGAGCACCACCAATGTTTATGATGTGCCTGTAGTTCGTGAGTTCTCTGATGTTTTCCCAGAAGAGTTACCAGGCTTACCTCCTGTCAGAGACATCGATTTTGAAATTCAGATATATCCAGGTAGTCATCCAGTAGCACTGCCAGCCTACAGAATGGCACCTGCGGAGTTGAAAGAACTCAAGGTACAGTTGCAGGAGTTGTTAGATAAGGATTTCATTAGACCTAGTTCTTCACCATGGGGTGCTCTAGTCTTGTTTGTTAAGAAAAAGGATGGAACCATGCGTCTCTGTATAGATTACAGGCAACTGAACAAGATCACAATAAAGAATAAATATCCCTTGCCGAGAATTGATGATCTGTTTGATCAGTTGCGTGGAGCGACGATCTTTTCTAAAATTGATTTGAGATCCGGATATCATCAGCTTAGGATAAAGGCTTCTGATATTCCCAAAACAGCTTTCAGAACCAGGTATGGGCATTATGAGTTCTTGGTCATGTCATTTGGGCTGACCAATGCCCCAGCAGCCTTTATGGATATGATGAATCGGATTTTCAAACCTTTTCTAGATCAGTTTATTGTAGTCTTTATAGATGATATTCTGATCTATTCCAGAGACGAGGAACAGCATGAGCAACACTTGAGAGTAGTGTTGCAGTTGTTGAGACAACACCAGTTGTTTGCTAAGTTTAGCAAGTGCGAGTTCTGGTTGGCTGAAGTAGCATTTCTTGGACATGTTATCTCGAGAGATGGAGTCAGCGTGGATCCTAGGAAGGTTGAGTCTGTGCTTCAGTGGGAACAACCTACGACTCCTACTGAGATCAAAAGTTTCTTGGGCTTGGCAGGATATTACAGAAGGTTCATAAAGAACTTTAGTGGGATAGCATCACCTTTGACACGCCTGACGAGGAAGGATGTACCGTTTGTGTGGTCTGAAAATTGTGAGAAAAGTTTTCAGATTCTAAAGAAGAGGTTGACTTCAGCACCAGTGTTGGTTCTGCCAGAAGCAGATAAAGGCTATACAGTGTTCTGTGATGCTTCTAGAAAGGGTTTGGGCTGTGTACTGATGCAAGAAGGCAAAGTTGTTGCTTATGCGTCTAGACAGCTTAAGAAAAATGAGGAGAATTACCCTGTTCATGATTTGGAATTAGCTGCTATAGTTCATGCTCTTAAGACGTGGCGTCACTATCTGTATGGTGAGACATGTCAGGTGTTCACTGATCATAAGAGCTTGAAATATATCTTCACTCAGAAAGAGTTGAATTTGAGACAGCGTAGATGGCTGGAGTTGATTAAAGATTATGATGTGACAATCGATTACCATCCTGGTAAGGCGAATGTTGTAGCTGATGCCTTGAGTAGAAAGTCAAGTTCTTCAGCCAATGCATTTTCTATGGCATGTTTCAAGAGAAACTTGCTTGTAGATATGCGGAGAATGAACTTGGACTTGGAGGTGACAAGACAGAGTGGGCTGATTGCACAAATGCAAGTCAGACCTACTTTTTATAATCATATTAAAGAGTTGCAGCAGAGTGATAATGGTTTATGGCAAATCATGGAGGAGATGTCTGAGGGTAAGAGAACAGAGTTCAGGTTTTCTGATGAAGGCGTGTTGTATCTTCATGATAGGTTATGTGTACCTGGAAACAGTGAGTTGAAAGAGCATATTCTTGAGGAAGCACATACTTCTATGTATGCGATGCATCCAGGTAACACAAAGATGTACAGGAACCTCAAAGAGCTGTACTGGTGGACTGGCATGAAAAAGGATGTGGCTGAATACGTAGCTAGGTGTGGGGTGTGTCAGCAGGTTAAGGCTGAACATCAGAAACCTGCTGGTACTTTGCAGTCGCTTCCTATACCAGAATGGAAATGGGAACACGTCACAATGGACTTTGTGGTAGGATTACCCAGAACGCCTAAGGGTTCGGACTCGATATGGGTGATTGTGGATAGACTAACTAAGTCTGCTCACTTTCTCCCTGTCAAGTCAACCTTTGACGTTTCTAAACTGGCTAAAGTTTATGTGGATGAGGTAATCAGGTTGCATGGGATTCCAGTCTCTATTATTTCTGACAGAGATCCAAAGTTTACGTCTAGATTCTGGAATCAGTTACATCGTGCGTTGGGCATAAGGTTAAAGTTCAGTACGGCGTTTCACCCACAGACAGATGGTCAATCTGAGAGGACCATACAGACCCTTGAAGACATGCTGAGAGCATGCGTGCTACAGTTTAGAGGCAACTGGGAAGAGCACTTAAGCCTAATAGAGTTTGCTTATAATAACAGTTACCATTCTAGTCTCGGAATGGCTCCATTTGAAGCTCTTTATGGCAGAAAGTGTAGATCGCCAGTTTGTTGGTATGAGGTGGGTGAAAAGGAAATTCTTGGACCTGAGTTAGTCGATGTGAGTTCTGAAAAGATATCAGTGATTCGGGATCAGTTAAAAGCTGCACAGGATAGACAGAAGAGTTATGCGGATAGACGACGTCGACCTCTTGAGTTTGAGGTTGGCGACGAGGTTTTCTTGAAAGTTTCACCGTGGAAGGGAGTTTTGCGGTTTGGCAAGAGGGGTAAGTTGACCCCTAGATATATGGGTCCATATCCTATTGTTGGGAGGATTGGACCTGTAGCTTACAGGTTGGATTTGCCGTCTGAGTTGGCAAATCTACATGATGTTTTCCACGTATCTATGCTGAAAAAGTGTCACCCTGGTACAGATAAGATTCTAGATTCAGAACCGGTACAGCTTAGGACAGATGTGTCCTATGTTGAAGGACCTGTACAGACAGTTGATTACCGGATCAAAAAGCTTAAGAACCGCGAGATTCCTTTAGTGAAGGTTTTGTGGAGAAACCACAATCTCGAAGAAGCTACGTGGGAGCTAGAGTCTGAGATGCGTAGCAAGTTCCCTTTTCTCTTCTAGGAATTTCGAGGACGAAATTCTTATAAGGGTAAGAGGAATTGTTATGACCCGCATCGAGTTTATCCCGTAAGTAAGTTGTTCAGCATGTGTTTAGCTGATGTGTTAAGTTATAAGCCTGTTTTGTTAATAATGCTTAAAATGGACATGATATGTGTTTAGTGTGTTTTCTAGCTTCTAAGGTGTGTAAAATCTTACGCTTGAAATGTTGCCAGAGAAATCGTTCGAATCCGACCTTCGAGTCAAAAGTTGCATATTTTTGGGCTTCTAAGGACTCAATTGTAATTTTGTGAAAAGTTCGAAATTTGCGATATGGCCCCTAGGTTTTTCTTCCTTATCTTCCTTTCTCCCTTTTCTCGGTTCATTTCTCAGAACCGCAGAACGCAAGAAGCGTTCAACTCCTGCGAGAGAGAAAAAGAGAGAAAGAGAGGGAAAGAGAGAGGGAGCTGAGGAAGGAAGCTCTGGAGCGTCGTTCTGCTCCAGTTAGTTATGGTAGATCGTCCCTTTCCTCTGCAGATCATCTTCTCCGTCGAATTGAATCAAGTTCGCAGCTGGAGCTGCGTTTGTGAAGAAAACGGCCAAAGAATTGGGGTGCACAGTGCAGCCCCTGTTCGTTTTCTTGCTCCTTTCAGGTACGGTTTAGTCGTGTGGATCGTTTGTGATCGTTTGGTGTTGTTTGCGCGAAGTTTGCCCGTCGATTCGTAAGAAATCGACTTCTGCAGGTCATTTTTCTGTTCTGTCTGTGCGCGGTTCGGCCGAGTTTCCAAATCGGTCGGCCGAGTTCTTAATTAGGGCTTTTGTACAACGTTTTCCGGATCGGCCGAGTTTCGTCTTGGATCGGCCGAGTTTCCTGAATTAGATATGCGAACAGGGATTTGGTCGGCCGAGTTTGGTTCTGATCGGCCGAGTTTCCTTTGTAGGTTTTTCAAGTGGTGAGTTTGTCGGCCGAGTTTGGTCGGCCGAGTTTCAGGATCTGGGAAGTGATCGGCCGAGTTTCATAGTGTTCGGCCGAGTTTCAAGTGGTGAGTGGCAATTCATTTAGAAATCATTATTTAACTCATTTTAAATGTCTGATTGCTTCAGTGATAGTTTAATAAGATTATTTGGACTAGAATTGTGTAATAAGAACGATGAGAAAGAGGAAATTTTGTGTTTACAGTTATAATGTGTTATTTATGGTATTTGTTAATCAAGTATAGACTTAGATGCCCTAACACCGTAGAACCCCTAAGTGGTATCTGCAGCTTTGGGGTGAAACTCGTGTTGCAACATCATCCGTGCGTGTGTCGCGGACAAACGAGGAAAGAGAAAAAAAAGGGCAGTGTCCAACATCAATTGTGCTTGTGTCACAATGGCACTGCGGTTTCACCAGAAAACACGGTTATCTAACACCATTCGTGCGGAGTCGCGAAGGTAACCCTGTGACCCTCCGCCTGTGTGCTCAAGTTAGTAGGAGGAGTCGAGAGAGCACTCGGAGTAGTGCATTGAGGCCGGAGAGCCTGTAGGCCGGAGAGCCTGTGGTCCTGTGGCAGAACGGGGCTGGCGTCAGACTTAGCATTCCCGGGTGTGTCGCTAAGTCTTGTACGGTGGGGCCGTAGCATGAATTTGCTATGGATCTTTATATGCAGAGTACACTGCATATATTTAGGGCATAATAATAAAATGAATAAGAAATCATTTAGGATCACAGTAAATTTATATAACTGTTTAGTTACCTGAAATACCTGATGACGCATAGAAATGTGATTATTATCTGTACATCTGCTATGTCAATTGAACTGCTCTGCTTGAACTGTATATCTGTTAATTTCATTTAATAAACCTGACGAGTTGTTTACTGATAGCTAAGTGAAATGTTATTCACTGAGCGAGTAGGCTCATACCTCTACTCAAAACATTTTCAGGTCAGCATCAGCAACAGGAGTCGGAAGGATCCTTTCATCCCAACGCTTAGTTGATAGAAGGTTTGTAGTTAGACTAGTTAGAGGTCTCTTAGTCCATTCCCCTCGATCTTCGGGACAAGACGTGAGTGAAAGAGAAAATATGTATAAAGATGTAAATTAACTGTTATGCTTTATTTTATGTGGAACAATGCAGTGTGCTGTAGACTTGTTTAATTTCCTATCAGTTAATAGAAATGCTTCCGCAGTTTGTTTAGTTTTCATTTGCAGTAATATCTTAATTGTTTTAAAAGAAAAGAAAAGTTGGTTATGTGTTAATCCCACCTGTCGTGCCCTAATCCTGTGGTTTGTGTATAATGTGTGGTTGGGGCGCGACATTGTCTGTACGGACAATCTCGGTAGTACTGAGTCATTAGGGTTCTTCAAATGCACGCTCTCTCAATACTATCAAGTTGAGTCGATGGTACCGACTCTTCAAGGGGGTCGTGCATCTGATGCTATCTTAGTACTACTGACTTTTGTGCCGGTGTACCAAGTTTTTGTGATTCATTGAGGATTCTACTTATGGTGATTTGGTGCTACCGAGTTGTGTGTCGGTAGTACCCAGTCTATGCATTTCACTTGGCTACTTTTACTAATGTGAAATCGATACTACTGAGTATGGATTCAGTAGTATCGAATCTGTATGCTTGGTGTGTACCTGAAACATAGCCAAAAACGTGTCTTAGTCCTTGGATTTATGAAATTTGATTAAAATTCGATAAAAATAAATAAATTGATGCATTTAAGTGAAACATGCCATTCATAAGAGTTTGTGCATAAAATCTCATGAAAATAACAAATACATGGATAAAACTAAGGGAAAACATGCCTGTAAAATGACTAAATATCCGTGCATCAACACCCCAAACATATCACACACTCTGTCCTTAGAGTGTAAAGTAGGCTAAAGATGTAATAAGGTGAGATGTCAACTGGGTCACTGGAAGTGTTCTTTATATGCTAGTGGAGAGTATGACAACTAAATTGCATAGTCACCACATTGGCAATGATAGTTCTTTGCTTGGGAATCTTCCACCTCCATTTGTAACGCATATAGAGAATAGATCCGGTAGGGGGTATGGGGTACATAGTCATTGTACAAATGTAGTTTTCAAGGTCTACAATGGCATAACTACAATTTCTCCATTTCTTCTTTGACTAATAGTTGTACCCTTTTTAGTGTTTTCTGATCAAATTGATAAGCTCTCTAGCACAAATTTCAACTTGACATTATGTTTCACTGCTTACATAAGTGAAATTTTGAGACTCACTAGATTGAATAAATAATCTAAATTGTTGTAAAACACTACCTTTTACTCTCTAGTGAAAACTATGATAAGTGTCCAATGATTTTCGTGCATAATGTGCAACAAAATAAATATGGGAATTGCTAATTGCAGGGATTGGATTGATAGAATTTTCTTCCCAGAATTATCCTTGGCATAGAGATCATATATTAGATTTGGCCTAGACATATAAGTATTGTCTAGTCATGACCTATGAAATGACTGATAGTGCACATGATAATTAGGGCCATGTATCTGTCATTCTTTAGTGTATCTTTTGGATCATCTTTCAGAACAAATATAATGTCTCAACAAATATGATAGAATTGTTGTCACTATCTTATAAATGCTGGATAATGATATTCAAATCACCCATAGAAAGATCGATACAAGCATTCTTATCAATATCTGCAAAACTTTAGCCACTGATCTAATATTACCATCACCTAGAAAAACCTTAAATTCTTCTATATTAAGAGTAGTATCAGTAAGAAGTGCGGAGTCTGAAATCTCAGATGGGTGCTTGGGAGAACAAGGTTGCAACAAAGGTGTAGTGGGGTGATCTTGCTTTGGTTGATGTTGTTCATTTTGCATGTTATTGTTCTATTGTTGAGTGTCCATTGTTGAGAAGTGTTTGGCGATAGGGTATCTTGTAAGTCTACAAATTGAGAGGGTAAAGATGCCTTAGATTTTCTTGTAAACATGGATCTTGGAAGAAGCGGTGATACTAAATCACTTTCCTGGTGTAGCTCCCCCATAAGTAGTTGTCTAGTTGTTTGGATCAGAAAATTTTAGTGTGACATTGTACTTCCACTATGCGAAGGATGATGAATGTACTTTCACCTTGTTCTGAATATTATTCTAAGCCATGGGTTCTAAGGCATAAGAGGTCCAATTGGGACCATAATTTTTGTAGCATGACCTAGTTAGGCATTCTAGTCGGAATGGTATGTGAGAAATTTTCCATGCCTAAGGATCTTGAAGATGCATTTGCGTATTTGGAAGTTGGGCATGTCAATCACTTTATAGAACTACTTGTCCAATGTCTAGATTAGACATGTAGAGAAACAAATGGACTTTGTAATGGAACAAAAGTAAGAAGATATAATTATTTCACTTATTCAATTTTATAATGGGAGCATTAATAGTTGTTCTTCAATGCATTTCTTAAAAAGGTAGCGAGTAATGTTGTGGCATTGTGATCAGCCACTTCTTGTAACATGGCTTAATGTCTTCCAAAATATTTAATGCAAGTAATGAAAAGACATGTTTGTTAATTTTGAACAAGGTTTCTAAAGGTGACTTGCATCTCATCCTGAGTTAAGGATTGGGAGCCATCATCGTAAATAATATGCTACCATTCTTATCATCATTGAGTATGTCTTACGGGAAAAACTATATGTTCTATGTGCATCCTTTGATAAGAATATAAGTTCATATCTTGCATCTTGTGTGAGATTCAAAGGGTATGTGGGAGTGATGGTTTAAAGAAGACCAAATTAGGTAGTATTTGTACAACATTAGAGAGTATAGTGTCCAGATTTCCATCACTATCATATCACAAGCAGGTTCTTGTCAGGACCTCCCTTTTAATTAGAATAAATGTCAATAATTAGAGAGAAAACCTAGATTAAGAAACAAAAACTTCATTTCAACAAACACAATTAACATGGTATCTAAAAAACACAAGTATATTTCTTCTTTTCTTCATAAAACTGACATTATCTTTGTGACATAACAATAACATTATCTTTGTGACACCCCACTAGCCAGACCAAGAACACATCCTGCAGTCCTGAAGCTAAAGTTCACATAAAACACTTCTACCAAATAAGACTATTCAAATAGTAAGTATATATAGATTAGAATCAGAGTGGATATTTAATCCTAGCATCAACTAGTCATCAAAATTTAAGATCAGATTCCACACTTGACATATAAGAATATGGAAACATATTATCTCTATAAAAGAATGATTAAGCTCCACAATAAGAATCATATCCAACAACAAATGATTCATTAACTAGCTGTAAAAGGAATATAATAAAATATCAAGTCATATACTACACAACTTGTCATCTTTTATAAATTTTCCTAAAACTACCTGGCTCATACCTCACAAAAAAGTCACGACGCCTGATTCTTGTGTCAATGACCCAACATCCATATGTTATAGTTTAGTTGGACACCCTTAAATATAAAAAATAGACCCAAACCCACTGTAGGGTTGTCTAAGTAGGTTCAGGTCCTCGTCTCAAGTACATAAGATAGGAAATAACATAACAAAATATCAAATTTCATCATTGGATATCACATATAATTATTGTACATGTTTTATAATTTTCATTTCATCAAAGTATATTCCTCATAGACACATACTTTCACAGTATAGAATTTACGGCCAAAATCATGACACATGACTCATTCCTAAATCTTTATGGTATAACCTTCGAGGTTTCAATCCACACTCTAGAAATCCTTCTCATAATTCTCTGATTACTACAAGGAGATTAATTTCATTTCCCTAATATGGACCTAAGGGGAAACTCACAATGTTCATTGAACCTAACTAAATGTGGCACTATTATGTCCTCAAATTTGGTGAATTTGAATTATACAAATATACGAATTGATTTAATAAGTGAATTATCTAATTGATGGAATAATAATGTTATCTTTGTGCCATGGGTTCAACACGTGGCCCAAGTGAGACCTATGAGATTATTTGTTTTACAAATAAATCCTCATGGCACAAGTTACAAAAATAAAAAGAATTCATGCATAAATAAGAGATAATGATTTTATGATTTGTTAAAAAATTGAAATATGAAATAATGGGAAAATTTTCAAAAGAAAATAGGATGTATGGTATTTTATACAATTGTAGGAGAAATTGTCTAACCAGAATGGCAACACAAGATTTAAGGTATAAAAAAAAATCTCAGTCTGACTTTTGGTGAACTTGAAGATAGCAACAAGAATAAGACAATTTTAAAATTTGAGAGGAAAAGGACTTTCCAAGAGGTGTGGGTAATCAATTTAAGGATATGCTAAAAGAGAAAGTTTTGGAAATGAAGGTTATCCTAATAAATCCTAAAAATTAGATGAAGGTTAGGAAAGATATTTAATTTCATACTCTCTAAATTTGATAGTAAAAAGAGTTTCCTATAAGCCCAGAGAAATTTTTGAAGAGAGAGGGACTTAGTTGCAATAATTAAATGAGTTTCTATTTTGGGAACCAATTTAATTGCATGGTCTGACTATAGTGCTAATGAGAGACACCCCCCTTAATGTGTCACGTATGTTAATGACCTTCATATCTGGATTGGACAATCCACAAGTCATCTCCCTCCCCGAGCATATTTGGGAAAAAACCGTTCACACACTAAAACCCCGACGTCTATCTCTCCTTTCCTAAACCCCTTCTGATCTAAGAGATAACTCCTTTGGGGTTGCAACATGAAATCAATTTTGTTGATCCCTGCATGGCCTCATTATTTCCATAAGTGCGAGGAGTTGGGACTTTCCCAATTTCTAGTCAAAGATGCAACTTCACCAAGAAATTGACCTCTGTGCTCCTTGAAGCTAGATTCTATAAAAGGACCGAAGAACTCCCCACAACATGAGAACCAACATCCCGAAGCACCGAAGAACCCCCTTTATCTGTTACGACTTCTTCTTCTTCTTTTGGGCACCATAAATGACTCTAGCAAGCTTCTAGGGTTGATTCATGAATACTGACCCCCCTACATGTAGGCATGATTCCTGGGTTAGTACCGTCGTACATAGAAGTACCCTCACATCCTTAGTCGAGGATGATGGGGACAAGTCTTGCTAGTACTCACAAGTTGAGGTACCCCATTCTAGACCAAGAGGCAGGCTGGTGGGTAGATAACTCGGGTCGCCACAGGAAGCGGAAAGGGCCTGGTTGACTCAGGAGAAGTCAGACATGACTCAGGTGGATAGTCTCTAAGGTGTTCTAAAAATTGGAGATGGGAGTCAACTCTCAGGTTTACCAGGCCATGACGCATTGATGGCAGGATGGCATGAAACGAAGAGGAAGACGCAAGTCATGGAAATGACACCTCTGTCCTCGAGGATAATATAACAAGGTAAGGACACAACAATCCATTTACACCTTTACTTGAGTGTACCACACATGTATGGCTTGCCATTATGGAACGAGCCTATTGGCTCGACCCAATCATGTAGCCAATAGGGATGATGAGCGGGCGACTGACATGGCCTATTCTGATTGGTCTAGATAGTATTATCCTATTTTTTTAATAATTGCTAGGATGATCCGATTAATTTGAGTTATATATGAAAATTGATCAGAAAAATGGGAGGAATCTGAATAAAATAAGTTTGAAACCAAATTCTAATACCAATTCTAAAAGTAGTACTAGTATGCATTAAAGTGTTGATTAATCCATGGAAACCATATATTTGAATATTAATGAATAGAAAATGTTAAAAACCTTTCTTTTATGTTATTATCATATCTTGTTGAGTAGATAATAAAATATGGTGATGATAATGATGATGAATAACTAATTTTTCTAGACCAATAATAAAAAAGTGATAAATTAGGGTTTCAAAACTAAAGATCCTAACTTGTGATAATCCTAATGCTCATAATCAGATCTATATGTCGATAATAATCTAGTATGTTCATTTTGATGAGATCCAAATATTTCATATGTTTTGGATAATAATGATCATGGTTAAATATCTGAAGTCATAAATATGAGAATTAATATTTAGAACCTAATCTACATTGTCAATATGATCTTGAGTTGCATAATCCAAGGTAGTTGCCTAAAATGGTCTAAAAGACTTAACTTATTAATTAGGGTTTCACCTAATGTTTAGTATGCAATGGAACTAGGGATTTTCCCCTTATTACCTATCCAATATCGAGACCACCCTAAACCCTATATTATAATCTGAGTAGGTTTTAATTTGAATAATATGATAGTGAGACTTTCATATTTATATACATGCAAATTAAATGCTGAATTGCTTGCTTTATTAGACAATATGCTTAAAGTACTTGAAGTATGATTGCATGTTCTGATTCTTTCTACAAAATGTATGTGGCTACACCTATGAATACCCACCTTAAACAACTTGCATGGTTTTCTCAAGTTTGCCAAATGGATTGCAATTAAACTGCTTGATTATTTATTTTCTTCCTACAATCTATAAAGCCACTATGAGTATTATCTTATATAAATGAAACTTACTCAAACCCTAAATAAATACCTCTGGTGAGTTAAAGAGCATGTGGGGAGGGGAAGAAGCCATTATGGGAATGACTGGTTATCAAGCCCGAAAAGGAAGATCCCCATATGCCAAGCCCGAAAAGGAAGATCCCCATATGCCAAGCTCGAAAAGGAAGTCCTACATATAAAATCAAACCCGAGCTACAAAAGGTTATGGAATTTCACTACAGGGACCACACCCTAAAGAGAGGGCTCCCCATATAAATGCTCCTTTAAAGAGAGGGAACACCATAAAGAGTGAAAGGTAAGGGTTGAAAAGTTAGAAAAGAAAATGCATGTTTGATTATGCAATGTAAATTTTTGCTATGGTTGTTTATGTTGTTACACCTACATGCATGTATTTTGTTTGCACCCCACATACACAATATAGAAATATACCAATCTATGCTTTGTTTCATGCCATTTTAGGTAAATGCAACATGGGTAGATATCATGATAGGGTGAATCAGATGAAAACAATTTAAGACATTAAAGTTAATTAAAGGACTATTAGTCAGATATTTCTTCTCATGCATTTCTGTTTCCATAGTTGGAAGTTCATATAACTCCTTAGAGGAGCATCTTGTAAAAAATATTTGAATTAATGGAAATTGTTTTCTATTATTTGTCATTTGTTGAAATAAAGATCTTTGGAATTCTAGGTAATGACTCTCAACTTTAAGGTCCTTCCTTCTTTGGGGGATGCTTAAAAGTGAGGTCGTTACATTTGGTATATGAACCCCATATTTTTATAGTAATATATAATACTTTATAATTTCTAGTAATCCATATAAATAAAAGGAAACTTATTAAGGCATGACCTGATGGTAATGGTGTTTAGAATGGATCGTGGTTTGGGGGTTGGAAATATTTTCCTCTACACCATTAAGTTGGTATACAAGGACTCCTTTAGCCAATGTGATACCATCCTGGCCTGAACCTAGAGTTTTCCTAAAGTAATGTTTCCCGTAAGTCTTCTCATCTCAAATTGCATCCACTTCTCCTCCTTTTTTTTAATAAAACCAAAAAGATACTTCCCTCCTCATCTCAAGTAAGGTCTTTGAGAAGAAGTAGGATTGTGACATCCTTCACCAATTAATGTACATGTAATGCAAGAATGATGACAAAGTAAATAAAAATGGTTTCATGGGTTTTTCCTTACAAGGGTAAACCCTATACGGATCTAGGGTTAGTTTAGAAAAAACCCCTATGTGGGTTAATGAATGTCAAAAACCCTAAGGTGCGGGGTGTAGTTCCTAACCCTAACCCTAGATCCAAATCTTAGGTAGTGGGAGTAGTGTGGGTAAAATAATAACCCTACCCATATAAAACCTAAACAACTAGAAAGAGGAAAGAGAAATTATACTGAGTTTGGATAACCTAGTGTTTCCATGCATATAAGTACATAGTGTTAGACATGCATGATACATGTGAAGGGTTTGAATATGCATGTGAAACATAGACAATCGATTGTTACATGACAAGGGAAATATGAAAACCCTTATTGCAACATTTAGGGTTGGTGTCTCGACCTGGGGTAGGTCAAACCAAGAGTGAGGAAAGGATATGTGAGAGAGATAAACCCTAAACTGTGAGGTCATGTTATGTCTAGAAGAGGAATTAGTTTTAGATCCGATGACTAAAGCCTTGTTGGAATACATAATAGATGAAATAGATGAAATGAGTTTAGTTTTACGTAATAAGATAATATGATTCATCATGACCTCAGTCAGATTTGACAATTTGACTTTAACTTTGAGGTTTTGACATAAGAGTTGATGATACAAATGTGTGCGCTTATCTAAGGCAAGACAAGCTAAGTAAAATGTGAATATGCAAGATCCTCAAACTCTTCTACAAAGGGGGATATGTATTGGTAGGACTAGATGTAGGTTAACTCCAAAGAGAGTGGGACCCAGAGAGAGAAGGTAAGAAACCTAAACTCCAATATATGAGAAATATTTGTTGTAATATGTCCTAAACTAGACTACCCCTTAGTGAATGAGTTGACTTTCTATATGCATGATTCCTAGAGGTTTGTTGTACCCTAGATGTACTTGGAAGGACCAAGCCCTAGAGGCTAGAGAAATAAGGGCTGCTTACATATATGTGTATATGATACAAGTACCTATCATCTAGGTGAGGGAGAGAGAGTCCCAAAAACCTAGAGAGGTAAGGAAAGATAGAATGCTGGGAAGCCTCCTACATAGGTTGGTGGTTCCTTTTCTAGCACTCTAGTGGTTGTTGATGAGAAAGAGAAAGTTGGGTAAGAATATTTCATGAGTAGTGACCTATGAAGAGAATGGCATATCAGTTTTGGGTGGTGTTTGAGTGGCTAGATCTTGTGAAGTTGATAGACCTAAGAACTCTAGATCAAAGAGGGAATATTGATATAATGCATGCAATACTCATAGACTTAATTAAGCTCATAGAGATTGAGCATGGAACCTTCCTCAAGTATTGGGTTAGGGGAATCTCAATTGGGCTTTTTGATATATGTTTGGCGAGCCACTCATACAAGTTTGCTTAGTACAACTATAATACCATATATACTTCTAAAACAGATTTAGCATAGAGAGGTGATGTATGGATATGACACAATGGAGGACCTAGAAATGGTTTAATAAGTTTTCTATCTACAATTTATATGATAATGTGAATTAAATAACTAGGTAACCTTAAGATGAACTTTTATTAAAGAATAACCTAATGTGAGAAAGTGAAATGAGATAATATTCATGATAAAAGATGAATATAATTGACTTAAGGAATATGTGGCAATTGAATTTGTCTTCTTTAAAGTATGTATTACCGCTTACTGACCTATTATATAGTATGTATTTCACAAAGTACTTGGCATATGGGATGAAATGTTTATTCCTATAGTCCTGAACACATGGAACATAGTATATCGGTTCCATTGTATCTAAACACTTAAACCCTTAGTATTAAAGTACCTAATAGTGATCCAATTCTTGGGTGGTAGATCACATAGTGAAATGACATAACCATCAGGTAGTAAAAGCATGGACGATATAATGGAAAATATGCCTAAAATACATGTTCCTTGTTGTAGTATAAATATTGGTTAAAGTTTGTTTTTTTTTGTTACTATCAAATGTTAGTTTATCTTGTCCTGGGACAAAACCTTCCCTAGAAGAGTGAATTCACAAATCAATTCAATAATTGAGGTAACCTTAAGTGTCACTCAAGGCTTGTAATATTAAGTACATGAAGCATGAAAGCACATATATTGAGTATAATTGTTTGGACCCAAGTGTGCCTTCTCTAAGGGGCATGAGGAAAAATCACTATGGGAGTGGACGATAGAGTGGGACCAAGCCCATACATGAAGGTCACCATGAGCCCAATGATGGGACATAAAGTAAACTATGTGTGCCCTAAGTGATGAAGGAAATTCATATGAAAGAATTCAAAGGATATAATGTGCCTGGATATTATCAAATAAACCTCAAGCAAAATGTGTATGAAATAAAATAAATTATGAAATCTCAATAAAACCCTTGGAAAGGGTAGAGCCCTAAGTCAACCCTAAGATCAAGTAGGATGATTACATGTACATAAGACTGATGAGGTTGGGAGATGATCATGTATACACGCATAAGGCCCTTGGGGGTCAAGAAGAGATCATTCCATATGTACCTATGCATCTAGAGATCTTATTGGAATGATTGAGGCTAATGAGACACAATATGTAGATGAAAAGAATACATGAAGTCATGTGATGATGTTTTCTTAAGAATATTAAAAGGAGTTGTGCATAGACTAAAAGATCATGAGAAAAACCACTTTCCATGTGAGTGCATGAAATAGTGAGAAAATTGTGGAACTAAAAGGTAATCATGGTATGGAGTGTTGTTGAAAGTGTCTCAAGCAAAATTTAGAAATTAAAAGATAATGTGTGTGTACACCATATATACTCTTAGAATGGGATGAACTTTATATTTGGACTACATCCAAATATTCATGTCATCTTGTTATGAGTGTGAGAGATTGGATAGACACATGCTATGCTAAAAAAATAGATATATGAGAATGAATACATAAGTTGAAATATAATGGTATAATCTAAGGTTAGAGGTATTACCTCACCTTTATGAATGATAGATGATAAACCTAGGTGAACAAAGTAGTCACCAATCAAGATTAAAATCACAAATGAAAACATAATTACCAAGTGGAATTAGAATCACAAAGTAACCACTAAGTGATAAAATCATGCTATGAATAAGGTTCTGGTTATACCCTACAATTGAATTTGGATAGAAATCTTAGTGTTGTGAGGAATCTACATACCGTTGAAAGTTGTTATATTTAAAGATATCCAAGAAGGGTTACTAACCCTAAGGTTTGGAGTTATTCTGAGTTATAATTCACCTTAACCTTATGAAGTTTGAATTTTGGGGACAACATTCCTTTTGAGGAGGGGTGAATATTATATCATCAAATTTGATGAATTTTAATTATAAAAATATAACACTTGATTTGATAAGTAAATTCTCAAATTGATGAAATACTAATCTTATCTTTGTGGCATGGGTTCAACCCGTGGCCCAAATGGGGCCCATGAGATTATTTTCTTTGCAAATAAATCCTTATGGTACAAGTTAAAGAAATAAATAAATTTGTTTATAAATAAGAGATAATGCCTTTATGGTTTGTTAGAAAATTGAAATATGAAATAATGATCAAATTTCTAAAAGAAAAGAAGATGTATGTATTTATACAATTTAGGAGAAATTATATAACCATGAATAGCAACACAAGATTTGAGCCATAAAAAAAAATATTGGTGTGACTTTTGGTAAACTTGAGAATAACAACTAGAATAAGATAATTATTGAATTTGAGAGGTAAAGGACTTTCTAGGAGGCCTGGGTAGTTAATTTTAGGATATTCTAAAAGAGCAAGTTTCGATTATGAAGGTTATCCTAATAATTCCCAAAAATTTGATAAAGGTTGGGAAAGATATTTATGACTTACCCACCAAATTTGATAGTGAAAAGAGGTTCCTAGAAGCCTAGTGAATATCATGAAGAGAGAGGGACTTAGTTGCAATAATTAAATGAGTTTCTATTTTGGGAACTGATTTAATTGCATGTTTCACCTATAGTTTTGATGAACAACACCCCTCAAAATGTGTCACACAGGTTCACAACCTTTGGATCTAGATTGGACAATCTACAAGTCATCTCCCACCCAGAGCAGATTTGGAAAGAAACTAGTTCACACACCATAACCCTAACGTCTCTCTTTCCTTTCCTAGACCCCTTCTGATCAATGAGATAATTCCTTTGGATTTGTGAAATGAAATAAAATCTGAGGATCCCTCATTTTTTCCATAAGTGCTAGGGGTTGGGACTTTCCAAATTTCCAGTAAAAGATGCAACTCCATAAAGAAAACCGACCTCTGCACTCCTTCAATCTAGCTGGCATAAAAGGACCTGTGAAATCTCAACGATATGAGAACCAACACCCTAAAGAACTAAAGAAATCCCTCAATCACTATCTACTACTACTTCTTCTTCTCTTGGGCATCGTGAGTAGCCCGCTGAGCAGGGCTAAGTCACGAATACTGACCCCCCTATATGAAGGCTTGATGCCCAAATCATTACCATCGTCCATAGAGGTATCCTCAAATCCTCAGCCGAGGATGATGGGGACAAGTCTCACTACTACTCGCAAGTTGAGGTCCCTGTTCTAGACCCAGAGGAGAGCTGGTGCATCAGTTAACATTGGATGCCACTGGAAGTGGTAAGGGTCTGGTTGAGTCAGGTGAAGTCACGTAAGACTCAATTGGTCATTGAGAGGTTGTTCCAAACACTGGCGATGGGAGTCAACTCATGAGTTGACCAGGTCATGGCACATTGACAGTTGGATGGAGTGAAATGAAGAGGAAGAGGCAAGTCACAAAAATGACACCTTTGTCCCATAGGATAATCTATCAAGGTAAGGACATAATGGTCCTTTTACCCCTTTTCTTATGTGGACAGCGTGAAAATGACTCGCCAATGTGGCATAAGACTATTAGCTCGATCAGGGCGTGCAGACACCATGGATGATGAGTGGGCTACTGACATGACATCTTTTAATTGGTCCAGATAATATTAGCTTGAAATAAATATAATACTTACTAGGGTGATTCAATTAAGATGAGTTATATATGAAAATTGATTAGGAAATGATAGGAATATGAATAAAATAAGTTTGAAACCAAATTCTATTCCTAATTCCAAAAGAAGTGCTAATATGTGTTAAGGTGGTGATTAATACATTTAAACCCTAGATTTGGATATTAAAGAATATAAAATGTAAACATTTCTTTTATGTTATTATGTGATCTTGTTGAGTATAATGATACTCAAAGATGACAATGATAATGATAATGATAGTGAAGAACTAGTGTTTCTAGACCAATAATCATAAATGTGATAAATTAGGGTTTTGAAACTAAATATCCTAGCTTGTGATAATTTTAATGCTCATAATTAGATCTAAATGTCAATAATAATCTAGTGTGTTCAATTTGATGTGAATCCAAGTCTTTAATATGTTTTGGATAATAATGATAATGTTTAATGATCTTGAGGCATATATATGATAATTAAGATTCAAAACCTAATCTACTTTGTCAATATGTTCTTGGGTTGTATAATCAAAGGTTGTTTCCTTAAATGGTCTAAAAATGACTTAACTTGATAATTAGGGTTTCACCTAATGTTAATATGCAATGGAACTAGGCTCTGTTCCTTATTTCTTATGCAAACTGAGACAACCCTAAACTCTAGATTAGGATCCAAGTAGGGTTTAATTTGAATGATATGATGGTGATTCTTTAGGATTTACATACATGCATATTAAATGTTGAATTTCTTGCTATATTGGATAATACGTGTAAAGTACTTGAAGTATGATTTCATGGTCTACATGGTTATACAAAAGGTAGTTGGTTATGCCTTTGAATACTCACCTTGAATTACTTCCATGGTTTTCCAAAGTTTCCCTAATGGATCACATTCAAACAGATTGATTGTTTATTTACTTGCTTCCATCTATAAAACCACTATGAGTATCATATTATTTAAATGTAACTTTCTCAAACCCTAAATAAATATCTCTTGTGATTTAAAGAGCATGGTGTGAAAAAAGTCATTATGGTAATGATTGGTAATCAAGTATGGAAAGGAAAATCCCCATAGGCCAAGCCTAGAAAGGAAGGCCTATGTATAAAACCAAGCTCGGGCAAGGGAAGGTTATGAAAGTCCACTACAAGGACCAAACCCTAAAGAGAGGGTTCCCCATAAAAAGGCTCCCTTAAAGAGAGGGCACACCATAAAGAGTGAAAGGATAAGGGTTGAGAAATTAGAAAAGCAAATGCTTGTTCGATTATGTAATGATAATTATTTCTATGATTGTTTATGTTATTACACCTACATGCACGTATTTTGTTTAGAGCCCACGCACAGATTATAACTATATACTAGTTTGTGCTTTGTTTCATGTCATTTTAGATAAATGCAACATGTGAAGATATCATGATAGGATGAACTAGATGAAAACAATTTAAGACATTGAAGTTAATTAAAGGAGGTTTAGTTAGATATTTCTTCTCATGCGTATCTATTTCCATAGTTGGAAGTTCATGTAACTTCTTAGAGGATCATATTGTAAACAATATTCAAATTAATGGAAATTATTTTCTATTATTTGTCATTCGTTAAAATCTAGATCGTTGGAATTTTAGGTAAAGATTCAACTTTAAGGTCCTTCCTTCTTTGGGGGATGCTTAAAAGTGAGGTCGTTACATTTGGTATAAGATCGTCATATTTTTCAAATAATATTTCATAGTTTATAATTTTAAACAAACCAACTAAAGATGCTTAAGTTAATTAAAGGAGTATTAGTTAGATTTTTCTTCTCATGTGTATCGATTTCCATAATTGGAAGTTCATGTAACTCTTTAGAGGAGCATTTTGAAAAAATATTTGAATTAAAGGAAATTATTTGTTATTTGTTAAAATCTAGATCGTGGGAAGTTTAGGTAATGGATCTCAAATTAAGGTCCTTCCTGAATTGGGAGATGCTGAAAAGTGAGGTTCTTACAGTCACAATTTCACTTGTTATTAATCCTTTTTACTCATCTTATAGAAGATTCAAATTATAATTTATCATATGTGTATTTTCTCACACAACTATAATGATATAAATCATATTAAGGTTAACAAGAAAGACAATTATAAAAATAAGAAGCATAACAAATATGTAATTCCAACATATATGTTTCTTTCCATTTCCGCCTCACCCCATATCAATAATCATTAGTGGGCCATCTTCCCAAGACATAATCTCATTATCTATCATTCAACCAAAATATGGTTTCTCAAATGTAATCAATCAATGTTAATTCAATCTCAACATATTTCTTATCAGTTAATTCCATATCACAATTCTCATGAAATACTCATAGAGAACTAGCAAGAATATAAGAGTATATACATGTTATGTCATTCATCATGATCAGATGAAGTTAATCATACATCATATACTTGTTCTGTGACGACCCCAATTCCTGTACACTTTTCAAGTTGACACTCCATAGATATGCATGCACTCATATATATAAGATGTCAAGAGGGAAAATGTAAGGGATTGTGATTGTCCTCTAAAGTTACACAGAAGCTAGATCGTTGTTCACAACATCACATATATGGCCACACAAATCATCATTCATAAGGTAAAAAATCATAAGACATTATTTAAGAAGAGAAAGATTAGTTCTAGGGAATGAAAAGTACATAGGATATAAGCATCATATACATCATCTAGATGAAAGAGACAACTATATAAATAGAAATAAAGATAAAAAACAACCATCTAATTAGCTATCCTCCAATAACTTTATTTAGCATCTTATGGTACTTTGAAATGCTTTACTTGTTACTTGAACCTAGAAAATACAAGAATCTAATGGTCAACATAATGTTGGTATGTGGTTAAGAAATACTATACTATGCTGGCATATTTAAAATACTTGAAAAAGAATAAGGAAAAATAAAACAATATTTAAGGCGGAAAATCAGGTAAACCTCATTTATCAATCATATTTCAATGGACATGTATTAATATGGTGGACTTAGCACATTCAACACATATATTATTGGGCCCTATCACTATGGTGGACTTAGCACATTCAATACATATATTATTGGGCCCTATCCCCGTGTTACCTTGTACCCTTAGGGAGGTTCTAATCAACATTAATGCATTCCCACTCTAATAGGGATATTAATGAACCATCAATAACTACATTGCATTTTCTTTCCTTTGTGTTCTTAGTGCACAAGGCGGAAAAGTGAAAATATGTATAAATGTACATCCAACAAAATTATAAAACTACATGCAAGCATTTACTCATAATTATATCATCCAACAAAAGCTAGTCTTATACTTATATCCACATACCTTGAATCTCAGATCTTTATTTCAATAAGCCTAGATTAATAGAGTATATCACTCTGAAAGAGAAATAAAGACCTAATGTCATAATGTGTTTTCAACACCTCATATTAGGGTTTTGGTCTTTGACCGGTCTAAATCATGCGTCCGAAATGAGTGGATTGAAGTAGTCGGACTTTTAAATAACCCGATTCTTAGGCCCTTGCAATGATAATGGGGTCTGAAGTAGCGATCGGGGTCAAACCACAGGGACAAGGGTGGTCATGCTAAGAACACAGAATCAACACTCTACACTTCGGTAAAAGAAGGGTAAGAAAATGTTCCCAACGGAACAGTAGATCAAGAACGGTAAAACAAAAGAATAAAAGGAAACAAAATTCCACAAGAAAGCGTTATAAAGAAAAAGCTATCTCCAACTGGAGTTATAAGGAAGATTTAAGGTTTTGGCATTTCATCAATTTTTAGGAGTTTTGTGCAACAGAACCTGAGGAGATAAAACTATTGCCTAGGTAAGGAATGAAGGAAGAAAACTTAGGCATAACAAGCGGCAACAGAAAACATCCAGTACCCCTTCTATCAAATAGGGTACCTCCAACTAAACACCAACACCCCCTCTCAAAGGTATCAGACTTGGGTTGGAGTGGAAAGATAACTAAAGCAACTCTGACCCTGGGTACTCTTGTACCCCCTGATCGGACCAAACACTAGAGTTACAACACCTCTCTCGAGGGAGTTGAAACGAGAGACACGATTCAATAGCTAGTCAAAACATGCTCCAAGCATACAAGCTAGAGTTCAGATGCTAAAAAAAAGAAATCATCCAACAAAAGGAGGCCAAACACATAACAATAAGTATTAAAACTCCACCAATTCCATTTGCATGAGTATTGTATAAAATGTTTTAGTTACATTGCGTAATAAATGAAAGTAAATGACTGTAAAAAGGGAAGATAGGTAGCACCTCCTTGATATAGGAGGACGATATATAGAAACTGTGATGATCGTCTCACGTAAACAAGATTAACTAATGCAGAAGCGTTCATTAAGCAGCGGATTACCAAAAATCACTAAAAATTAAAACTTTTTGCAAATAGATCCATTCACAGGAAAAACTCTTTCATTCAGAACCAAAGTAAAACTTTACATCCTGGTTCATATATATACATCTCATGTACTTTTGCTTCTCGAGGAATACAAACATTAACTACTCTGTGTTGACTGTACACAAGTAGTATAAAACCCTCGAGACACTAAACCAAAATCTCGAAATCACTAACTACTATTCTGAGGACCTGAGAGTACATATACGACACATAGGACTATCTAAACTATATAACTTGACAGACAGTATCTCCACATGAGATCTCATTGCTGTCTCTGCTGCTGTTGTTGCTATCCTTCACCTACTGAAGGTTTTCTGTCTTCTCGTCCGCATCCACCTAAAAATGTGGTTCCCACGGGGGTGAGACAATTATAAAAATTTCCCCAGCGAGAGATATAACTCTCTGCCAGTAACATTATTATTACAACTTAAGAAGATAAATATGAACAGAGGAATCATATTTGTTTGACAACATATATTTTAATGTCTAACAGATTAGAACATTATTCTATATCAGAAGCATTGCAACTATAACTTGATAGGGTAAACATGTCACTTGTTCTTTATTGAATATAAAGAACATGTATAACATCTATTCAAACTATAGAATCATTACCACTGCATTAACTTTCTTCAGGCTTAGATCATATATCTAAAGCCTAGCATTATCATTGTGGAGTCATGGCCCGTAGCCATACTCTTATCACAAATTTTGGGATCTTAATCCCTCATTTCAACACTGGGAATTCTTATCCCTTCACACCTTCAATACCATAACTGTGTAATCCTAAGTATTCAAACCCTTAGCTCATCACCTGAGCATTGTTACCACTTTCTCAGGTAACTAACACCTTTAGGTCATCTGACCAAGATAAATATGATACTTGCTACACAAGCATCCATCATGGAACTTGAGGCCCATTAACTCTCTTGCCACCTCTTACCAGGCACATGGTATATTATGGAACACAAGGCCCAATAAACAAATTCAAACTAATAACACATCATAGCTCATACCTGGATATGCTCATCATCTCATGATACCTTCATGGTTAGAACATATATAATAGCAGTACATCAATTATCTATCAGGCAACAACTTTATTCACATGGCTCACAAGGCCATTCACATCTTGTCACCTCTTACTAGGCAACAACTTTATTCACAAGGCTCACAAGCCATTCACATCTTGTCACCTCTCACTAGGCAACAACTTTATTCACATGGCTCACAAGGCCATTCACATCTTGTCACCTCTCACTAGGCAACAATTTTATTCACATGGCTCACAAGGCCATTCACATCTTGTCACCTCTCACTAGGCAACAACTTTATTCACATGGCTCACAAGGCCATTCACATCTTATCACCTCTCACTAGGCAATAACTTTATTCACATGGCTCACAAGGCCATTAAGCATTATACTTGTTATACAAGTATTTAACATGCCTTACAAGGCTTATGTAATAAGAGAAATACAACCTTCCCATCATTAGGGTTAGGATTTTCCTTTCTTATCGATTAGGGTTTCTCTCACATATCATTACCCTTCATTAGGGTTAGGGTTTTCCATTATTAAACATTTAGGTTTTCAAGATCATATTATCAATGATCAAACCCTAATTCATTGCTCCCCACATCTAGGATCCAACATTTATACCATAAGTATTCAAACATACTTATTTATTCTCATCATTTATCATTAAATGATTATCATCACAAGGTATGAGTTTATCTCTCATCCTTAAGTTGGGAATTAACAAAACAACCATGTTAGGTCACTTTCAATTCAGATCTAAATCAAACATAGAGAACCACATCCGTGTAACCAAGAACGGCCGTGCAAAGGGAAGCCACCACGGCCGTGCTACCTTGTACGGTCGTGCAAAGTGAAGCTACCACAGCCGTGCTACCTTGCACGGTCGTGCTACATAGGATCACCACATGAATCATATATATATATATATATATATATATATATATATATATATATATATATATATATATATATATATATATATATATATATATGAATTCTATTCTTTGATCCTTTCAACTTGATTAGGTCACATCGACCCTTCAATCAAATGGATACAACTATGATTAACATAGTGTACCAAGTCATTGATCCTATAAACAATTAGGGATTCATCCCTTGATTGACACTAATCACTTAGGTACTATTAGGGTTTCAACCTTTGTACCTTCATTGATTATCATTACTAATCATCATTGGATCAATGGATCATTCATCATCTTAATTCTCAAGAGATTCAATCACATTGGACCTCCATTACATAAAGCATCCAATTGAATTAGGGTTTCCAATGTTGATTCCTTCAATCATTGGATTCATGGAATCAATCATCAATTGGACCTATACCCATACTTCAATTGAGTTTAATAGGTAAACCTTCAACTGATTTGACCCTCAATTGACCCTCAATTGATCATCAATTAGAGTTTGATTCAATTGAATTAGGGTTTGAAATCGATGATTCAACAACACTAATCAATGTAAGACTAGTTGCTTTGAAACCATTGAACCATCATCCAAATTGGGTATGACCTGACCCCAAACGGTCTTGAGGTCGTTTGGATGACCTCCAAACGGTCTTGAGACCGTTTGCCCTTCATATCACTCAAATCTAAGCAATCCAATTGGGGTTTGGATAATTGGATTGATCACCAAATCAGCATTGAATTGTATATCAACTTGGTACCTTTAGACCTTCAAACACCTAACCATACTCAACCCTAGACCTCCAAACGGTCTTGGGTGACCACCAAACGGTCTTGAGACCGTTTAGATGAGCTCCAAACGGTCTTGAGACCGTTTGGCCTATCCAACCTTTGGATTCTAGTGAAAAATCATCATGGATTGGTCTATCAAGTTGATCAACAAATCAGCACTACATTGCAATATGATTAGTACCTTTGGACCTTCAATTGGTCAACTATACTTGACCCAAGTCTTCCAAACGGTCTTGGGGTGATCCCCAAACGGTCTTGAACCCGTTTGGATGATCCCCAAACGGGTTTGAACCCGTTTGGGCTAATCAACCCAAAATCTCAACTTAACTCATTGGAATTTCAGCACTGTTTTCAATTAGGGTTTGCCTAATTGAATAGCCTTCACCTCACGATTCCTTGGGAGTTAACCCCTAAAATTTTTAGGGGCATTAACCAACATCATTATGAACAGGAATACCAAGCGGTCAACGCTTGGTCAACCATCTCAAACGGTCTTGAACCCGTTTTCCCAAGCAGGTCAAGTTAATCAGGTTGAAAATCAGCACTTAATCCAATTAGGTTTTCCTAATTGATTAGCCTTCAACCTATGATTCCTTTTGCGTTAACCCCTCCAATTTGGAGGGTCATTAGCCTACATAATTAGGAACGAGATTCCCAAACGGTAAACGCTTGGTCAACTCCTTCAAACGGGTTTGAACCCGTTTTCCACCAAACGGTTTGCAACCCGTTTGGTCACCACACGGTTTTGGTGAAACCGTTTGGTACCAACCTTTGAGATCGTTTGCTCCCAAGATATTTGGTGAGGTGCTTTCATATGATGATGTCATCATCATCTGCCTTCGTGCACCCAAGAACATCAACCGTTCTTGATGGAATTTGCAGCAAGAAACAAAAGTGTATCAAATTGAAGAAATCAATCAATAAAGCATAGAAGATTGATGCAATAGCAATGTTTGAGGGTTTAAGTTATAAAACCCGCCTCCAATTGAGCTCCAAAGCTCCAAGATCACGCCATCAATGGTGGATGAAGCTCTAGCAACTCCCCCTAGGCTCGTCCTCAAGCTTTTGATTGTAAAAGTTGGCTAGGGTTGAAGAGGAGATCGAAATAAGAAGGAATCCATAATTTATTTTCGATTTTCACCATGCAATCATGAAGAACGAGGGTCAAGAAGCTTACCAACAGGTTGGGGCTCTTCCTCATGTTGATCCTAAGTCCCCTTGAGCTCATCCCAAGCAAAGGAAGAAGAAAGGGCCGAAAAATCCTTTCAATTCATTTGGAAAAGGCACTTTTATAAGGAAATTGATGAGAGAGAAAATGCCTTATAAAAATCCAATTAATCCAAAAATTATGGCCGCCTCTTCCCCCTCAATTCCATGGATACGAGGCACCTTCCTTTTCCTTTTATTCCCCTTCATTATCCTCAATTTAAAGAAAAAACAATTAAGCACCTTAATGCTTATTATATTAATATCCCATATGTGAGTGGAAATTACTTTTCTTTATAATAAGGTGAGTGGAATTTCACCTACTTAAGATATTTTCGTTCCTTATCTTATCAAAGGAACGTCCATCCTTATTAAAAATCAACCCAAAACATTTTGGTTGAAAGACCTTCAATTATTTTTATTCATTTTTGCCCTAAATCGAATTAGGGTTTCAATTAGGCATTATTCTTGATTATTTTAATGTCAAGATTCTCTCTCCTCCAACTTAGTTCAAATGAGGAGTCCCTCTCATTTTATTTGCTATACATCATGCCAAGAAACATTAAGGACCTTATTGAAGTGGTAATTTGCATATTGAATCCTAGATTTTGGGTAAATTGCACTTTACTCCAAAACTAGGTTTTAATGCACAACATTGTCCAACAAGCTCTATCTTGGTGTCCAGGCTTGTAGAAACCATACTACTACATCATATTCATCCTTATGATGTCTCAACATCAGAGGAACATCTTATCATGTGCAATTTGCAAGTTAACCCCTCAACTTGGGTAATTTGCACTTTAGTCCAAAACAAACAAAACATTGATTTCAACAATGTTAAAAAAGGACTAGAATTGCAACATAGGTTCCTCTTGAGGCCTAATTACTTTTCACAAGATGATATTAAACATTTAATCACCTTTCTTAATCAAAACACCTAGGGTTAGAGTATAACCCAGGTCAGGGATGTTACAAATTATAAACCCCTAACAAGGATTTCGTCCCCGAAATCCTGGAAAAAGGAGGGACAGATTTATTCAGTTATCATTCCCTCAAATCTCCACATAATATCTTAGTATCATGGAGATATCATGGATTTTGTAATCCACACAAAGTTCCTTTCATTAATTCAACTTTAGCAATGTTTATGTTTATGCAAAACATAAACCCCTAACATATGATGTCCATATTGTTGGAAGGAAGAAACATAAAAGAACATACTTCAATCATTACTCAAGAATATATACCAAAAGAGAAACATATATATCTAACAGAGATAATTTACTCAGCAATCCTTTATTTATAAAGTTCATTTAGCAAACTCTATGTAATTGGGAATGTCCACTTAGCTTTTCCTTTTTAGTTGGGAATGTTCACATAGATCTTCCCTTTTGATTAGGAATGTTCACATAGCTCTTCCCTATTAGTTGGGAATGTTCACATAGTTCTTCCCTTTTGATTAGGAATGTTCACATAGCTCTTCCTATTAGTTGGGAATGTTCACATAGCTCTTCCCTTTTGATTAGGAATGTTCACATAGCTCTTCCTATTAGTTGGGAATGTTCACATAGCTCTTTCCTTTTGATTAGGAATGTTCACATAGCTCTTCCTATTAGTTGGGAATGTTCACATAGCTCTTCCCTTTTGATTAGGAATGTTCACATAGCTCTTCCTATTAGTTGGGAATGTTCACATAGCTCTTCCCTTTTGATTAGGAATGTTCACATAGCTCTTCCTATTAGTTGGGAATGTTCACATAGCTCTTCCCTTTTGATTAGGAATGTTCACATAGCTCTTCCTATTAGTTGGGAATGTTCACATATCTCTTCCCTTTTGATTAGGAATGTTCACATAGCTCTTCCTATTAGTTGGGAATGTTCACATAGCTCTTCCCTTTTGATTAGGAATGTTCACATAGCTTTTCCTATTAGTTGGGAATGTTCACATAGATCTTCCCTTTTGATTAGGAATGTTCACATAGCTCTTCCTATTAGTTGGGAATGTTCACATAGCTCTTCCCTTTTGATTAGGAATGTTCACATAGCTCTTCCTATTAGTTGGGAATGTTCACATAGCTCTTCCCTTTTGATTAGGAATGTTCACATAGCTCTTCCTATTAGTTGGGAATGTTCACATAGCTCTTCCCTTTTAATTAGGAATGTTCACATAGCTCTTCCTATTAGTTGGGAATGTTCACATAGATCTTCCCTTTTGATTAGGAATGTTCACATAGCTCTTCCTATTAGTTGGGAATGTTCACATAGCTCTTCCCTTTTGTTTTCATTATACTCTCTAGATTGTTTCAGAATGATTGCTTGATCAGGGCAATAAAAAAGATACCAATCTAAGAGTTTCCATACTCACTTTATCATCAATAGTTGTATACCTGGCCAGGGTTTACAAATACTGAGATCAAGTAGTATGCACTTACATGCTATCATATTCCTTGCTTTTCATATCATTATACACACATGATTTTCCCTTGTTCCAACATGACTAAGTCATTTAGGAACTCTTTTAAAGCTCAAACTTTCTGTATTAAGGACTGATAACCTAGATTGTAAAGCTAGTATCCAGTCCCCTATATGCATTACTGTTGCCCTAATCTGCCCAACAAGAACATGATCATAGGATTCTCTATCCTGATCAGGTCTTAATGGGGATTCTCAAGCACTCATTCTATTCTTGTCTGAGCCCTTGCACCTCTTCTTGATGCAACAACATTGCCCTTAGCAATGTGTTCCTTGTGTTCTCCAGTCATTTTCAAGTTCTTCTTCTCCTATGTGAGCAGAAGATACTATCAAATAAATTGGAAGACACTTAGAACAGACTCTACAACCTTAGTCCTATGTCTCTGTAGACTCAGCAAACCTAGAGCTCTGATACCACTAAATTGTGATGACCGTCTCACGTAAACAAGATTAACTAATGCGAAAGCGTTCATTAAGCAGCGGATTACCAAAAATCACTAAAAATTAAAACTTTTTGCAAAGAGATCCATTCACAGGAAAAACTCTTTCATTCAGAACCAAAGTAAAACTTTACATCCTGGTTCATATATATACATCTCATGTACTTTTGCTTCTCGAGGAATACAAACATTAACTACTCTGTCTTGACTGTACACAAGTAGTATAAAACCCTCGAGACACTAAACCAAAATCTCGAAATCACTAACTACTATTCTGAGGACCTGAGAGTACAAAGACGACACATAGGACTATCTAAACTATATAACTTGACAGACAATATCTCCACCTGAGATCTCATTGCTGTCTCTGCTGCTGTTGTTGCTATCCTTCACCTACTGAAGGTTTTCTGTCTTCTCGTCCGGATCCACCTAAAAATGTGGTTCCCACGGGGGTGAGACAATTATAAAAATTGCCCCAGCGAGAGATATAACTCTCTGCCAGTAACATTATTATTACAACTTAAGAAGATAAATATGAACAGAGGAATCATATTTGTTTGACAACAGATATTTTAATGTCTAACAGATTAGAACATTATTCTATATCAGAAGCAGTGCAACTATAACTTGATAGGATAAACATGTCACTTGTTCTTTATTGAATATAAAGAACATGTATAACATCTATTCAAACTATAGAATCATTAACACTGCATTAACTTTCTTCAGGCTTAGATCATATATCTAAAGCCTAGCATTATCATTGTGGAGTCATGGCCCGTAGCCATACTCTTATCACAAATGTTGGGATCTTAATCCCTCATTTCAACACTGGGAATTCTTATCCCTTCACACCTTCAATACCATAACTGTGTAATCCTGGGTATTCAAACCCTTAGCTCATCACCTGAGCATTGTTACCACTTTCTCAGGTAACTAACACCTTTAGGTCATCTGACCAAGGTAAATATGATACTTGCTACACAAGCATCCATCATGGAACTTGAGGCCCATTAACTCTCTTGCCACCTCTTACCAGGAACAAGGTATATTATGGAACACAAGGCCCAATAAACAAATTCAAACTAATAACACATCATAGCTCATACCTGGCTATGCTCATCATCTCATGATACCTGCATGGTTAGCACATATATAATAGCAGTACATCAATTATCTATCAGGAAACAACTTTATTCACATGGCTCACAAGGCCATTCACATCTTGTCACCTCTTACTAGACAACAACTTTATTCACATGGATCACAAGGCCATTCACATCTTGTCACCTCTCACTAGGCATCAACTTTATTCACATGGCTCACAAGGCCATTCACATCTTGTCACCTCTCACTAGGCAACAATTTTATTCACATGGCTCACAAGGCCATTCACATCTTGTCACCTCTCACTAGGCAACAACTTTATTCACATGGCTCACAAGGCCATTCACATCTTATCACCTCTCACTAGGCAATAACTTTATTCACATGGCTCACAAGGCCATTAAGCATTATACTTGTTATACAAGTATTTAACATGCCTTACAAGGCTTATGTAATAAGAGAAATACAACCTTCCCATCATTAGGGTTAGGATTTTCCTTTCTTATCGATTAGGGTTTCTCTCACATATCATTACCCTTCATTAGGGTTAGGGTTTTCCATTATTAACCATTTAGGTTTTCAAGATCATATTATCAATGATCAAACCCTAATTCATTGCTCCCCACATCTAGGAGCCAACATTTATACCATAAGTATTCAATCATACTTATTTATTCTCATCATTTATCATTAAATGATTATCATCACAAGGTATGAGTTTATCTCTCATCCTTAAGTTGGGAATTAACAAAACAAACATGTTAGGTCACTTTCAATTCAGCTCTAAATCAAACATAGAGCACCACGGCCGTGTAACCAAGAACGACCGTGCAAAGGGAAGCCACCACGGCCGTGCTACCTTGCACGGTCGTGCAAAGTGAAGCTACCACGGCCGTGCTACCTTGCACGGTCGTGCTACATAGGATCACCACATGAATCATATATATATATATATATGAATTCTATTCTTTGATCCTTTAAACTTGATTAGGTCACATCGACCCTTCAATCAAATGCATACAACTATGATTAACATAGTGTACCAAGTCATTGATCCTATAAACAATTAGGGATTCATCCCTTGATTGACACTAATCACTTAGGTACTATTAGGGTTTCAACCTTTGTACCTTCATTGATTATCATTACTAATAATCATTGGATCAATGGATCATTCATCATCTTAATTCTCAAGAGATTCAATCACATTGGACCTCCATTACATAAAGCATCCAATTGAATTAGGGTTTCCAATGTTGATTCCTTCAATCATTGGATTCATGGAATCAATCATCAATTGGACCTATACCCATACTTCAATTGAGTTTAATAGGTAAACCTTCAACTGATTTGACCCTCAATTGACCCTCAATTGATCATCAATTAGAGTTTGATTCAATTGAATTAGGGTTTGAAATCGATGATTCAACAACACTAATCAATGTAAGACTAGTTGCTTTGAAACCATTGAACCATCATCCAAATTGGGTATGACCTGACCCCAAACGGTCTTGAGGTAGTTTGGATGACCTCCAAACGGTCTTGAGACCGTTTTCCCATCATATCACTCAAATCTAAGCAATCCAATTGGGGTTTGGATCATTGGATTGATCACCAAATCAGCATTGAATTGTATATCAGCTTGGTACCTTTAGACCTTCAAACACCTAACCATACTCAACCCTAGACCTCCAAACGGTCTTGGGTGACCACCAAACGGTCTTGAGACCGTTCGGTTGAGCTCCAAACGGTCTTGAGACCGTTTGGCCTATCCAACCTTTGGATTTTAGTGAAAAATCATCATGGATTGGTCTATCAAGTTGATCAACAAATCAACACTACATTGCAATATGATTAGTACCTTTGGACCTTCAATTGGTCAACTATACTTGACCCCAGACTTCCAAACGGTCTTGGGGTGATCCCCAAACGGTCTTGAACCCGTTTGGATGATCCCCAAACGGGTTTGAACCCGTTTGGGCTAATCAACCCAAAATCTCAACTTAACTCATTGGAATTTCAGCACTGTTTTCAATTAGGGTTTGCCTAATTGAATAGCCTTCAACTCACGATTCCTTGGGAGTTAACCCCTCAAATTTGGAGGGGCATTAACCAACATCATTATGAACAGGAATCCCAAACGGTCAACGCTTGGTCAACCATATCAAACGGTCTTGAACCCGTTTTCCCAAGCAAGTCAAGTTAATCAGGTTGAAAATCAGCACTTAATCCAATTAGGTTTTCCTAATTGATTAGCCTTCAACCTATGATTCCTTTTCAGTTAACCCCTCAAATTTGGAGGGTCATTAGCCTACGTAATTCGGAACGAGATTCCCAAACGGTCAATGCTTGGTCAACTCCTTCAAACGGGTTTGAACCCGTTTTCCACCAAATGGTTTGCAACCCGTATGGTCACCACACGGTTTTGGTGAAACCGTTTGGTCCCAACCTTTGAGATCGTTTGCTCCCAAGATATTTGGTGAGGTGCTTTCTTATGATGATGTCATCATCATATTCCTTCGTGCACCCAAGAACAGCAACCGTTCTTGATGGAATTTGCAGCAAGAAACAAAAGTGTATCAAATTGAAGAAATCAATCAATAAAGCATAGAAGATTGATGCAATAGCAATGTTTGAGGGTTTAAGTTATAAAACCCGCCTCCAATTGAGCTCCAAATCTCCAAGATCACGCCATCAATGGTGGATGAATCTCTAGCAACTCCCCCTAGGCTCGTCCTCAAGCTTTTGATTGCAAAAGTTGGCTAGGGTTGAAGAGGAGATCGAAATAAGAAGGAATCCATAATTTATTTTCGATTTCCACCATGAAATCATGAAGAACGAGGGTCAAGAAGCTTACCAACAGGTTGGGGCTCGTCCTCATGTTTCTCCTAAGTCCCCTTGAGCTCATCCCAAGCAAAGGAAGAAGAAAGGGCCGAAAAAGCCTTTCAATTCAATTGGAAAAGGCACTTTTATAAGGAAATTGATGAGAGAGAAAATGCCTTATAAAAATCCAATTAATCCAAAAATTATGGCCGCCTCTTCCCCCTAAATTCCATGGATACGAGGCACCTTCATTTTCCTTTTATTCCACTTCATTATCCTCAATTTAAAGAAAAGCAAATTAAGCACCTTAATGCTTATTATATTAATATCCCATATGTGAGTGGAAATTACTTTTCTTTATAATAAGGTGAGTGGAATTTCACCTACTTAAGATATTTTCGTTCCTTATCTTAGCAAAGAAACTTCCATACTTATTAAAAATCAACCCAAAACATTTTGGTTGAAAGCCCTTCAATTATTTTTATTCATTTTTGCCCTAAATCGAATTAGGGTTTCAATTAGGCATTATTCTTGATTATTTTAATGTCAAGATTCTCTCTCCTCCAACTTAGTTCAAATGAGGAGTCCCTCTCATTTTATTTGCTATACATCATGCCAAGAAACATTAAGGACCTTATTGAAGTGGTAATTTGCATATTGAACCCTAGATTTTGGGTAAATTGCACTTTACTCCAAAACTAGGTTTTAATGCACAACATTGTCCAACAAGCTCTATCTTGGTGTCCAGGCTTGTAGAAACCATACTACTACATCATATTCATCCTTATGATGTCTCAAAATCATAGGAACATCTTATCATGTGCAATTTGCAAGTTAACCCCTCAACTTGGGTAATTTGCACTTTAGTCCAAAACAAATAAAACATTGATTTCAACAATGTTCAAAAAGGACTAGAATTGCAACATAGGTTCCTCTTGAGGCCTAATTACTTTTCAAAAGATGATATTAAACATTTAGTCACCTTTCTTAATCAAAACACCTAGGGTTAGAGTATAACCCAGGTCAGGGATTTTACAGCAGCAGACCCTAAGGTGTCTCTAACCCGATACCGGGCGGGAGCTCTGCCCGACATGCCCGTGTTGGGCGACAGGCAGTGATAGGAAGGCATAACGACCAGGGCTCACTACCCGATACGGACATATAAAGGTACCAGCCTCTCGGGCGGCACGCCATGATGGGAAATCTGTATCGAGCTCAGTATCGTGCCAGGTTAAAGATAGCTTAGGTTCTCAGGGTCCTTATATCAGGTGTAGGGGCGAACCATTTCGGGTAGGAGCCCATCTAGGAAACCAGCACATCGAGTGGCCTTCTTGGTCATATCGGGCTGCTGCAACTACCAGGATGGGTTCTAAGTGAACCACTCCCGCCTCTCTCGGGTAGGGGGTGTGCTCACCTAGTATCGCTCGACACACCCTTGGAACACGTCACACTAGCTCCTGGAGCTTTCCAAAGTTAGCTTTTGTTAGGGTTCCGACCCGTCCCATCGGAGTCCTATAGCTGCTATTTATAGGCAGCGGTTGGAAGAAGTTGCGGTTCTTTGGGCACCACATGTCCTCCATCGGCTCCATTAGTGTGGCTTCGGGGATGATCGACATGCGTGTCGCCTGGCACAGCGGGTGCCGGGTTGCAAGCGTGTCGGGTAGTCATGACGAGTGGGCACCTACCGGTGGGTGGCTCATATCGTGTGACACGCTGCATCAGGAGAGTAGTCATGGCGGGTACAGCTCCCTGTCGGGTAAGCGGTGTATCACCCGATGGGGTCTCCTTGCGCGACACACCCGTGTCACGCGGTAGCTGTATCGGGCTGTTGCGCGACAGGAAATGAGTGTGTCGGGTGACTGGTAGGAGGGCCGATGTAGGAAAACACCGTTCATGGGCCGGGATGGGACTTTTTGGTGGAAAGACAAGGAAAAACTCTGCAAAAGGATTCAAAAATTGGTCAGAGCGTAGCACAGTTTAGCTTTGTTCAAAACATAACAAAATTGATAGGAAAAATAGTTTAGAGGGTACTTTTGACAACAAAATATAGGTCATAAATAACCCCAAAAAGGGTGTTATCAACTCCCCAAACTTAGCATTTTGATTGTCCCCAATCAATCTGTACATATTTTAAGGCTTTGTTTTGCGATACTTCTTCAGTACCCGACATAGTCTTCGAACAAGGGGTTTGAGCGAGTAATGAGATGTATTAATGAAAATTTTTGTCTGACTACGAACAAAGGACTTTATTTTTCCTACCTTATTCAAGCAAAAATTCTCTCTTCAGCTTTGTCGAGACTTAGGTGCATGATTCCGAAGTTAGCTTTCACACCAAACATCTTTTGGGAATAGAAAGTTGGGTTTTTGGGTAGGCTTAAGGCTTTTTGGGTTTTTCTTGTTTCCCATCAGTTCATCCAGGTAAGGGTATGTTAACGGGTGAGTGGTCCCTACAGTCCAAGCCAGTTGGCTTTAGAGCAGTGATTTCACATCCTACGTACCACTGCCCCAGATCTACCATGCCTAAAGATGGGTACTTTTGGAAAAACAAGTGTGCATTGTTTTTGGGCACAAATCTCATACTTTTATTCACTCTCATAAGGCTTTTCTCTCTTTTTGGGATTTTTGATGGGTATGGAAACAAAAGCAAGTTGATGTTTGGGTAGCTTTTTCCTTCACATACACATCTCTTAACTATTGTGAGATTATTTTTTTCGAAATTGGCATATAAAAGTTACAACCTTTGTCGTTTGAGACTGCAATTTTAGAAAAACAAAACAAAAACCTACACCACCTTAGACACAGAGAAAACAAGTTGGGAAAAGTTGTATCAGATTTTTACTATAGAGTGTCTTTGTACAATTGTATAGAGGCAAGGGGTTGTATATGCACTATATTGTATCGGACTTGTATATGTATATATACACAGAGTATGTTTAAGAGAAAAAGGAAAGACAAAATGAGTACCTCCCTCACTGATATATAGTACCCGCCAAACTTACCCCAAACTCTATCCCAGAGTTTTGAGATAAATAAAGGAGCATAATGATAAATCAGTGAGGGTTTAGCTGGTGAGTGCGCCTCCTTCAGATATAAGCTCCCACACATATTCTCTACGTTTGCTGTGGTAGTTGACGTGATGGAGATTGTCAGGTGTTTGTTGTAGTGCTACCAAGCTATAGATCCATTCCAGCACGTAGATGCTACAGTCGTTGGATTATGGAGCTTGTTATGGACTACTGTGGTAGAATTGGAGCTCGTGCCATTTGTTTGCTGTGTCCTTCAGGAATGGCTGGATCAGTGTTGTCACCTTGATGTAGTATTTTCTTGCCAGGTGCTCAAGGGGTTTCAACGCGGTTGATGTACACTGCACCAGATGATCTTTGTTGCTGTCTGAGCTGTTGTAGAAGATTGCTACTCATGGGTGAGTGTACATCGTCAGGAGCGTCCACTGGTTGTAGTAAAGGATAGGGAAGAAGATGATACGTGGCATTCTACTCTCTATCTCTGCCAGAAAAGATTGTTACACTCCTGACTCATCAGCTAGGCATATGTCGTTGAACAACATTAGATGGGCAGTGTATGCATATTCAAACTTCTTTTGTAGTATCTGTATGTATGCTACCACCACCAACATTGCCAAACATCGTCCTGCCTTTATCACATCCCGAAGATCATCGACTGGGACTATGACATCTTCTGCCTCATATATGACGTCTGTGGGGGTAGAATCAGCCAGCTTATTCAGAATTTCCTTGACCTATTCCTCGGTTAGTGTAGAACACAAGGAACAATTGAAGTTGCTGATCCTTTCTTCTGAAACATCAGGCGAAGTAGAGTCTTCAGTTGTAAGGATCTCACACAGAACATCCAACTACTTGCCAGCCCCGTAGACGTCCGTGGAAATCTCGGCCGCTTCCTCTGGAGGGCTACTAGGTTGGGAGGGTTCAACTTTGTAATCACTGTCCAACATCTCTTTTGGGATGCCTGCGTCCCGAAAATAGCACTTGTCCTTGATCAACATCAGTGCATAGACGCTCCTGAACTGATAGAAGTTTTGGTTGCTGAGTTGCCTTATGAATCCAAAGACATGAAGCAACTCTATGGTACGGAGGACTATAAATGCACTGTTTCCGCTTCCTGCTTCTTCTTAGACGGGGAAGTCTCCGATGCTATAGAAATTCCAAACACCGGAGTGGCATTGGCTCCCATATTTGATCACTCGGAGAAGACGCAGTGGAAGGAGCCTCAAGATCTTGTCTTCAGGGCGTACAAACGTGTGTCCTGAGCGTGGAACCTCCTCATTGCAGCAACTGAGAAGCTAGATGTCATGATGCTGGAGGTCCTCCACGCACATGAACTAATTATTTCTGTGCTTGTAAGGGGCCAACACCAGGTTTGCATTGTGGTCTTCAATATGCTTCAGCATGTTGGCCACCAGCACAGAATCATATGACCCCATAATCAGTCTTCTTGCCAAGGCCGGGGTGGCATTGTAGATCAACTGTCGGCCTGTCTTGGTGCTGAGATTCTCGAGTATAGCGCCTTCCAAGACCCTGAATAGCTTCTTGGAGACAATGGCTGGCGAGCAGAATATGCTCCTCAGCTCCCCTCGTCGTGTGGAGAAGTACCTGTCGCTCTGGACAACGTCTTCTTCATCAGCTTGTGACCTCTGGACCTTGTTTAGCAGTTTCTGGTCTCTGATCGTCAAGTATCCGATGGCTTTCCTTTCAAAATATACCATCTCGAAGGAAGGGATCTCCGACGGCGTAGAAAACACATATGCCATCGAATTCCTTATTCTAGGGGGTGTCTGTCATTAACACAGTAGATGTCCCCCCTTTCTCCCTCTGATTCATCAGAATAGTCCTCCCCGACATTGATCGATTCATCATTGTCTTCAGCTTCGTCCAGGGAGGCTGAGGGAGCAATTTCTTCTATTCCGCGGGAGCTCGCCTGTCCTGCTGGAGCCCCGTCGGCTGTCTTGTGCGTCGTCCCTTCCTCAGGCATTGTGGATGGCCCGCTGGAGGAGGAAGGAGATGACGTCCTGGGTGAGGATGCTGATGAGGAGGGCTGGGAGCCTGAGCCAGGAGGTGATGAAGACCTACTTGGCTGTATTGAACGTGGATGGTCATCCCTCCTATTCAACCTTTCCTCAACAACATCAAGGCGCTGGAGTACCAGCTGTAGTGTTGCATTTAGTGTCTCTAGTTGGCTGGGAAGGCCAACTAGAGCTAGCAGCTGCCGCTCCTATTCACTAAGCCTCTGCTGGAAAATGGAAAATTTGTGGGTAAGGGAAGAAAAGGTAACCAAGTGGTTGCTCGTTACCTCCCGCAAATGGTCGAATTATTGACCAAGGATCTCCCCCAAAGACGGAGGTGTTGTGTTAGATCATCCCCTCGATCTCGTGATGCTCCTCACGTGTGAAGGTCGGCCCGATGACTACTCGACTTCAGGCGGGTTTGAGCCCATCTGTACCGTCCGCGAGTGCGTCGCTTCAGGGTGAGGTGTTGGAACCATTGTGGCTGCCTCTACCTCGCCTGTCAGTGTTGGTAGAAAAGGGCGCGAGGTGGGTGGCCGTTGTTCTATCATCTGGTTGTCGACGACCTCCTCCGCAACTATCACCGGTGACATTGGCAGTGGCGTTGGTGTGGGCTGTGCAACCCTAAGCTCCATCTCGAGGAGCTCAGAAAATGCCCCATTGCTGGTGTCCGGCTGTACCATCTCCTCCACCATTTAAGGCGCAACAGGAGCTTCGGGAACTGCGACTATCTTTCCCGCGGCAGCTTCCCTCGGGGTTATCATCATTTTCGCATCCCCGGTTGTCTCGGCGACCTCTACGATTGCCATTACTTCTTCTACAACCACGCCAGTTGTTGTTGTGGCGGCCGTGGCTGGGATAGGAGTAGCAATGACAACTTTATCAGGGGCTGCCGCCAGTTGCGCGGGGGCGGTGGGTGGCTCGACAGGGACTGTGGAAGATTTGTCCTGCCGGGCGTCGAGAGGGATTGGCCCTCCCGATGCAGCCACCCTTTCTTGTATTCTGGTGGTAGCAGCGTAAGTGGCTTCAACCTCCAACGATTCGACTTTTGCTTCGGTGAAGACCAGCTTTTCTGCATCATAGTTGATGCAGAACAAGAGGGGTAGAAGCTTGGAAGTTCTTGCAAACTTATAGAAGTAGCATTTGCCCTCCTTCTTGATAATGTTTGCTTGTTGCAAGAACTTCATGTCGATCCTGTCATCACCTCTAGTTCTTGACAGGCTGTGCAGCTCCTTTGGGTACCCCAACCCTGCCGTGATCAGATTGACGCCACCACCCATGCAATACTCTTTGGTGGCATCCTTTATGGGGTAAAGCCTGTTAAGCAAGAAGTGTCCCAAATTGACCACCTTGCCCTCCATCATGTACCACATGAGATGGAGTTCTTCGGTGTAGATGTTGCTTGTCTCATACTTGCTGAAGAGGATACAAGCCACTATCTTGTGGATGATCCTCTAGAAGCAGGAGTGAATGGCTGGCACTTTGCTTCCTGGCTTGTAGTTTGATTCGTCAGTCAATTTCTTCCAGATGCTAACCGGGTTGAAGCCATCACCCTCACCAAGCCTGGCACCGTTGTTCAGTAACTCCATCTCGGCTTCTGAGGAGGAGAATATGTAACAACCCTGACCTGGGTTATGAGGTAACCCTATTTGTTTGGCTAATAAAGTTGCTTATAACTTTAATGTAATTTGTTATCATGTGACACACTTATGTTTCAAGTTTGGTCCCGATTGAATGTTGTTTGAGCAATTTTCCTTTATTTTGGACCAAAGTGCAATTTACCCAAATTGAGGGGATATAATGCAAAATGTCACATGTTGAATGTGCCTAGTATGTTTTAGTATCATAAGAGAGAGAATGATGCTAAATGGTGGCTTGTGGAAAGCCTAAATTCCAAGTTTGAACTTGTTTGAACAGTGCTGGAGCATTGTGCACCAATTTTGGTACAAAATGTAATTTACCCAAAATGTGGGGTTGATATGCAAATTACCACCTCTAGAGTGTTTCTACTCCCTCCTACCATCATATAGGAGAGAGAATGAATGAGACACCATGTTTGAATCACTTATGAGTGATAGTAATGTTGGTGATGAAATGACCAAGAAAGAGGGCTGAATTTGAAGGCTTAACTTGAGTTGTATCAACTTGAAAAGCTTATATATGAGTGCCTATCGGCCATGGAGCCCAAGGAGGTGTCCCATATCGTTTTGTGAACTCTTGGCAAGGTTCATATTGTGCAAAGCACCTCAAGGAGGTGAGGTGTGACGGCCAACAAGTTTCCTTAGGAAAAGTGTATCGGCTTGACTTAAAATGATGATTTAAATGATATATTTTATCCAAATGGGTAAGTGATGGACGAATTTGCATCTCTAGATGATCCTCAACCTTTTTGCACTTCAAGATAAATGTTGATGCATGCTTGGACACGTGTCACCCATGCATGACACGTGGCACCTACTAGCTCAAAATGTTGACACCTCATTTTTGTTCTCCTTCATGATCAACAAGTATATATACCCCTAGTTTGACCCCTTAATGGAATTTTACGACCCTTACCACCCTCCTACCTTGTGTTATCGTGCACATAGCTCCCATATCGTGAAGGGAGGCTATGGTATCGTGCATGGGTCATGGGATATCGCCCATGGCATGATCATATCGCCCAAGTAGGTGATTTTGGTCATATTGGGTGATATCGGCCATGGAGTGAAGTGTTTTGATCCCAATTGAGTACCATATCGTCCAAGTGAGTGTCATATCGTGCAAGAGGGGTGGCATATCGTGCAAGAGCACAAGGGTATCGTGCATAGGCCTTGGGTATCGGCCATAACAGGCATATCAGCCATACCATGTAGATATTGCTCATAGCAAGTTGATATCGGCCAGTTGAAGTAGTTTGGGCCACAAGTGAGAGGGTATCGGCCACAAGCAAAGTTGTGTCAGCCAAGAAGAAGTCCATATCGCCCAAGAGTGGTAGGGTGTCGGCCAAGGAGCTAAGGAACTCAAAACTTGACCCTAAGGTGAGGAAAAGATCATCTTCAACCTTGGATTGAAGCATGAATTTAGGGTTTTGATCTTCCTTTCTTTTCTTCTTCACCAATTGCTTATCCATGGTGATTCCTTGTTTATGAAGGGGTTATGAACGAGCCTTGGACCATCATAAGTCATATTCAACCCTAGGAACATGGAGCTTTGGAGCTTGGAGCTTTGAAGTGGTTCTTAAGGCGGGTTATATAACTCGAACTCAACCATTTTATTATTCTTCACCTAAATTGCTATAATTAGTGAAGTACTTTTAATTCCAAAGTTTCCTGAAATAGTTGATGAAATTATGAGTTTTGGTAGTTTCTTAGACCTATTGCCATGAACTATAACAGTTAGAACTAAGGTCTAGAGCTTGAAGATGATGGTATCAATTTATAAGAGTAATATCGGATGCAAGCACATAAGCAAGCAACCCTAACCCGATATGATGATGCGCCTGCTTCACTAAAATGAAATGGATATGATTGTATACCTTGCTGCACGATATATGGGTGTAGTATACACCCCTTGTACGATAGGGAGTCAAGTATAGACTCCATACATGATGCAAGATTGAATGAATACTTGTAAGTTGACATGAAACCCTAATTTAGGCTAATGCTAATGCATGATATGGAAGCCCGATACAAAACCCTAGATGATGTATAGCCCGACATGGTGATGGCTTAATACCTAATGCATGACATGGGTAATATATATATACATACCTCTAGCCCGATATGAATGTTGTGTATATACTTCTAACCCGACATGGGAAGTGCTCATATACATACAACCCGATATGGTGAACATAAGTATATTTCTAAACTGAGATGCCTTGTAAAGGCGAGGGTAAGACACTCTTAAGAGTAATGAGTGTAACACCAAATAATGGTGTGGCTAATACATTGATAGGTGAAACACCTAAAGTGGTTGGTAATGGTTAATCCTATATCAATAATGCTTCAACCAGAGATGGGTCCATATTAATTGATAATGGTTGTACAATTCAAATGTGTTTGAATAAGTTGTTGCCTAGTGAGAGGTGACAAGATGTGTAATGGCCTTGTGAGCCATGTGTTTGAATAAGTTGTTGCCTAGTGAGAGGTGACAAGATGTGTAATGGCCTTGTGAGCCATGTGTTTGAATAAGTTGTTGCCTAGTGAGAGGTGACAAGATGTGTAATGTCCTTGTGAGCCATGTGTTTGAATAAGTTGTTGTCTAGTGAGAGGTGACAAGATGTGTAATGGCCTTGTGAGCCATGTGTTTGAATAAGTTGTTGCTTAGTGAGAGGTGACAAGATGTGTAATGGCCTTGTGATCCATGTGATGAATTAAGTAATTGTGATATCAAAGTTCTTAGTGTGAGATATGGTGATGCTTAACAGTTCAATTGCATGATTTTAGTGTATGAAGTGTGTCATGTCAATTGTTATGATATGGCATGCCGTGTGAGCCTTGTGAGAAATGTAAAATGAGTTATGATTTCTGTTTTAAATGTATCTATAATGTTAATGATAGACTTAGGTGCCCTGAACACCGTAGAACCCCTTTGACAGGTCTACTTCTTAGGGGTGAAACTCGTGTTCAACATCAACGTGTGTGATGTCACGGTGGCACGAGGATGGAAAGCCAGTGTTCAACAACAACGCATGCGATGTCACGGTGGCACTGGAGTAAATAGGGGTTATTCAACAACAACGCGTGCGATGTCACGGTGGTAACCCAGACGTCCTGAGCCTGGGTACTCAGGTTAGAGGAGGAGTTCAGAGCACTCGATGTAGTGCAGTGAGGCCGATGAGCCTGAAGGCCGATGAGCTTGTGGGTCCTGTGGCAGAGCAGGGCTGACGTCAGACTTAGCATTTCCCGGGTGTGTTGCTAAGTCTTGTACGGTGTGGTCGTAGTGCACTGCGAATCTCATATGTAGAGTACACTGCATATGATCAGGGCATAAGTGTGATTGTTAAAATATATTCAGCCGTGTAGTATATCTGCTTAAGGATCGAATACGAGGAACATTGATTGATGCGCAATACAGTTATACATCTTAGTGGATAGATGTTATTTATGTTTCTTTAAATTCCTTGCAAAGTAGATAGATGTTTGATAATTCTACCATGGGTGGATGCAATGTTCTCCTTAAGAAAGAAGATTACTTTATTTTATTCTTATAATGATTTATCCTGCATGTAAATATAGAAAGAACCACTGCTCAGTTTATTACTTCTTGATCTGAGTTAATAATATGGTCGGCGAGGAGTTATATCTCTCGCTGGGACAATTACAATTGTCTCACCCCCGTGGGATCCAAATTTTTAGGTGGACGTGCACGAGGAGGTGAAGACCTTTTCACAGAGGTACATCATTAGCAGCAGGGATAGCAGTGACAGCTCAGGTTGAGTGTACTGCCTGTCATGTCTTGTAGATAGTAGTCCTATGTGTCGTCTCTGTACTCTCAAGTCCTTGGAGTTGGTTCGTACTGGTTTTATGAAAAATATGAGATTTTGGCTTGAATGCCTCGAGGTTTTATGTTGCTCCAGTATGTGTTTTGATAGAGCAATTGATGTATGTTGTTCTCAAGATGAAATGAAACAATGTTGTATAGTGTAAATCATGATATGTATGAGTTTTGAATCTTTCAATAAAAGTTTTCTATACAAGGATCTCCTTGCAAAAAGGGTTTTAAATTCTAGTGATTTATGTTAATCCACTGTTTATGTTTCATTCCGCTTAATTAATGACGTTTTGATTGTCGGTCGTGACAGAATATCTTGTCGAGCAACTTTTCTGAGATTTCGTGCTTAGTGTTGTAAAACCGGCCCTGCAGCCGGTCTGCTCCTCCGAACTCTCCACTTCCTCCAGCCTATTCTGGACTTGTGAGAGGGAGGACATGAACTCCTTTGTGAGCTCAGTATATGATCCAGATAGGCTGAAGCATATTGTCTTCAGCCCTACAACCCCCAAGATGTTGTCCATTCGGTTGAAGATACCGAGGTGGTGGAAGGATGGCTGGTGGGTGAATCGGGTTGGCTGGTAGATCTTGACCGCCAACTCCATGTATCTATGTTTATGCTCTTCGTCCCTGGGCACGAACCGTCCTGGAGAGTGAACCAGAGGTTCTGCTGCCGTTGAAGGGGCTGCCGCCGCTTCTGTCCTTGGCCTCTTCTCAGCCCGAGACATCCTTGCTGAGTCGGGGTTCAGGCGCTTCTGCCCGGCTGTAGTGGCTTCTACTGTGGCCTCGGGGTTGATCCTACGGCCGTGCTCATCTACTTGGATGACTGTCTGCTTTGTGCAGGCCATTTCTGTAAATATCAAACAAAAGTATGTTAAGTAATATTATTGCTGAATGGGTCACCTTGTCTGATATCGCACGACAAGGTTGTGTCGCCCGATACAAGGAAGGTGATATCTTGAAAAAACGAAATAGGTTAAGACTACACCAAGCCCGTCATAAGCAAGTTGGTATCAGGTAGGGGTAAATCAGTCTTATCGCCCGATAGGGGTCTGGCCGATATGACACCTGATATCGTGCATCGTTAACAAAATGGGACTTGCCTGATACAGTTGCACAATACGACCCTTGCACGATACACGTGTCGCCTGATACAAGATCGGAGGCCGATATGGCTGTAGGCGTCAGAGCTCAAAACTTATCGCGCGCTAGGAGTGGTATGGTGAAAACAAAGAATTGCCTGATACAATCTCATGAGAAAAGGTGTCACCCGATACAGATGAACTGAAAGGCGATACATGCTAAAACCTTATTAAAACAAAACTGGGCGACCAGAGTCCCGCCCGATACCAGGTATCAGTCGGGCGCGCGATAGATGTGTGTCGTCTAACAAGAGTGCATCGCGTGATACTAAACAGAACTCAATTCTTGCGCCCAACACGTGTATAACAAAAAGGTACGGGATACGCTATGCTCGACACGAGTTACACGACACGATAGGCGTGTCGGGCAACTCGCACGATACATGTATCAGGTTATACCTCAATCGTCTGAAGGTCGTGACGGGCGACACGTGAGCCGATGGAATGTTGTCCGACACAAGAACTGAAGCGAGAGAGTTGAATGCACGATACAGAAGTAGGTGAAAAATAAATGCAAGTTCCCAACATAGTTTACTGCAGTCACTATTTATAGCGACTGCTAGCAGGGGTAAATCAGGTAAAAACGGGGCATGCGTCGTACAGAGAGACAAATCATTCCTGATGCATGGTCTAATCCGTCACTTCAAGAGTCGATATGGCTTCTTAAGCACGCTACGCGCCTCGCGGCTCATGTGTCAGGCGATACGTTGCTCGACACGAGAATGCCTACCCGATACAAGCGTCATTTGCGTGACACGGGGCTTCCTGCCCGCTATGAGTGTGTTGTGCTGGCGCGTAAGCTCTGCCTGACACAGATAGAAAAGATAAGATTGCTAAAGAAGCAAGGTAGAAAAACACTATGAAGATCATTCTATACAAAAATTTAAAAAGGAGTAAAACTTAGATTGAAAGTAGAGGTGAAAAATAGAGGTAAAGAGAGCGTTGATGGGTAAAACATCATTGGCAGGAAGGAAGACTCCCTTCCTCAGATAGTATTACCTATCAGATCTTCATAAAACTAAACCGGTGGCCCATAAAACAGGAGAGTTTGTGCATGTGGTGCATGCACTGAATCAGGCCTTATTACAATGATAATGTTCCTAGTGTTTTTTTCAGAAAGGAAATAACATCCTATTCTAAGAAAAGTAAAATTTTGGGCTGCCTTCTAAAGAGCACTGTAGTTTCCATCGTCAGCTCGATAGGCTTCAAGTCCTTCTATACGGATCCTTCTGCTTCTTGCAGCTCTATTTCCGATCTTCGCACAAACACTTCATCTTCATAGTATCTTTTGACTCTGTGCCCGTTCATCGGGAAGACCTTCGTTGGACCGTCTTTGTCATATAGCTCCATCATCCCTGATGGATAGATCTTTGCCAGGGTGAAGGGTCCAGACCACCTAGTTTGTAGCTTTCTTGGAAAAAGACAGATAGATGATTTAAATAATAAAACTTTATCACCTTCATTCACACCCTTTTTTCTTCAGGTGGGCATCATGCCACACCTTTTTCCTCTGTTTGTAAATTTTGGCATTCTCATAAGAACTAAGTCTCAATTCTTCAAGTTCCTGGAGCTGAAGAAACCTTTTCTACCAGGCTAGCTTCTGGTCCATATGGAGGCATTTTATCGCCCAGAATGCCTTATGCTCCAGTTCAAAGGGAAGATGGTAAGCTTTCCCATAAATCAAGCGGTAGGGTGTGGTGCCCAATGGCATCTTGAAAGCTGTTCAATATGCCCATAAAGCTTCATCCATCTTAGCTGACCAGTCCTTGCGGGACTTTCCTACTATCTTTTCTAAAATCTACTTCATCTGCCGATTAGAGTCCTCAACATGTCCTGATGTTTGGGGATGATATGACGTTGCAACCTTGTGACAGACGCCATACTTGCGTAGCAGCGATTCAAACTACCTTTCTACAAAGTGAGATCCGCCATCACTAATGATGGTCCTCGAAAATCCAAACCTTAGAAAGATGATCTTGGTAAAAAGCTTGATTACTGCCTGTGCATCACAAGTCATGGTAGGAATTTATTCCACCCACTTGGAGACATAGTCGACAATGACAAGAATATAGCTAAATCCAAAAGAGGATGGAAAAGGGCCCATGTAGTCAATGCCCCACACATAAAAAATCTCAACTTCAATCCAATCAGAGAGTGGCATCTCATTTTGACGGGAGATATTCCCCGTTTGCTGGCACTCATCACAAGATCTTACAAAGCATGGGCATCCTTAAACAAGGTTAGCCAATAAAAGCCTGACTGGAGGACCTTAAAAGTAGTCTTTCCTCCACCCAAGTGTCCTCCATAAGGCGAGGAATGGCATTCCCTTAGAATGTTTGGCACCTCTTCCTCTGGAATACATCGTCTATATAGATTATCTGAGCACCTCTTAAAGAGTAGAGGATCATCCCAATAATGATTCTTTATATCTGAGAATAGTTTCTTCTTTTGATTGTATGTTATTTTTGGAGGTAACTCCCTACAAGCAAGGTAATTATAAATATCCACAAACCATGGTAGACTTGGCTCATCAGATCAAGCCATTAACAGGGCTTCGTCAACATAGTTTTCGTTGACAGGCAACTGGTCTTCTTCATTGTAGATTATCCTTGAGAGATGGTCTACAACTACATTTTCCTTGCCTTTCTTATCAATTATCTCATGATCAAATTCTTGGAGCAATAGAGCCCACCTTAGCAGCCTAGGCTTAGTGTCTTTCTTTTTCATCATGTACCATATTGCTCTGTGGTCAGTGTAAACCTTCCCTTTGGTCCCAATTAAATAAGATTTAAACTTGTCGAAGGCGAAGACAATTGCTAGCATCTCTTTTTCTGTTGTGGTGTAATTTACTTGTGCCTCATTTAGAGTTCGACTGGCGTAGCAAATTACATGATGCTTCTTATCTTTTATTTTCCCTAGGAAAACCCCTACAGTGAAGTCGCTAGCATCGCACATTAACTTGAAGGGTATCTCCCAATCCAGAGCTTGGAGAATAGGGGGTGTTACTAGGGCTTCCTTCAACGTCTGGAAAGCCTTCAAACAATCATTAGAAAAAAATGAACTCTGCATCCTTGACCAACATGTTTGAAAGAGGTTTTGATATTTTGGAGAAGTCTTTGATGAACCTTCTATAGTACCCGACATGACCGAGAAATCTTCGTACCCCTGTCACTGACTTTGGCGGGGGTAGTCTGGAAATAGCCTCAACCTTGCTTACATCCACTTCAATGCCTTTCTTGGAGACTTTATGGCCCAACACTATGCCCTCTTGTACCATGAAATGGCACTTCTCCCAGTTGAGAACTAGGTTCTTTTCTTCACAGTGCTTCAGGACCAATGATAGGTTCTTCAAACAACCATCAAAGTCTTTCCCATAAACCGAAAAGTCATCCATAAAGACCTCTGCGATATCTTCCAGAAAATCTGAGAACATTGAGATCATGCAACGTTGGAATGTTGCTGGAGCGTTGCACAGTCCAAATGAAATTCTTCAAAAAGCATACGTACCATAAAGACAAGTGAACGTGGTCTTTTCCTGGTCATCCGATAGGATAGGGGCCTGGTAGAACCCAGAATAACCATCTAAAAAGAAGAAATACTCATGATGTGCTAGTCTTTCTAGCACTTGGTCAATGAAGGGAAGCGGGTAATGATCTTTATTCGTTGCTTGATTTAGCTTCCTATAATCTATACACATTCTCCATCCGGTGATAGAACGGACAACTACTTCATCACCCTTCTCACCTTTCACAACCGTCATATCCCCTTTCTTTGGTACAACATGAATGGGGCTTACCCAGTTGCTATTGCTGATAGGGTAGATAATACCCTATCATCTTGATAGCTTCCTTCTTTACAATCTCTTTTAACATCTGGTTCAACTTTCTTTGGGGTTGGACCAAGGGTTTGGTGGATTCTTCCATATTTATGTGGTGCATGCATAGAGTAGGATTAAGTCCCTTGATATCCTCTACTGAATAGCCTATAGCTTGTTTATGGAGCCTCAATTCCTTGAGAAGTCTTTCCAATTGTTCTTCAGTCAGACTGGCGTTAACTATAACATTATTTCTTTCCTCTTGATCGAGAAACTCATACTTCAAACCTTCCGGCAGCTGTTTCAACTCTGGTTTGGGATTAGGTGCCTTCTCTTCTTCTGGTTCCGTTTCTAGGTAAGCATATTTGACTGTCTCCATAACTTCCTCACCCTCACTCAGATCTTCATCATATTGATTTATGTAATCGAGGATCTCAACAACCTCAGGATCTTCAGTTTCTGAGTCATAATTGTTTAACGCCCTCATAAGAGGGTCTACAACTGCAATCTCTTCTCTTATTTCTTCATAGTATTGGTAGTAGCTATTCGTGAAGTAAGCATACTCTAACAAGGATGGTCCCTTCATGGCGTCCTTCACTTTGAAATCAATGTGGTCATTTCCGACTCTTAAAGTTATGATACCTTCAACGACATCAATCAGTGCCCTCCCTGTTGCCAAGAAAAGGCGTCTGAAAATGATGGGGCACTTTGGGTCTTCAACAGTGTCAATGACAACAATGTCACATGGGATGAAGAACCTCCCTATAGGAATCAGAACATCTTCAACTGCCCCCACGGGTCTTTTTAAGGAATGATCTACCAATTCGATTCTCATGTTGGTTCTGACCATGTCGGTCAGCCCCAATCATTGTGCGAGGCTTAAGGGCATAAGGCTTATACTAACCCTTAAGTCAGCTAGACCCTTCCTTTCAGTGTTATCCCCTACAACAAAGGGTATAGTGAAGGCTCCAAGATCCTTTTTCTTTGTTGGTAAATCAGCTTTAATGAAGGCCGTAGACATACTGGCCAGGTATACCATTTCAATCCTTCCTCCTCTTCTTTTCTTTGTGACCAAGTCCTTGGAAAACTTGGCATAAGTCGGCATTTCTTCCAAGGCATCCAGAAATGGCACCTCGAGATGGAGCTTTTTCACCGACTCCATAAACATTTCATATCTCTTCTTAAGATGTACTTTTATAAGTTTGTGTGGGAAAGGCACTCTCGGAGAGTATTGACTCCTTTTTCCAAACAAGTTCTCCATAGGTTCCGATTCTCTGACATAAGCTTGTTGGATGCCTCCTTCAGCTGATTTTTCTGCAGCAACTCCAGGCTCTAGTTCTTCAGGTCTGACCGATTCAGGGTGTTCCACCATTTTTCCCGAGCTTAAGACTGCCATCTTGGCAGATTCCGTGTTAGATGGTATCTTACCCGAAGGATTCTTCATCAACTCTACCATCTGAGCGAGCTGTTGGTCTATCTGGCGTTGATGCGTTTGCATATCCGCCATATGGACCTACATAGTATTAAGTACACTAGAGTTTTTATAGAGCACTTTGCACTAGCTGATTGTTTATAGTGTCTTGTCTCTTGACGAAGTCAAAAAGTTGACCCACTAAGTCTGACTGGCTGTTGTTTTTTGTCTGGCTTTGCCCTTGAGCTTGCACTTGCCCTTGACTCGTGTTAGCTACTTGACGGGGTTGGAACTTTCTTTGGCCTTGGTAACTAGCTTTGTTTGTCTAAAAAGAGCTGGTCTTGACGTACTGCCCTTGTTCGCTTCTCTTTTCAAAACTGGGTGGTTGCTTGGGTGGATTATTCAATTGATGCGAATTCTCTACGACATCCTTGTTGCCATAGCTGAAACCTGGGTGATCAGGCCTCTTGAAATTGACATAAGATACATTCTCACCTTCCTCCTCTTCAATTTCTCTATTGCTCGAATCCTCAGGTTGAGTATATATACAGTTATCTATTCCGTGTCCTCCTTCACCAAATGTGACACACTTCATCACCTTCTCTAGCTATTTCTTGCCCTTTCCTCCCGACTCTTTTATCCGTCTGACATCAGTAGCTATTTTCTATATCTGAGACGTGATTGCCTCAAGGGACTTGGATTCGATTGATGGGCCTTCATTTGTGGATTTCTTAACATGTCCTCTGTTAGTCCTGTCGTACTCAGTCCCGACTTTTAGTTCAACCATGTTTTCAATGATCTTTTTAGACCTACTGGGCTTCTTCCCAAGAAAGTCGCTTCCTACAGCTGCATTTAGCGATACTCTTTCTTCAGGAGTCAGACCATTATAGAACGTTGTTATCAGGAAACCTTTCTTGTAGTTGTGGTAAGGGCAGTCCCTCTGATACTCTTGGTATCTCTCCCAAGCTTCATGCAGGTTTTCTCCTGGCTTCTGGGTGAAAAATGTGATCTTCTGCCTGTTCCTGACGGTCTTCTCAGTAGGGTAGAACTGTTTATGAAAGCATCAACTAAAGAATTCCATCCGTTCAGAGATTGATGTAGTAGTCCAAGGTACCATGACAGTGCCTTGTCCTCCAAGGAGAAAATGAAACCCTTGCAGTAGATCACTTCTTGTGGCACTCCCCTCATCTTGATGGTGTCACATATATTTTTGAAAGCATCGAGGTGATGGTAGGGGTTGTCATTCTTGGAACTTCCTCTAAAGCTTTTATTTTGAATCATGGAGATAAGAGCTGGCTTCAACTCGAAGTTTACAACATCAAACCTTGGGATTACCACTGGGCATCTTGAGTTGTTGGCTTTCGTAGCTGCCAACTCCCGGAGAGTCTTTTCTTCTTCAGAATCTTCACTGTCATTGTCTCTATGATTCTACTCTTGATTATGATGATTCCTTCTGTGCCCACAGTGATGACGACGTCCCTCCTGATGATGATCATCCCCAGGTTGTTCTGGTTCAGGATCTTCAGGCTCTTCGTAAAGGTGATCGTCATTGTAACGGTCATTTCTATCTTCTTCTGTTCCAGGTGGAGGTGGGTGGTGTGGTCCAACTCTCACATTCCGCTCATCTGTGAAAAGAGGTGGTTCCATGTGAGGTGGGATGATGAACAGTGTTCAACCGAATAGAATGCTTCTTCCCTGAGTACCTGAATAGAACATACGATCAAGTTAGAAAACCTGTGTTAATGAAACGAACTATTCTATACACATTCAGGTTAGAAGACTAAAAGAAACTGTGCTGTCAAACTTATTACTAAGCTTGAGGCACGAGAGTGTAGTTAGTGGATTCAGATTCGTTAACATAACCATTTTGCCTTGTACCCGGCAACGGCGCCAAAAAGTTGACCGGCCTAAATCGCGCGTTCAAAAGGAGCGGATTGAAGTAGTTAAACTTTTAAATAACCCGACTCTTAGGTCCCCGCAAAGATAACGGGGTCCGAAGTAGCGATCGGGGTCGAACCACAGGGACAAGGGTGCTCGTGCTAAGAACGCAGATTCAACACTCTACACTCCGGTAAAAGAAGGGTAAGAAAGTATTCCCAAGGGAATGGTAGATCAAGAATAGTAAAACACAAGAATAAAAGGAAACAAAATGCCACAAGAAAGCATTATAAAGAAAAATCTATCTCCAATTGGAGTTATAAGGAAGATTTAAGGTTTTGGCATTTCATCAATTTTTAGGAGTTTTGTGCAACGGAACCTGAGGAGATAACACTATTGCCTAGGTAAGGAACGAAGGAAGTAAACTTAGGCATAACAAGCGGCAACAGAAAACATCCAGTACCCCTTCTCTCAAAGAGCATACCTCCAACTAAGCACCAACACCCCCTCTCAAAGGTAGCGGACTTGGGTTGGAGTGGAAAGATAACTGAAGCAACTACGGCTCTGGGTACTCTTGTACTCCCTGATCAGACCAAATGCTAGAATTACAACACCTCTCTCGAGGGAGTTGAAATGGGAGACACGATTCGATAGCTAGTCAAAACATACTCCAAGCATACAAGCTAGAGTTCAGATGCTAAAAAAAAGAAATCATCCAACAAAAGGAGGCCAAACACAGAACAATAGGTATCAAAACTCCACCAATTCCATTAACATGAGTATTGTATAAAAGGTTTTAGTTACATTGCATAATAAATGAAAGTAAATGACTGTAAAAAGGGAAGATAGGTATCACCTCCTTGATATAGGAGGACGATTTATAGCAGCAGACCCCTAAGGTGTCTCTAACCCGATACTGGGTGGGAGCTCTGATCGACATGCCCGTGTCGGGTAGCCAGCCCCTGTCGGACAACAGGTAGTGATGGGCATGCATAACGATCAAGGCTCACTACCCGATACGGCCGTATCGGGGTACCACCCTCTTGGGCGGCACGCCGTGATGAGAAATCCATATTGAGCTCGGTATCGTGCTGGGTTAAAGATAGCTTAGGTTCTCGGGTTCCTTGTATTGGGTGTAGGGGCGAGCCATCTCGGGAAAGAGCCCATCTAGGAACCTGACACATCGGGTGGCCTTCTTGGTCATATCGGGCTGCTGCAGCTACCGAGATGGGTTCTAAGCGAACCACTCCCGCCCCTTTCGGGTAGGGGGTGTGCTCACCAAGTATCGCCCGACACACCCTTGGAACGTGTCACACTAGCTCCTGGAGCTTTCCAAAGTTAGCTTTCACTAGGGTTCTGACCCGTCCCATCGGAGTCCTGTAGCTGCTATTTATAGGCAACGGTTGGAAGAAGTTGCGGTTCTCCGGGCGCCACATGTCCTCCATCGGCTCCATTAGTGCGGCTTCGGGGATGATCGACATGTGTGTCACCCAGCATAGCGGGTTCCGGGTTGCAAGCGTGTCGGGTAGTCGTGACGGGTGGGCACCTACCAGTGGGTGGCTCGTATCGCACAACTCAGTACATCGGGAGAGTATTCGTGGCGGGTACAGCTCCCTGTCGGGTAAGCGACGTATCGCCCGGTGGGGTCTTCTTGAGCGACACACCCGTGTCGCGCGACAACTGTATCGGGCTGCTGCGCGAAGGGTAATGAGTGTGTCGGGCGACTGGTAGGAGGGCCAATGTAGGAAAACACCATTCATGGACCGGGACATGCCTTTTTGGTAGAAAGACAAGGAAAAACTCTGCAAAAGAATGCAAAAATTGGTCAGAGCGTAGCACAGTTTAGTTTTGTTCAAAACATAACAAAATCGATAGGAAAAATAGTTTAGAGGGCAATTTTGACAACAAAATATAGGCCATAAATAACCTCAAAAAGGGTGTTATCAGTCTTACTAGGGTTTTCATTTAGTGTCTTGGGTTTGAAATCAGAGTATTACAGGGAGGAACTTCAGGTTAGGGATCAGAGTGTGGATTTAGATATTTAGGATGGTTGATTTTCCCTTAATCACCATAATTAAAAGAGAGAGAAGATAAGGGCCATCCATGTGATATTAATGAGTTTGAACCTATCATTGATCATCATCTTAGGGTTTCTAGTCAAGGGGCTCAGGGTCAAATTTGATGCTTCAAGATTTCAAAAATTACTGACATCTATTTTCATATTCATCTTCTACAAGTTAATGTTAAAAAAGGACAACAAACAAAGTCATAAAAGGATACATCGAACTAGGGTTGTATTTAGGTACAAGTGATAATTTATAAATGTTCTCCTAATTTTTTGAGAACTTGGGTATTTTATGGGTATATTTTGGATATCGTAAATATTTATAATAGATTCTACAAAGCTGACCAATTAAGTAATTACTAGAAGAATAAAATGGAAATAAAAAAAGAATCATGAGCTTGGATTCACAGATCAGGTGAGGGATCCAATTTCCCAGATCTCCCACTAACTCATGAGCCATGGATCGACTCAGAGGGTCAACAATGGGAAGCACAATGGTGAAAGTGCCCATGGTTTTTAGATGTATGGTCGTGATAGGATATGGGAAAGATGGGTAGTCCATCTACTTGATTGTTACTCCTCTCATGCCATTGAAGCAACGAGGGATGCGAGAGGTGGGGGTGATGGATGGGGTAGGTAGGTGGTTGTTGAGGTGTTCTGAAAAGTGGGTTGAAATCTCGGTGTTACACCGATAAAAGGGAACCCAAAATGGTTGTCGAAGGTGGTCTATAGCTTAGGCTCTGATCAAGTAGGTGGAGATTAGGTTTTAGGGATTTACCTTCCCTCCAGTTAGATTGAGGGAACATAAAGCTCTGTGAGGGTTTGAAGATGCGTCAGCTACCTCTAGGAAGCTTGGAGGAGATCAGGACTTCACCGGCGATAGAGCTTCAAAGCTCGGCTGTCGGCACTTGTCGACCCATCACTTAGTGCTACGCGGATTCTACAGATGGTTTTGTTCGATTCACTGGGGTCCCCAAAATGTTTGACCTTAGTTGATTGGGAGGAGGATGTCTTATCAATGAGGGGGGGTTCTTTAGTCATGTGAGGTGGTGGAAGTTTAGGTTGGGAAACATGGGGCATCTTATGGGGCAATTAAGGGTTGAAGATGATAAAAGGGAGGTCATCGATGCTAGAAGAGGTCTTAAATAGGTGTGGGGGTGAGTGTGTGAGGAATCCCTAAATCTGGTATCACTGCCGACTGAGATGAGATGGAATTTAGGGGTTATTATCTCTATCCTGAGGATGAAGGGTGACTTAGAGAGGGTCATTCAGTTCGTCTTGGTGAGAGGAGGTTATCCTCCAATTATCTCACGTGGATAATGCTAGAGTCGGGCGTGTGAGGTCGCGATTGGTTGGCCGGTCTATTGGGGTCAGGGTCGAGTCCTACAAGAGGTCAGGGATGAAGTCCCTGCCATTGTATGCTCCCTAATCTGAGATCAAAGTGATCAAGCAACCAAGATGCATGCTCGAATGAGTAACCCACATCCTAGGTTAGACAGGGAATGCGTGACACATGAATGCCACATATTATTGATCAAATAATCAGAAACATAAAATATTAGGCTTAAATAAAACATATGATGCACATTTAATTCAATTGGTTATAACTCCCACACGATTTAATCAATTAAAATGAAAATTTAGGTAGATTTTAATGATGTCATCATCTAGATATGGTATTAAATTAGGTTCTAAATTCAAACATTGATTATATAAAATGACTAAGTATCATCATACATATATTCCACCTCTTTATGAACTAGGTTTATCTGATAATGAAATTTATCTTTCCACTTAGTCAAATAAGTGAGGGATATGGTTGAGGATATTATTAGAATTCTCAATATTGTAAGAGAGAGGAAATATAAGTGAAAACTCACTCTATCACATATTCCATCTATTTCTATAGATATTAATAAGTATCAAAGAATACATGTGTACAAACTTAATACTCCAATTTTAATATTTATCATTCCTCAGTTAGGGTTACTATTCAACACATATGTGATCTCATTTGAATTTCATCGATTTTGATCATTTCCAGAATACAGGTAGTCTAATAGTGAATTAAAATCCAAGAATATATCCTTTCAAATTAATTGACATCCTTGAACGCTATCTTATAATTGAATTCAACTATACTTATATGCATTCCTTAATCCCTCATTTGAGATCCCTCCTTAGCATCAAATAGTTAATCCTTTAGGGTTAGAGTTAGGCTCTTAGATCCATCCACTTATTTTAATCATTTTTCCTTTATTTCATATTAATTAGTCTCAACTTCTTTCACTTCATGTTCACTACTACTGTTGGAACAAATAAGTCTAAATATGTTAATGCATAAAGTTTATCTCATTAGAATCCTTTATAGTATGATTTAGTGTATTTCATTCAATTTATGTCAACCCAGATATATCTAAAATAAATAGATAAAATGCTTCCTCATACTTATTATTTTAATATATCACTTATTACTTATCATCACAATTCAATTCACCCTTATCCATTCCTTGTATTTCATCTAGATACATGTACAATGTCATTTTGCTTATAATAGAATTTTGGTAAATAAAAGAAATCCTTCTATTCCTTATAAAACTCTCAAATTATAAGGTACCACATATTAGGGTTACTTCTTGCCTCTAAATCTCTGGTCAACTTATCAATTCATAATAATGTTACTTGTATAAGAGATTTGCATCCATGCATGGTTTACTCATTATTCCATATATTATACTAGAATAGATGCATTAGGTTTAGATCATCGTAATAAAACTTATTATCTTCAACTAAAGAAATAATACATTCAATAGAGTTTTTCTTCACATTTATAAGTTATGTAAAATTTTGAGCTTTATCCTCGTACTTGGCTAGATGTTGAATCTGTGGTTTTTTAGAAGTCATCAAAATTCAATACATCATAAGAACATTATTAATCAATAATCTCATCATGGTGCACATGGGTTCATTAAGGATATTCACACACATGGAAACACTTGTTTTTATTACCTCATAATTCACCCGTCAACCATAAACATGCATTGATTCACTGGATCATTTGAGCCACTCCGTCAACACAAATCCTTGATAGGGAATATCTTCATTACAAACCTCTACATTGATCCTTATGTACATGCCATATTAAATTTTAGTAATTAAAAAATGCACATGTATATTTCATGCAAATACAATTCAAATATTATTCTATACATGTCAAATTTCCAAGCATATCATTCAATAGGTTGATTTTGTGAAATATTTGAATAAAACAACATAGTTCTACATCCAAAATATTATCCATGGAACTTGAATCATTAATCAGGAACTCGAAAATATACTTCAATGAAAAACTATCTAAATCACCTTAAAAACATTGCACATACTCTGAATTTCTATAATTGCAACCAACTCCTATAGATTCAACTCATTCCTTTCTCTTTTCAACTCAAGAACCCTAGAAAATTGTAATAGGAGAGAAAGAAAGAGAAAAGAGGGTGATTTAATATCATGTGGATCCAAATCACAAGAGGGATGGAATTTATACGTGAAAGATAAGATTTACTCTAAAAACCTATCTAAAGAAGGTAAATTTACTTGCTTTTATCTTTCTATGACGATAAAACCCTAGATCACCTTCTCCACTTCTTTCTCCTTCTAATCCATAACTCTCCCTTTCTCTCTTGGATTTTCAAAGCTCTAGTAAAAATTCAAATAATTTGGAATTATAGACAAACAATTAAAAATCAAACACTACACTACTAAACTGCAGTCTGCAGTGTGCAGTATGGTCAGTCGAATTGGAATTTGACTAAGAGACAGATTCAAACAAGATAAAAATTTTCTATAAATTTACAAAACACTTATTTTGTGTTATACAAATCATATAAAAATTCAAAAAATATAGATGAATTCTAAAGTACTTAAAGGAATTTATAATTCTAGTTAATTTATCAAATTCTATGTTCATGTACTTTAAAAGTCCTATTTTTTTGCTAACTATGACTTTTTGCTTTCAGATCCTAATCGTTCAAATCAAAGTATTTTTCAAAATGTACAACGAATTTCAAAACATCATAAAAAGTATCATAATTAATCAAAATAAAATTAGGATCAATCAAGTCCAATATGTAATCATCCATGTAAACCCTAATCAGATGGCTATGTTGGAAATGGGTCATTATGATTATGCTTGAATATGGACATCAACAACTTGGTTGACTAGACCCTGATCGTCAGAGCATAGATGTGACTTTTTTGTCATTACTCATATGGAATTCAATATAATCCTAGTACATAGTAAGAGAGTCGGGGGGATATTTGTTTCATGATCAGAGAGAAATATCCATTGGTGTATCCTAGTCTAAGTTTCCATTCATCATAATCTTAGTTATCTCTTGTTTAGGTTTCATAACTTAGATTAATTTACCAGTTATTTTTTCTTCACTAATAGGACAACTCAATTCAAGTTCGACTAAGTATAGTTAAGATTTTTAGTTTATTATGTAATTATCACTTTATCCCTGTGTTTGACCCTATTTCCTTCAATAGAGTCTGCATTTTGGTGTGGACATCTCTTGGAGTCGTGTACAAGTTCAAAATGGGATCTATCTAAAATAGGAAATTTTGGTTATGCTTTCAACCTATGTTTTGATCCAATCAACTTTTGCCGCCATTGTCAGGGATAAAGATAAATGACAACCTTCTAAGATAAGGATTTGCATACTCTTTGTCATGCATTTTTGTATTCTTTAAAATAACCTCACAAATTATATTAGCATATTTAACCAAAAGAAGTAATATAACATAGGGTCTTACACTTTAGTGATTATATATTCAAATACTTGTTAAGAAGGAGCAAAGGAAACACGACCTTCTCTTAGTTCTTACACTCAATCTAAGGAAAGACATTATGCATCATCTTCTGATTCCAATTACAAATGTTTTTGTTTTGACATCAAGGGAAGTGAAGCACACCTTATTCAACATTGGACGTTTGGTGGGAATTTTCTTGATGAAAATCCTTATCATCATATTGATTCTTTCATGGCATCTGTGATACTTAAAAAGATCCAACTAGTCCTACAAAAGTTATCTATGCTAAAATTTCCTCTTTTTCATTGAGGGATATATATTTGGGATGGTGCCTTACCCTGAAACCACTAAGCATACACACATTAAATGAAGTTGCTGAAGATTTTTCCAATCAATTTTTCTCTACACAAAGTACAATTCATTGTCACAAAAGGATCATGAGTTTTTCTTAGAAACCAGCTATAATTCTTTATGAAGCACATGAAAAATTTCAAGGATTTCAAAGAGAAGGTCCACATCGTAGGTTTGATAAGACATTCCTAATTACAACCTTCTTTAACAAGCTTATTCATGAAGAGAAGAAATTCATCAATGTCGTTGTAGGAAGTAATTTTATGGCAGAAGATGTGACATAGTGCACACAAAATCATAGATAATAAGTGCAACAATAGTCAAAATGGGACTTTAAATGAGGCACTACTAACAATGATGGATCTCTAGCATCTATAATGCAAGACAAGTCTCTTGACATACTACAAAGCTCGATCATATAGCAATGGATGTATAAGTAGTAAAATTCTAGCATCCAAACTAGACATCATGAACTGTGACAATGCAACGCTTGTGGTGATCTTCAACATCTATATCTACATTAAATCTATGATGAACTAGAATAGGAATCCTTGTTGATGAAAATGTGTCCTATTTAAATTACAAGAGATCTTCTCAACAAGGTTTCTCATACACAACCAGAACCAACAATTTCCCACCTCATGAATCAACAATCAAACAACTTTGGAAGAGGTCAGATGAATTATTTTGTGTGAAGAGGGAAGACTCCACCAACTTTTCAACAATCTAGTAATTTTAAAGTGGAAGTTTTCTCCAACAACAAAACTCCATTAACCAGTTAAATTATCTAAAAGCTATGACAAGTAATATTAAGCAACAACAACCTTATCAACATAATGCAAACCCAAATGGGGACAATGAATACCAAAATCAGCAACCTACAACAACATAATAGGATGCTTGAACCAACAACTGACTTCAATAGACACATCTATTAAGAATCCAGCAACCCAATTCCCTTCTTGCATGGAGTAGAATCCTAAAGTTCATGCATATGAAAAGATTGAAACCATAAGATCTTGAAGAGTCTTAGACACTTGCACCTCACAAGGAGAAACCGGTGATTGGAGAAGAACTTGAATATCCTTCAAATGAGATTTAACAAGAAAGACAGACTGTACAAGAAACACAACTAACCAAAATCTCAAGAAGAAAGGTGATTTATCCTCATGCACCAGAAGCACCTTTTCCCCATTGTCTAGTGAAATCTCAACTTGAGAAGAGGTACAACATGTTTCAAGATACCATAAGGAAAATACATCTTGATGTTCCCTTTCTTAATAACATAGATGAGATGCAAATGTATGCAAAGTTTACCAAATACCTAATTTCAAAGAAACACAAGTATTGAGAAATTGAGAGTTTGGTTGGACAAGATGGCCAAAACTTTCATCCAAGCCACTAAGCCAACCAACAAAATGGACGTAATGTTTTTATAGTCCCTTTCCACACCAGAGGTTCTATATAAATACATGGTCTAGCTAATCTAGGTGCTAGAATCAGCACATGCTATTTTAATTGGCATACAAGATAGGTTTTACTAATATGAAAAAATATCATATGCAAATCTAGTTGGCAGATAATTCCTTTACAAAACAAGTGGGCACACATTGAAGATTTCCCACTCAGAGTTGGAACATTCTTCATCACTATGACATTATCATTATCAATATCATGGAAGACCCTATTTGCCTTGTAATCTTTAGAAGACCTTCCTCCAAACAACATGAGCTTTAATCTATGTAGCATGAGGAGTCATCATTAACCATGTAGGCAATAAACATAATGATTTCAATGTAATGGACCACATGCAAGGTCCATCACAAATAGAATCTAGCTACTTCATATATTGATGTAGTTAACTATGTGGAAAAATTTAATAGAAGAATGCAATGGTTGATCCACTCATGAGAGCATTCAAAAATCCATTATTAGGTATTATTGGTTGGAAGTTGTTGAGATCCTCCCCTAGATAGATGTAGTAGAGGAGGAAAAACAATAGCAAATAAAAAACCATTGAAATGTCAAAATACATCTCTTTTTAGAGTTTTCCTATAGACAAATTATTGCCTAGACTGCTTCTTAGTTAAAGCCATTTCTTGAAGGACTCCAGTACGAATTCATGGATGAAAAAGGAAGGAATTTGTATATAATAAAATCTAAAATTATAGATGTTTAGCATGATATACTCACCAAGCTCAGGTTAAGAAGAAAAGCTCTAGGGTACTACATCGATGATGCCAAAGGGCTTAGGCCATCTATCTGCAGGAATTGTTGATAGTGTACCCTGAGATACAATTGTATAATGATTGCAATAACACACTTTTTAGTTGATTTGATTATTAATAAAAAAAATTCCAATTATTATGTTTTCTTATACGTCAGAAAATGAATAAATATAATAATTTCCTAAGACTAATGAATCAATGACATGTGATTTTGGGTTTAGGACCAGAATATGAGATCATGCATATGCTAAGAGTATCCATTTTTGATAAGTCCTTAGTCAGATGTTATTGTAGAAATAATGGTAACAATAATATATTAAGGCTGGTATGTGGGTTGACCAACGACTATGTCTCATTGGTGATGTTGGATATCAAATTAAACATAAAGAAACTTTTGAGAAAAAGTGTATTGGACAGACCCAACCTAAGTATGATACATAGAAGCCATAAATGGTAGTCAATATTATATCCCATGTGACAAAAATGATTGTAGTCCTTAAACCATAAGTCGCTATAATTATCAAATGTTGTTTTGTGTATTTTAAAACTACCCAATTTGACCTTGAATAAGGGTTGTCATACATGTGGTACTTGGTTGCATTGTGAGATTTTTTGATTACTGATGTAGATGGAATTTGTCTCTCCTAATGAAGTGATATCTCAACCACTTGATGAGTGATACTATGAAATGTATTTCCATTGTCATGTGAGTCAAAATATGATATTGACCTGATATGTATTTGAAATAGTCTACTCTAGATCACTAAACAATGATTGAACATTAAGAGGATGATACATGCCTCAATTCAATCTGGATATTAGAGACAAAGGGATTATACTATCATTGTAACACTAGTCACCATATTAGTTTGAATTTGTTCTCATACTTAATCAATTACTTGGGAGAAAATGAAGTCTTGTTAGATACTAATAATTTGTCTCCGTAATCATAATATAATTATAGATGCCACTCTCAATGTAATTTGGAGCCTATAGGGTTGCATAGAATGCATATGGAACAGTAGTATAATCATGGAAATATGATTAATTGGTTACTAAAAGGTTTAGATAATTAATTAGATCAATAAGGACTAACTAGAAGCTCGTTCGATTGAATAGAAAGTCTATTCACTCAACTGGACATTCTAGTACATCAAATGGAATATCTAGTTTAATCATGTTGAGATCCACTAAAGCAGTTGACTTATTGGATTAGATCACTCAATCGGTCTACTGGTCATTCCAGCTACCCAACTAGAGTGGATTAGTAGATTGAATAGTTAGATCCAGTAAGCCCTGACTTATCCCACTCGACCTACTAGACCAAGCCAATCAATTAACTGATTGTTTTTTAGCATAATGGTGAAAGATGGTCACTGTCTTTTTGGTTTCTCATGGGTTACTAGAAACCATGCTTCTCTACCTCTCCAATATAACAAGGCACGGTGACTAGGTTTTTTATTGCAGTTTTTGACATGTGAACCCTTATCATCATTAGCACATGAGATAGGAGAAGGAGAAGTCGTGCAACACTAGCACATTGTTGACTGAAATATTTCTCTTTTCCCATCGACTCTAGGAGTAATGATGTGGAGTTCTCATGATCTGCATGAGTGGTATAGAGACATAGATGTTTTGGTGAATATGTTTAGAGAATGTCATTGACATTACTCTTTGTGAGAAACATTATGAGATCTACTCTATGACAAGGTATTTTTCACAACCTTCCTTCCTGATATATTGTTGTTGACATTTTCTCATGGGAAGATGGATTACAAAAAGTTTGTTTCTTTTGATGGGCTTGCCACATCAGTGGATCTCTACAATGGTATCAAAGAGAGATTAATGTACAATATATTAGGATCTATAATCAATATGATTAGATTTAAATTTATTTTGTTCATGTCATTATATGATATGTGGTATATAAAATGTAAATATACATATCCTATTAAGTCCAAATTCATATATATTATTCATGGTGATTGTCCAGTGTGGAAAGGATGCTATCTTTATATATATATAATCAAATACATCAATAAGGAAATTTTTAGTTTAGTGGATGTATGCATGGCTATGGCCAATGATCCTTTTGTATGTGCATGATGTGGATGTGAGTGGATCCCTTTCGCTTGAAAATTATTTGTCTTGCATATTGAGCCTCATCTTTAATTCTATACATAACTTTTTCTATTTCTTCTTACTCCCCTCTAATGTAACTCGAGTTTTCTACATATCATGTTATATTAGATAGAAAAATAATAAGGTTTAGTGGATTTGACATGATGAGTAAACCATGAAGATCCAAGGACCATCTATGGAGTTGATTATGTGATGCAACAAGATTATAGGTTCACATGTTGATGAGGCATATGATGAACAGACCTTAGGTGGATAATAATCCTCTATGGCTCCAAAGTATTACATTACTATGGACATAACTATTGTTGTGTGTTTGTAGATTTCCATTGTTCGTATAATGTGTATATGATACATGTTATAAATATGTGGTGGTTGGATATGCATATGTATATGTATCAAACCCTCAAGTAAAATAATTGTTAAATAATTTTCATTGTGAAACACACATGAAAACCTTGACTAACTAAGTGTGGGAACACAAAATCATGGTGCACTATCTAACTTGGGGAAGTGTGAGAGTAGATATGTGGGTCTGGCAAAGTAGGGTGCATATTATATTATGTTGGCCTTTGGGTTGGTTTTAACTAGGTGACCTGAAAGTATTAAGCACCAAATGGCATATAGAAAGTTATGAAAATGGGTTGTGTATCCACATCAAGATTTGTATTTCATGTAACTGGAAAGTGTTTCCTACTTAAATAAATAAGTAGTGTGTGATCAACAAAAGTTGACTCATGATTTGGTAAAATTCAGATCTTGTCTCACTAGATGGTTGTATGATGCAATCTTCTAAATTAATAGTAAGGAATATTCACTTGAAATAAAATAGTATATTTAAACAAAGGATGAATGATAATAAAATCAAATATTAACTCTTTTCAATACTTCTTGTAGATCAAATGGAAACAAACAACAATTTTTTTCACTACAATTGGTCCTTGGGAAGACAAAACTAAATAGAAATAACTTCCATCATGACTCTAAGAATTGTTCTCACACATGAGTGTACACTCTATTTTCTTTACACATCAATACCAAAAGAACCAACACGAAATGTGCCTTGGGAGGAAAGTGATGCTTATAAGAAACATTCTGATGATGTTGTGAACATCAAGTGACTTATTCTATGCTCCGTGAGTCATGAGATTCAGAAAAAAATGAGAACATGGGAGTTGTTGATAGATAACACATACCAAGAACATGTCCCAAGAAAAAGATAGGAAATAAAGATATGGTCTCCAAGGCATTATTTAAGTACAAATGGCATAAGGTGATCCAACTGGATTGCATATGCTCAACTTGATTGGGTATGTGTAAAGTCTAGCTAGAGCGGGCCTTCCTTTAGGAAAATATTTGGCCATAGATACATCATGCAATCAATCTCAAATTCAAATAAAAAGTTTGTCACAATATACACCATGAACAACTTTGTTGAACCGTTGACATAGATACCTAGCATGTTTGGAATGACTGAGTGGAAAATGAAAGACAAGCCCGATTTCATGTTGATGGCCAACAAAGGAAAAAGAACAATCAAGGGTGAAGGATAAGCCAGGAAAAGTTCTCCGTCTGACCAAAAGTCTAAGTCTTATGAACTTAAGGAACAAGGAGAACTCTGTAAAGAAGAAAATTGTCACCACTTTCACTAAGATGGACATTGGAAGAGCAATTATTCTCTCTAAGTAGAGGAACTATAGAACAAGAAGCATGTTATAGAGATATCCACTTCATGTATATATGTTTTAGGAATAAACTTATGTACTTCTTTTGCATGGGTATTGGATATCATATGTGTATCTCACATATGTTCAAATATACAAGATTTAAAAAGAAGTATATCCTTGAAGAAAGGGTAGGTGGAACTATATGTTGCAAATGAAGTGAGAGTTGCTTTCACTCCTGTAGGATCCTACTATTTATCTTTGTCTAGTGGGCTTGCAATAGAGTTAGATATCTACTATTATGTACTTACCACAAATAGAAACATCCTTTCTATTTCATATTTGGACAAGAATGGTTTTGAAAATCATAAAGATAATGGTGGATGTTCTATTTTTAAATATGAGATCTTCTATGGAAATGTCCTTATGTGTTATGATTTATATTGTTAGATCTTGAGAAAAATATCTTGGGAATAAATATGATGAAGCTTAAACTTAATGACTCAAACAAAATTTATCTTAGCATTGTTTTCTTGGCCATATAAATGAGAAGTGCATTTCTAGACTCCAGAAAATGGAAGTTTAGAGTCATTTGATTTTGAATCAATTGAGAAATGCAAATCTTGTTTGTTGGGAAAGATGAAAAAAATCACCCTTTACTAGAAATAGTGAAAGGGTAGGTGACTTATTAGCACTCATACATTATGATGTATGTGGACCTTTTAGCACAAATTCCAGAGTTGGTTTTTCAATAATTCATCACATTTGTTGATGACCTCACTAGATACAACTATCTTTATCTAATAAAACACAAGTCAACATCCATTGATAAGTTAAAGGAATTCACGAACGAAGTACAAAATATACTTGGTTAGAGTATTAAACAACTTCCATTAGATTGAGATGGTGAATACTTAAGCCAAGAGTTTGAGTCCCTTCTTAGGGATTGTGGTATTGTATCACAATGGAATCCACCTAGAATACTACAAAGTAATGGTGTATTATAAACAAAGAACAACACCATGTTGCATATGATACGATTTATGATGAGTTTTGATGTTCTTCCAAGTTCTCTACAGATATGATTTATAAACTGCATCATTGCACTTAACAACATACCATCTAAATTGGCTAAAAAGACTCCTATGACATGTTGATTGGGAAATGTCCCAATATGTCTTTTATAAAGATTTGAATATTTAGATCTTATGTCAAGATACAATTTTCTAAAAAGATTGGGCTTAATTCATAAAAATGTCATTTTGTGTGATATCCTTGTTGGATCTTGGGCTCTAGCGGGGGGAGCGGGTGAATAGAGATTCAAAATTCTCACAAGATAAGTTAGACCTTCAAATTATATCAATCAAAACTAATAGATTAATAACAATTTGAAGTCTATCTAAGCAATCATAGTAAGGATGAGAGAAATTAAAACATGCACTTAGACAAGGTGGTTTAGAGTGGTTCCAATCTCCAAACTAGGAGATATTCAATCCACTACCTAGATAGGTCAACCTCTAGGAATTTGCAATCCATGTATACTTATATTCATTCATAAGATATACAAGGAGACCACCTCACATCCAAGGACTTACCTACTCAAGACGAGAGTTTTCCACCTACACAAGGACTTACACACTTGATCAAGATGTCTTCAGCCTTCAACAAGGACTTACCCACACTTGCATTAAGTTTTTGGCCTTAAAGGATTTACCTAGTCTTCTTGAATCTTGGCCTTGTCTCCTTCACCTGGAGAAGATCTTTGCCTCTTCTTAAACCTTAAAGAAGAACAACAACAACTTCACCTTCTCTCACAGTAGCTCGCTTCAACCTTTGCTCTTTGAGAAAGAGGGTAGGGAAGATGAAAGGAATAAGATCTTTACAAGAACATGTAGGTAGCTCTCTTACAACCGACCTAACTCACTCATAATCCCACAATTCTTTGTAAATAAGAGAGAGAAAGGGGCTCAAGGAGTTGCAACACACTCAACTATAGCAAGGACTTAGAATAGCATGAATGAGCAAACTTGGAATGAACTCCAAGGGGTCTTATTTATGTCTGGGGGTGTTCCCTTGAGTGTGTGATCACTTAAGGATGAAATATAGACATTTTCAAAGTTAAAATGGATTTATTTTTGTTCAAAACAACTCTTCAATGGTTATACTCACTTTTTCTTCATTTTCTGTATAGTACATTTGGTCGAGTTTCAATAAAGGTAACTCGATGGATCCACTAAGTGACAAAGCCAATTTTGAAACTATCAATCGAGTTTGTTCTAGGAAACTTGACCGATGAGTCAAAATCAAGTTTACTTAGTTGATTGATCAGTCTAGTTCTATGAGAGTGCCACTCGACCGATTGGTAACCTTCAGAAAATCCATCACTAGATCGATCGTGTTTCCAATTCGATCGATAAACAACCTGTGACAAATTTTGTAAATTGACTTTTGAGTGATCTGGCATCTCCTCATCAATAGAGGAACAAATTTTGCATTGCTTTTGACTTAAACTTGAACAAGCCAGGGCTTGTATATTTTCATCCTTTTCATGTAAAGCCTGAAATCAATCTTAAACAAACATATTGGAACAATAGAGGAACTAAAACCACAATCGGGCCACCTGGCATTCTACTCAGCCCACGACATACCAAGGTCATGTAACTCCTGGGATTGAGGATAAGGAGGAGCAAAAGTACCAAGTCCTGAACCTGAAGGTTATACGCCTGGCGATGCATCATGTAACCCATGAGGGTTTCATTTGTTAATGGAAAGAGGAGTGGGTAGGTCAGGAAGGCTCATGTGGTGGAGGTGCACAGGTAGAGGAAGAAGGCTCTAGGTGTGGTAGAGGAAGAGATAGGCACAAACTTCTGAAGTGTGGTCTCACCGATGTAAACTCCTTTCTAGTCAGGTTTGTAATGAAGGTCATGGAAAAGAGATTTTCGAGTGGCACTCTAAAAAAGACCACAAATCAGGGCTAGGTAGGGTGGTGGGTGCCACGCATGTTCTTACTAGAGTCATGTGGTAAAGGACATATCTGGTCCATTTGACTTTGATGTTCTTCAAGATACAAAACATAATCACCGTAGTGTTTTCTGCAATTTCAGTCTAATTTTTCTTGGGATAAATATTGTAGTTGATAAATAGGGTGAGTATGCGCTTCTTGAGGTCTAAGGTGGAGGAGGGAAGGGTACACTTCTTCCTATAGGGAAAATGAGGCTTCTTCAATAATTTGTGAATATCAAGAAGATTGAGATCATATTGCTTGTAGACGACCTCAGAGTCAACTTGGTCAAAATACTCAGGGTAATCCTTCCTCCAAGTATCAGTCACCTCAACACCTAAGAAAAAGATGTTTAGGGTATCCTCACAGACTTGGAATTTCTTCTCGACTATCATGGAAGTAAGGACTACTTGAGCATTAGGTGGGGGTATGAGAGTGCCATAATTCCATTGTAAGTTAGCATAAAATTCATGAATAGATTTTGTGCTTGTGATGGAATTGTGGTAGCACACACGTTCAACACTCAAGGCAGAGAGGTGGTGGTCGGATAGCAACTCAACTACTTGATTGATAACCCTTTGTCTATGTGGGGTTGGCTAAAAAAGGGCATGAAAAGGAAAGGGGTTCCTAGGAAGGAGCTCCTTGTACCTATTTAGAGCATCATTGGAGACAAAGAAGGTATTGTCAAAGGGTATAAGGCCTGATTTAGAGGAGGATGGTGCTTCGGATGGGGCATCTCTCTTTCTCCTATTTGACACCATTTAGATGAAATGAGAATGATTGAGAGAACAAAAACAATTGAAACACCACCACAAACCATCCACACCTAGGGTTGATGGGAAAGAGGTCAAGGAAGGTCGATCTAGGTCGAATTAAGACTAGGGAGAGGAAGGTTGAGGCTAGGCTTGAGAGCTTGAGGGAGCTGAAGCTTGGATCGGTCAATTTTTCTCTAGTTGAGAGGTAGAAAAGTCAGCAAAACCTAACTTATGTTTGCTCCAGCCCAACCATCGGTCGAGTTCTGTGACTTAGAAACTCAACCAATTGGCTCTTTAAAAAGCTCTCGACCACTAATCGGTCGAGTTGCCAACTCGACCAATGGTCCATCTGAACCAACTTTAGAAAATTTATTTTTTAGACATTAGAGTGCTAATTAAATTTATTTTAAAGTCCATTTTTCATTTTAAACATACTTATGCACATACCACTCATCATAAGTGTTTGAAAAAATACCTAAGAATAAGAGAAAAATAAGGCAAAAGGAACATGAAAAATTGATTTTAGCTTATTAGTAAGCAAGGGTGATCAAAATGCAAGCAAAGCATGTAGGATAGATGACAACTAGCTAGAAGGCATATCAGATTCATAGAAAGTAGTTATGAGCCATTTAGATCTAATAAAATTAAATTTCTCTCAGCTAGATGTTTTTTGAAAATGTCCGCCAACTGATTTTCTATGTCCACATGCGTGATATATATATATATATATATCCTTTTTGGCAATGTGATCATGAAGAAAATGACGAAAAACCTCTATATGCTTAGCTCTACTATACATGATAGGATTGTAAGACAGATTAATTGCTCTAGTATTATCAAAATAGATAGCAGAAGCATAAAAATGAATGTCAAAGTCTTGGAGCACTTGTCTCATCCATAGGACCTGGGCACAACAACTCCCAACTACAATGTATTCAACCTCAGTAGTTGAAAATACCACTGTGCTCTGTTTCTTGGAGAACCAAGACACCAAGCATGGTCCTAGGATAAAGCAAGTGCCACATGTACACTTTCTATCAATCAAGCATCCTTCATAATCCGCATCACTATAAGCCGTAAGAGTAAAGTCCCTTGACTTGAGATGCCATAGTCCGAAATTCGGAGTTTTGGCTAAGTACCTTAGAATCCTCTTAACAGCTATAGGATGTGATTTTTTGGGATTTGATTGAAAGAGAGCACACGATCCAACACTAAACATTATATTAGGTCTAGAGGCAGCTAAATAAAGTAAAGTTACAATCATACCTCTATAGATCATGTCATCTACCTTCTCACCTTCTTCATCTTTATCAGGTTTGGTGGTGTTTGACATGGGTGTGTGCATAGGCTTAGTGTTCTCCATCCCAAAGTGCTTAAGTAGCTCAGTTGTGTACTTTCCTTAGTTAATGAAGTTCCCATATTTAGTTTGCTTTATTTAAAAGCTGAGGAAGAATGTAATCTCACCCATCATGCTCATCTTGAACTCACTCTACATAAGATCACTGAACTCCTTACAAAGATCAAAATTAGTTCTACCAAAAATGATGTCATCAACATATATTTGAATGATAAGAAAATTGTTAAGAGTGTGATTTAGAAGTAAGGTAGAATCTACTCTGCCCATGATATACCCATGATATAGAAAAAAGTTCTTAAATTTCTCATACCAAGCTCGAGGTGCTTGTTTGAGTCCATAGAGAGCATTTTGCAACAAAGAAACATGATTAGGTAAAATATCATGTTCAAATCCTGGGGGTTGCACAACATGCACTTCCTCCTCAATTGTACCATTCAAAAATGCACTTTTAACATCCATTTTTTAAAGAAGAAAGTTTTTATGACCGGAAAAAGAAAGCAACACATGAATGGATTTAAGTCTAGCTACAAGTTCATATATTTCATCAAAATATATACCTTTGTATTGATTGTAGACTTGAGCCACTAACCTTGCTTTGTTCTTGACCAATTTTCCGCTTTCATCTAGCTTGTTGTGGTAGACCCACTTGGTTACAATGATCTTTCTATGACTTGGTCTTGGCACTAGGGTACATACTTTGTTGTTTTCAAATTTCTCCAACTCTTCTTGCATGGCTAGGATCCATTCATCAACCCCCAAGAGCTTCTTTGACGTTCTTTGGCTCAAGTTATGAGATGAAGGCATTGTTGGCTTGTTCTTTGTTGAAGGCAACCCACATCTTCACTCTATCAAATGGGTCACCTAAGATAAGCTCTTTTGGATGATTTTTGCAAAGAGGGAGTTGGATCCTTCTTCTCTTCATCTTTTTCTTCTTCTTGAGTGATCACCTCTTTCCCCTTTTGGGTGATGTTGAGTTCTTTTAGGATAGGAATTACCTCACCTGCAACATGATCATTTGGAACAATATCTTTGGGAATAGAGGGGTTAGTCTCAATAAACTTAACATTAATGGATTCTTCTACTTTAGCAAGATCAACATTAATACTCTATAAGCCTTGCTATTAGTGCTATAGTCAAGTAAGAAAGCCTTGTAAGATTTTAGATCAAACTTGTCGAGTGATTATTTCATATTCAAAACAAAACAAGGACATATGAAAACATGGAAATACTCAATAGAAGGCCTCCTACCATGCTATATACCATAGGGGATTTTCTTCAAAGATGGATGTGTAAAAATCTAGTTTTGCACAAAACATGATGTACTGACGGCTTTGGCCGAAAATTTCTTTGGAGTCTCATACTTTAAAAACATGGTCCTATCCATCTCATGTAGTGACCTATTCTTCCTCTCTACTACCCCATTTTGTTGAGGTGTTCGATGTGAAGAGAAGATATGTTTATATCCATATTCTTCACAAAATGTTAAAAAAGATCATTTTCAAATTCTCCCCCATGATCACTACAGATGGAAACAATCCGGCAAGAAGCTTCATTCTCAACTCATTTACAAAAACTAGAGAAAACATCAAGTGCATCACTATTAGAATCGAGAAAGAAGGTCCAAGTATATCTAGAGAAATCATCAATAATAACAAGGAAATACTTGAAACCATGAAGCGATTGAGTTCTCATTGGTCCAAATAGATCAATGTGAAGAAGTTTAAGATCTCTCTTGGTAATAAGTATTCATTTGGATTTGAAGGAGGACTTGGTTTTCTCTCCTTGGGTAAAAGGTTGGCATTCCTCATACTTTTCGAAATCCAATTTGGGAAGTCCCTTGACCAAGTCCTTATTGCTCAACTTCTTCAAATGATGCATATTTACATGACCAAGTTGGTGATGCCAAAGAGAAATATCATTTGAGTTGACTACTAAGAACCTACCAATAATATGCTTAATAGAGTCATGTACAATTGCTTAAAGATTACCACTTCTAGTTCCCTTATATATGACTTGATCGGTGAGGGAATCTCGAATCAAGCATTCAAAAGAAGTAAATAGCACAAGGTAATCATTATCACATAATTGACATACACTTATGAAATTGTGATGTAGTATATCCACAAAGAGAACATTCTTGATAAAAAAGGATTCACCTACATCATCCTCACCTTTAACCTTACCTTTCTTGTTGTCCCCAAAGGTAATGAAACCTCCTTTATTCTTAGTGAAGTTGTTGAAATGGCTTATATCTCCTGTCATGTACTTAGTGCAACCACTATCAACAATCCATGTTTCTTTTTCCTACAAGAAAGGAGAATGTCGATTCCTAATTCAAACTTTGGGATCCAGAGTTAGCTTTGGGACCCATTTCATCTTTGGGTTGGTCCCCTTTGGCTTGTAAGGACAATAAGTAGAGTAATGATCATCACATTTGCAATAAGAACAAATCATAGGATTTATAGTTCCAAAAGACTCTCCAATGAAAAAGGAGATTTCCTTACTCTTTTTCTTACATTTGGCTTTGTTCTTGCCCTTAGGTGCTTCCCCTACAAATCCCAAACCACTAGTACTACTTTGTTTGGTAGAATGGTTAAGAATTTCATTTAGGGAGTTTTTCCCTGTAAAAAATTTCTTCACAGAGGCTCTAAGTCTATGATTTTTATCATTAAGATATATAATAGTAGAAAACAAACTAGCAAGATCATCTCTAGCATGAATAAGGTCAGCCTCAAAATAGAGGGCTTTAGTCAAATAAGAATCTTTGTCAAGAGAAATAGAAGCAAAATCATTACTAGGAAAGATAGGCCTAGAAGATAAATCATTAACTTGACCAAGAAACCTAGCATTTTCAGATTTAAGCACTTTAATTTCCTTAATATAAACATCCTCTCATCCCTACGAGCATCAATAATGATCTTAAATTTAAGATCTTTAGTTTTAAGGATTCATTTAGGCACTTTTGGTTATCTTCCTTAAGAGTTTCAATGTTCTTAAGGTAAACACCATTCTCTACCTCAACTCCATTGTATTGGAGCTCAAGATCAATAAATTACCCTTGCAAGTTATCGACACTCTCAAGATGAGTTTTCTAATTTTTCTCAAGAATTTCAAATTTAGCATAAAAATCATCAATAATTTTTCCTAACCTTTTTCTTTTAGATTTACATTTAGCAAAAGAAGAATGGGTAGAAACAAGAGTATCAATAAGAGATACCTTAGATAATTCATGCAAGCTTACCTCACTTACCTCACCAATTTCTTCACTTCTAGAGTCCATGAGTGCAAGGTGGCACTCTCCATCTTCTTCAGAGCTAGAGCCACTTGAGGATGATTCCTCCCAAGCTGCATGAGCTACATTCTTGTGTCTTTTATCCTTCTTTTCCTTCCTCTTGTACTTGCTCTCCTTCTTGTACTCTTCCTCCTTGTTGGAGTTGCCCTTGTGGTGTGACTTTCTTGATTTAGGACATTCACTCTTGTAGTGTCCCTTTTGTCCACACTTGTAGCATCTAGGAGTAGAGGAGGAGGATTGCTTTCCCTTGAAGTGCTTTCCCTTGGTGTAGTTGCATTCATGCTCACTAGGTCCATCATCTTCACTAGAGGAGGAGGGAGATGTCTGGAAAGCAAGTTGTTGTTGAAGGATGACAACCTCCACTTGAGCTTTAAAGGCACTATATTTGATCTTCTTAGCTTCTTTCTCTTCTTTCTTGGCTTCTTCTTGCTTGTCAAGCCTTGGATCATGGGCTTGTAGGTTTTTCAATGAGCTATTCAGTTGGGATGTCACCAAGGCTTCTAACTTCTTTAATGGAGGTCACATTTGAATCCCATCTCTTTGGTAGAGTCCTTAAGAGCTTGGAGTTGATAACACCTCTATCCAAAGTGTTTATCAAAGTAGCTAGGCCATTGATGATAATGTTGAGCCTAGAGTACATCCCCACAATTCGTTCTTTCTTTCCCATCTTGAAGTTCTCTAGAAGGCTATTCATCATGTATATCATAGACTCCTTGACTTTCTTTGTGACCTCATAGGTAATGAATAACTTATCCCAAATCTCATAGGTTGTATCCCATGAGGAGATGCGGTTGAACCCCGTTGGGGTGAGGGCTACATAGAGGATGCTTATGGCTTTGGCATTGAGTTGGGCTTCTTTTAGTGCAGCTTCATTCCATGTTGACACATCTCCGATTGGCTCCTTGTATGGTGTGAGCATCTCCTTCCACATATCAAAGTTCATCCCTTGAATGTAGAACTGTATGCACCTCTTCCAATAGAGGAATTTGGTGATGTCAATATTTAGAGGATGCATGGAGAAGCATCACTCTAGGTTGAGTGAACCAAGTAGGTTGTCACCCATCTTCTCATCTTATGGGAGATTGTTGGAGAAGAACCTTGGCTTTGATACCACTTGTTTGATCTAGGGCTCTATAGGAGGGGTGAATAGAGCTTCAAAATTCTAACAAGATAAGTTTGACCTTCAAATTATATCAATCAAAACTAATAGCTTAATAACAATTTGAAGTCCTATCTAAGCAAGCATAGCAAGGAGGAGATAAATTGAAACATGCACATGGAAAAGGTGGTTTAGAGTGGTTTTAATCTCTAAACTAGGAGATAGTCAATCCACTACCTAGAGAGGTCAACCTCTAGGACTTTGCAATTCGTGTATACTTATATTCATTCATAAGAGATACAAGGAGGCCACCATACATCCAAGGACTTACCTACTCAAGAAAAGAGTCTTACACCTACAAAAGGACTTATCTAATTGATTAAAATGTCTTCAGCCTTCAACAAGGACTTACCCACACTTGCAACAAGTCTTTAGCCTTAAAGGATTTACCCGCTCTTCTTAAATCTTGGCCTTGATCTTCTCCTTCACCTGGAGAATATCTTTACCTCTTCTTCAATCTTGAAGAAGAACAACAACAACTTCACCTTCACTCAGAGTAGCTTGCTTCAACCTTTGCTCTTTGAGAAAGGGGGTTGGGAAGATGGAAGGAATGATATCTTTACAAGAACATGGAGGTAGATCTCTTACAACTGACCTAACTCACTCATAATCATGAAATGCTTTGTAAATGAGAGAGAGAAAGGGGCTAAAGGAGTTGCAACACACTCAACTATTACAAAGACTTAGAATAACATGAATGAGCAAACTTGGAATGAACTCCAAGGGGTCCTATCTATAGTTGGGGGTGTTCCCTTGAGTGTGGAATCACTTAAGGATGAAATATAGTCATTTTACAAGTTACAACAAATATATTTTCACTCACAATAACTCTCAACCAGTTATAATCACTTTTTCTATGTTTTCTATATAGTACATTCAATTGAGTTTCATTAAAGGTAACTCGACCGATCCACTAAGTGACAAAGCTAGTTTTCAAACTAACGATTGAGTTTGTTCTGGGAAACTCAAACTCGACCAATGAGTCAAAATCAATTTTTCTTAGTTGATCGACCAGTCAAGTTCTGTGAGTGTGCACCTCGACCGATTGGTCATCTTTAGAAAATCCATCACTGGATCAGTTGAGTTTCCAACTCGACCGATAAACAACATGTGACAAATTTTCTAAATTGACTTTTGAGTGACCAAAATTTTGAATTATAAGTCCCTGATTTTTTTCTCATCTTAAGTACAAGTCATATCATCAATACAAGTGATTACAAAATTAATCAAAGGTCATTTGGAGTGATTTCCCAAAACACACACTTGCATTGCTTTTGACTTAAACTTGAACAAGCTAGGGCTTATTTAATTTGATCCTTTTCATGTACTTAAAGCTTGAAATCAGTCTTGAATAAACATATTAGATACATAGGAATGGAATGGTTAAGTCATTATCAAAATATGAGAAATGTATAACTCTCAAGGAAAAAATTCTAAGAAAACTAAGATATATTACTGCTATATTCCAATTTGATAACAAATTGTTTGTTGGCAAAACTATTGTATTTCTCAAAAAGGAATTTTTTTCAAGAGGAACTAGTGAGAGGCAAATAGAACTCAAATAAGTTGAAGTTAGACAAGATAGTGTTGAAACTATGAACATAAATAAGGAACAAAAGGAATCATAAACTATTATGGAAACTCAACTTCCTCTGGTAACACAAGAACCACGAAGGTCTAGTAGAGCACATCTTGAGCCAAAGAGATTTAGATCTGTCAAGACTCAACAAGATGGTGTGATTGTCAGTGATGATGACAAACCAACAACCTACAATGAGGGTATTGAGGGATCAAGACTTTGAGGAATGGCTTGAAGCCATGAGACATGAGATGGACTCAATGTATACTAACAAGGTATGAACCTTGGTGGATGCACCTAAAGGGGTTAAAACCCGTAGGGTACAAATGGATCTTCATGAAGAAGACCAACATGGATGGTATTGTTCAAACCTACAAAGCCGACTGGTAGCAAAAAGTTTCAAACCAATTCAAAATGCTGACTATGATGAAACTTTTTATGAGGTGCCATGGTTAAGTCCATCAAGCTCATGTTTGCCATTGTAGCTTATCATGACTGTGAAATCTAGAAAATGGTTTCTAACCCACATTACTTAACGGGAATATCCTTGATGATGTGTATATGACACACCCAAAGGTTTAATCACTTTAAATGAAGTAGGAAAAGTCTATACACTATAAAGGCTGAATATATGGATTAAAGCAAGCATCTTACAGCTACGAATTTAATTATGATGAGATAGTTGAATGTTTGGCTTTATGAATGAAGATGAACTTTGTGCTTACAAAAATGTTAGTGGAAGCATGATTTTATTATGTATATTGTAATTTGATTGCATTCTATTGATGGGGAACAAAATCTCTACTCTATAGTTGGTTAGATAATGATTGGAAAACACCTTCTCCATGAAGGCCTTAACAGAAGAATCCTATATATTAAGAATCAAGAAATATAGAGATAGACCTATTATCCTTCTTGGTGTAAGTTATAGTACATACATTGACAAATTGCTGAAAATGTGCAGCATGTAAGAGCATAAGAGAGAAAACTTACCAATGCCTCATGGAACAAGTCTCTCTAGAACTCAATGTCCCATTTCTTCTAAAGAGAGGTCATGTGTGAATAAGATTCGATATGCATATTCAATTGGATATATCATGTGTGCAATATTTTGTACACAACCCAATGCCTAGTACTAGATATAGACCTATTATCAATTGAATATATCATGACGAGTAGGTACCCATTCAATCCCATCGGTGGTTACTGGACTTATGTAAAGAACATACTTAAGTACTTGAGAAGAACTAAGGATTGATTTCTTAATTATGACATTGAGGGAGCGTTGGTTGTAAAAGATTACATCAAGATTAAAACTGCCAAGGACTATTATCGAAAAAAACTAGGTATTTTTTGCCTCAATAGTGGTGATGTGAGATAGAAAAGTTCCAAGCAAGTGACAATGGTTGATTGTAAACTAGAGGCTCGATACA